>CP092865.1:56846369-56932648 GCA_030710605.1 Cordylochernes scorpioides | reverse complement strand
AGAACCTCCAACATGGCCTAGTAAACAAAACAAATTGTATAAATTATGAAAAGGCATCTCCTTATCGTGCAAATGAAATTTGCTGATGTCTTGCGCCATCTATCGGAATAAATATCAAATATTCTCGTTGATTTCTAATTATTCCAGAATCGGCCAAATACCCATTCTTGATTAATTAAGAGAAGCTAACCACGGGCATGTTTCGGGCTGTTGGCCAATCAAGAATGGGTATTTGGCCAATTCTGTAATAATTAGAAATCAATGAGAATAGATATTTATTCCGCTAGATGGCGCAAGCCATCAGCAACTTACAGTTACACGATAAGGAGATGCCTTTTTCCTAATTTACGTACCTTATCCCAGTACAATATCACATTTGTTTGTTCACAATAAAGTTTCTCTCTTATTTAGGTACTAGAAGAAAGGCCCGGGCAACGCCCGGGGTTTACCCGAGTGCGAATATATTTTAAAAACGTCGTCTTGGTCTGTATAGACAGGTGTATGTATCACACAGCCGATAACAGGGTTGTCTAGAATGGCCGCTATATACAGGGTGGTCTGTATAGACTGGTGTATGTATCACACAGCCGATAACAGGGTTGTCTAGAATGGCCGCTATATACAGGGTGGTCTGTATAGACAGGTGTATGTATCACACAGCCGATAACAGGGTTGTCTTGGGTGGCCGCTATAGACAGGTGTATGTATCACACAGCTGATAACAGGGTTATCTAGAATGGCCGCTATATACAGGGTGGTCTGTATAGACAGGTGGATGTATCACACAGCTGATAACAGGGTTGTCTAGAGTGGTCGCTATAGACAGGGTGGTCTGTATAGACAGGTGGATGTATCACACAGCTGATAACAGGGTTTTCTAGAGTGGCCGCTATAGACAGGTGTATGTATCACACAGCTGATAACAGGGTTTTCTAGAATGGCCGCTATATACAGGTGGTCTATATAGACAGGTGGATGTATCACACAGCTGATAACAGGGTTGTCTAAGGTGACCGCTATGGACAGGGTGGTCTGTATAGACAGGTGGATGTAACACACTGCTGATAACAGGGTTGTCTAGAATGGCCGCTATAGACAGGTGTATGTATCACACAGCTGATAACAGGGTTGTCTAGAGGGGGGTGGGCAGGGAGGTCACGTGTTTGCTGGCAGCCAATGGGCGCGCATTCTATCCGTGAGCTTCAGACAAACAGACAAAATAAGGCAATTATATAAGTAGATAACAACAGTTCATACATTAGCTAGCTCAGGCCCAATGTTTCACACATATACACACTCTATATATATATACATAAGAACACAAGGTAATAAGACCAAATAAATAAATAGTATGTGATGTTTCAAGTAACAGCATTGTTACCATCATCAGAATTTTTCTTTTAAATTTATAGGCTACATACTTTTTTAATCTGAAGAATGGTAACAATGCTGTTACCGAAACAGTCACTATAATATGATAAGGCACACAAGGTAATAAGACACCAAATCCAAATAAATAAATAGTGTGTGACGTTTCGGTAACAGCATTGTTACCATCTTCAGACAAAAGTATTGAATGGTACCTTATACCTTATCATGATACGGCACAATTTGGATTATAGATTATAAACACAAGGTATTTAGACCCAAATTCAAATAAATAAATTCTGAAGATGGTAACAATGCTGTTACCGAAACATCGCACACTATTTATTTATTTGGTGTCTTATTACCTAAAGTTTGTATAAATATGATCAAATAAAGAGTATTTGCGAAACAATTGGAACTGATTAAGTGTTAATGAGGAATGAAAGCATGCTGATAGTCTAAATAAAAATAAAAAAAAACAGAGTTATGCAAATCGTTGTTAATCTTTAGATGGTGAGGTATGAGGGGAAGATGGAGGTTTGGGTCCACCTCTCCTGTGTCTGGTACGTTTCCTTTTCTTCTGTTCTTCTTCAACTGGTTGAGGAGTTGGGTTGGATTTCTTCTTCTTGAGGCAGCATAGAGGGTTGGGGGTGTTGTTCTTTCGCTTCTGTGGGCGAGGGGGCTTGTTGAGGGGTTCAGGTTTGGATCTGAGTTCCTCCAGCTGGGCTCTGAGGTCTGGAGGTAGATGTAGGGATTGGTTAGAGGAGGTTTGAGAGGAAGGTTTGTCCAGTACGATGGTATTTAGGTAGATGTAGATGATAGGTACACTTGGGATTTCTTCCTTGCACTGGTAACACACCATACAGTTAGTCGATACCATGTAAACTATGTGATAAAGCACAATTTGAATTATAGATTAGGTCTACAAGATATAATAAGACACCATCTCCAAATATATAAATAGCATGTGACGTTTCGGTAACAGCATTGTTACCATCATCAGACAAAAAGTAGTGAATGTTTAGAAACACAAGGTTCTTCTTCTTTCTTATCTCCACTCAATCACACTAAGGTATCAGGCTGGTAAAGCTTAAGATTTTTTTATGGTGTCTGCCCGGGAAGAGTAGAGCTCATAAATGGATGAGTCAATACAGTCAATAATATGTCTTGGGGTTGCAGGCTGAGAATTACACTTAGTACATAGTGGGAAAACCTTGTAACCATTCTGTCATTGTCCGTAGATGACCAGACTTAAGTCTGGAAATCAAAGACTGTTGTTCTCTTGGGAGGACAGAACTTGTCCCTCCTGCTCTGTACCAGTCATATATATGTGCAGCATCAGATTTCCATTCCTGCAGGCATTGGGTTTTGATGGTACGGAGGTATAGTTGGGTGGAAACATATAAAGAAACACAATTGTAAAACGACATTTGAAAGTTATCCTGCTGCATGTGTTTCTTCTATTATCATTACTCTTCATAATTCATCCTTTCGTACTTTATCCATAAGGTTAGAAATGATCGCTATTTCTCCTTTAAAATAAATTTTGATTTTTCGTTCGAAAGAAACACATGCGAGATAATTTTCAAATGTCGTTCTACAATCATAAGCCGCATTATATTGTGTTATAAATTACAAGGTAATAAGACCAAATCTAAATAAATAAATAGTGTGTGACGATTCGGTAACTGCGTTGTTATCATCATCAGACAAAAGTACTGAATGTAAAAAGTTTAACAACACACACAGTTACCGAAACATCACAATATATTTATTTGGATTAGGTCTTATTACCTTGTAGGTAGACTGTCTTTTTTATATAAATAAGTACCTATCAAAGTAGAATACCATATATAACATGGCTAAACCCAGGACTCTCCAGGAGGTTATCAGAGGCACTGTCAGGTAAGGACAAGAAATCTTTCAAGTTAAACACAGTCTCTTATGAGAGACCAATCTCCAGGAGAGACCATGTAATGGTAAATCAGGAAAAACGGCTAGAGATGATATTTCACTTTTGTACCTTCATGTAGACTATAAGGACAGGGAAATTCACAGCAGCAAAAGAACTACATATATAACATGGCTAAACCCAGGACTCTCCTGGAGGTGGTCTCTTATCAGAGGCACTGTCAGGTAAGGCCAAGTCACAAGAAGTATTTCAACTGATAAAGAGTCTCTGATAAGAGTCTGTATCCAGGAGAGACCAAGTTGAGCCATGTTATATATGATTTTCACTTGATAGGTTCCTTCTGGGAGTAGTGAAATATGTAGCAGAGTCTCCTGAAAGACCATAACACGGCTGAACTTGGACTCTCCTGGAGGTGAACTCTTATCAGAGACTCTGTATCAGTTGAAAGACTTCTCGTGACCTGTCAGAGTCTCTGATAAGAGACAACCTCTTGGAGAGACCTAATTTAGCTGTGTTATAGCTTTGATGGTGCCTTCTTGTAGTCTTGGAGTAGTGAAAAAACAGAACAAAAGTGAAATATGTAATCATCTAGCAGTTTCTCATGAGAAACCATAACCTAAAAACATGCATAAACCTCTCTTGGAGGTGGGCTCTTATCAGAGACTCTGTATAACTTGAAAGACTCTCATGACTTGACCTATCAGAGTCTCTGACAACCTCCGGGAGACACCAGGTAGGGGGCAATTCTACTATATTGTTGACTTGTAATAACACAAGGTGACACCAAATAGTGTGTGATGTTTCAGTGTTGTTACCATCTTCAGACAAGAGTGGCGGATGTGATAACTCATTCAGTACTTTTGTCTGAAGATGGTAACAACGCTGTTACCGAAATGTCACACACTATTTATTTATGTGGAGATTTGGTGTCTTATTACCTTGTGTTTATAATCTATAATCCAAATTGTACATTATCATTAATGTAAGAATCCAAATTGTTACCTCAATAGATCCCTACCATAAATCTGTCAAGATTAGAGAGTTACAAACACAAGGTAATAAGACACCAAATCCAAATAAATAAATAGTGTGTGACATTTCGGTAACAGCGTTGTTACCATCTTTAGACAAAAGTAATGCTACGCCCCCTTGAGAGGATCTTGGGTCTTAGTACTTTTGTCTGAAGATGGTAACAACGCTGTTACAGAAACATCACACACTATTGATTTATTTGGAGATTTGGTCTTATTACCTTGTGTTTATAATCCAAATTTATCATTAATGTAAAAATACAAATTGTTACCTCAATATATTATGATACATTAGCATGCCATCTGTTATCAAAATATGAAACTATTATAGACGGATTCTTTTAAAAATAAAACAATTTCTACTGCCCCCCTTCCAATTAATGTTTCCACACACAAAAGCCTTTATTAAGACACACTGGTCTTATAGAGGATTCTCCCTGAGATTACAAGAGAGATAGGCCTGTGAAAGTGGGGAATATACAGAAGAAGAAAGATTATGTAAGTATGATATATACATACATATATACAACATAACAACAAAAGCCCCCATTAAGACCCAAAGTCTTACAAAAGACTCGACTGCAGGATCTAAGAAGCAAAGTAAGAAAGAAATGAACGACAAAAAATATATATACATATTCAATCAATTCAAAGTAACAGTAACGATACTTTTTTATTCGCTGCCTTGTAAAACCCACATAAATCCAATGAAATCTTTCTATCTGTTATGTAGTTTGTTAAGATATCCTCAACTGTGTCCGGGAATCTATTATCCTGTTTAGAAATAAATGTTTTTCTTTCATCTGAAATACTTGTACAGTGGAAAAAATAGTGAGATATTTCGGAGTTCATTTTCTGCTTACAGAGCTTACATAACAGTTCCGCTTCTCCGAAAATGTTCTTGTGATTTTCCCGGAAGAATGTGTAAAGTACTTGCAGTTGGGCAATGTGTCGTTTAACAATGAATGGAAGATTGTCCGACAGATATCCTTCAGGAAGGGATGTTTTCTTCAGGTTTCTATAGTGAGGATATAGTTTTGTATTATTGATTCTCGCCCAGTCACCTTGTATGGATTGGTCTATTGCTGTTCTAGTAATCAGTGGCAGTTCATGTTGAAGAAAGTCCTTATCGGTACAATTAATCAGATAAGAAAAACCAGTGGAATTCAGAATGTCATTAATGGTTTTAACAAGACCTATGTGGATATTTGAACTTCGGGACAAATTCATTAGTTTAGTTAAGCAAATAAATGGTAATCGGTTAGCTTCCATATTGAGGATTCTGATCCAGTATTTCATTTTAAGTTTTATGGAGGTGACTGCAAGAGAAGTTCGTCCACACTCCATTCGAAGGATATATCCTGGGGTATACTTGGGCAGGTTTAAAAGCCGACGCAGGAAAACATCCTGAGTCTTGTCCAGTAACTCCTTTTGATCACAAGCCCAGATCGGAGCTGCCAATTAATTTTCCCATTGCAGTAAGGACAGTAGAAATTGTTTTAGTTTTAAAAGAATCATCCGCGTCTATAATAGTTTTGTATTTTGCTATCTCAATAGATCCATAAATCTGCCAAGATGAGAGAGTTACCTTTTTGGTGAGATTGAAGTCTGTGGTGGCCAGGAAGAAATGACGAGGATTTCCATTCCTCACCAAGGATAGGATGCAGTCCGCTGGATCTATGGACTCCTTGTGGTGGCATTTGAGTAGAGGGTACTGTTTACAGATATGGTAGGCCCCGTAGTGTTTGCTGCCTACACACCCAGTGTAGACCATCAGTATCCATGATGACAAAGGAGGAGCAGTAACAAGCTCACTAAAAAACCTGGGCTCACCCAGCCATGCTGATAGTACCCTGTAAGGTCTCCAGGGATACAGGATGTACTCCATGTTAGGAGTGGCTGTACATGGTGTTTGTTCCTCATATCAGACATTACATATTGGAGCTAAGTCAGTGGCCTGCCACTGAGTCCCAGTCTTAATGACATTCTACTTCACCCAGCCATGCTGATAGTACCCTGTAAGGTCTCCAGGGATACAGGATGTACTCCATGTTAGGAGTGGCTGTACATGGTGTTTGTTCCTCATATCAGACATTACATATTGGAGCTAAGTCAGTGGCCTGCCACTGAGTCCCAGTCTTAATGACATTCTACTTCACCCAGCCATGCTGATAGTACCCTGTAAGGTCTCCAGGGATACAGGATGTACTCCATGTTAGGAGTGGCTGTACATGGTGTCTGTTCCTTATGTCAGAGGTGGCCATTTCTAAAGGACACTTTGACTCTGTAACTAGGTATTGTCCATTACAGAGAGGTAGTTCTGCTGTAGCAACTCTCTGGTAAGAGGACACCTCTCCCTAAAGGACACTTTGGCTCTGTAACTAGGTGTTGTCCTTTACAGAGAGGTTGTTCTGCTGTACCAATTTGATTTAAGGAAAAGTCCTTGTCTGACAATGCGATCGATTCCAGAGTAATATTCTTAAGGTGAATTGATCCATGAGGAAGTGTACCTTTCTGAAGAACTGATGCTCAATTTCACGGTGAGGTTTCTGCATTGACAGATCTTCCTTACCAGAGAGTTGCTACAGTAGAACTACCTCTCTGTAAAGGACAACACCTAGTTACAGAGCCAAAGTGTCATTTAGGGAGAGATGTCCTCTTACCAGAGAGTTGCTATAGTAGAACTACCTCTCTGTAAAGGACAACACCTAGTTACAGAGCCAAAGTGTCATTTAGGGAGAGATGTCCTCTTACCAGAGAGTTGCTATAGTAGAACTACCTCTCTGTAAAGGACAACACCTAGTTACAGAGCCAAAGTGTCATTTAGGGAGAGATGTCCTCTTACCAGAGAGTTGCTATAGTAGAACTACCTCTCTGTAAAGGACAACACCTAGTTACAGAGCCAAAGTGTCCTTTAGGGAGAGGTGTCCTCTTACCAGAGAGTTGCTACAGTAGAACTACCTCTCTGTAAAGGACAACACCTAGTTAAAGAGCCAAACTGTCCTCTAGGGAGAGGTGTCCTCTTACTGTAGAGTTGCTAATTACAGTCGAACCTCTTTAATTCAACACCCCAAGGGATCAGAGCTTTCGGTTGAATTAAAGGAAGTGTTGAATTAAGGTTAGATGATTAGCAAATCATCTAACTAGCTAAAATAATATATATATTTTTTTATAAATAGCTTTGTAATATAAATTAATGATATTAATTGAAACCATTGTATGTGTACTTTTTTATATTTATTTTTTTATTTTCATGATTAACTTTTAGTATCTGGGACAAAAATGGCAATAATACATATTTTCGAAACAAATAATATTTTATTCTAATTGAATAATAGTTTAAAGAAAATAAATATGGAAAATAAAAAGAAAATTAAAAAATATTATTTAAAAAGAATCAAGATTTAAAAAAAAATATATTTTATAGATGTCTGTTTTTTCTCTGAAATCCTATTCAGGATGTATTCTAGATAGTCTATTTTTAAAAGACATGCATGCCTTTCTTCCTCAGAAATGTCTTTTAAATAACAAAGAGTTTTTATTGTATTAAAGGCATCCACTGCTGCTGCAGGTGTTATTGATGTTTTGTTTAAATCTTTTTCTGTTGGCTCTACCTCTTCATCTTCTTATTTTCCCATTACCTCCTTTACAATTTTGTTTTAATGTCCATGCATACAGAGAGCAAAACAACAACTGACTCACCCGTGCAGGCAAGGTCACGCTCCGCTGCGTCACGTGGGAAAACATACATAAATGTTTTCGTACTTGTTCTCAGCACATCCCCCTTTTTAAGATTTGAAATATATATATACATTACAAACTTTAAATGCATAATATAATTAATAATGAAGGCGATCCACAGGTTTAACAATTCGTCCACTCCGGGTTCTTATCTGGCCGTCTTCTGAGTCGTTAGAGGGATAATCCACAACTGGGGTATTTTCATTTTCAACCAGTTCCTCTCCCGAAAAGGTCGGCGTCGATGGGTTGGCTGGATATTGCACTGTAACTCCTTTTCGTAGATGGAACCTGTTTAGACGTAAAGTCCCAACTGGAGTATCAACCATATATGACCTTGGTGTCGATGCCTTCTGCTTTACAATCCCCCAGGTTCGCATATCTGTAATCCAAACCGTGTCACCTTCGGATAGCTCCTCCATGTCCGTAGCTCCGCAGCGTCGATCATATCTGGATTTCATATCCTTTCTCCTTCTCCCCTCCTTTCTTTTCAGGGTCTGAGAGTCCACCAACTTTGGATTAAGATTCTCTGGTGCAATTGGCAAGGTCGTTCGGAGTTTACGTCCCATGAGAAGCTCAGCAGGGCTGTAACCGTTCTCCAAAGGGGTCGATCGATACTCCGAGTCCAAGCGATGGGTCTTGATTTTTCTTGAGGATCATCTTAGCAATTTTCACACCTGCTTCTGCCATCCCATTGCTCTGCGGGAATCGAGGACTTGAAGTGACATGTGTGAATCCGTACTGCCTTGCGAAATTTGCAAATTCACGAGCAGCTCCAAATTGCGTCCCATTATCGCTTACAACAGTTTCTGGTATTCCATGTCGGGCAAATATGGATTTGAAACTACGCACCACCACACTGGCTGTGAGCCGATCCAGCTGAATCATTTTCACTGCCTTTTCCAAAGTCAGTTCGCTGTCCAACTGCATTCTTTCAGATAAGGCTTTGTCCCTCACTCCAACCACTATTCGGTCACGGATCAACTGCTCATGAAGACCCTCAAATTCGCAACTATCAGCCAATTTGTACAATGAAGTGATGAATTCGTCCACTGGCTCCCGATCCTCTTGGATTCTTGAATTAAATTTTGCACGTTCGTAGATAATATTCTTTCTGACACAGAAGTGGCTGTCGAACGCCTTGAGGACGGAATCAATTTTCGTTGCCTCTTCCTCCTTTTCGAACTTGAAGGTCCTGAATATATCATCCGCGCGGTCGCCCATCAAGTACATGAACAAATCGATCTTGTCCGCCTCCTCTTTCTTCTTCATTCCACTGACCACGAGGTATCGTTCGAATCTTTTCCTCCATTTGGGCCATTCGTTGGGAGTCGAGAAGTCGAAAGTTTCTGGAGGTTGAATCTGAGCCATGTTGAATTATCTTCCAAGGTACGCAAAAATCGATATTTTGCAATATACGGGTTCGTATTTTATCCAGTTATCGCTGCCACCATGTTTTAATGTCCATCCATACAGAGAGCAAAACAACAACTGACTCACCCGTGCAGGCAAGGTCACGCTCCGCTGCGTCACGTGGGAAAACATACATAAATGTTTTCGTACTTGTTCTCAGCACAAATTTCTTCAATGGACTGTTCCCCAGCAACTTGCACATCTTTATCAACTTCCAAGAAGTCAATATAGTTGACATCAATGGCTTGATGTTTTTTCAATGCCTCAAAACATCTGTTCATTTCTTCTTCAACAACTTCTTCCATTGCTTCATCCATCACAAATCCTGAATCAGAAAAACAATTTTTTATTGTGGAAGAACTAACCCCAACCCATGCAGCCTCTAGCCAGCTAATTGCAAAGAGTAAATGTACTTGAGCATTTTTTTTTCTTCCATGCAAGTGAGAAGATACATTATCATTCGTTTCCTATATTGGTCTTTTAGGGCTTTAATGATACCCATATCACAGGGTTGTAATGCACTTGTAGTTAGGGCGGGCAAAAATCTTATTTCAATGTTCTGTAACCCTTCAGGTATTTGGTGGGCTGGGCAATTATCTAAAATTAATAAAATTTTTCTTTCTCTTCTTTTGAATATTTGGTCCAATTTTTTCAGCCAATCCGTAAAAATTGCCCCAGTCATCCAGGCTTTTTTATTAAAATGATAATTTGAGGGAATATTCATGCCATGGAAGCATCGTGGTCTTCTGTATTTCCCAATATAAAGTAAAGGCAGTTTTTCACTTCCATCCATATTACAGCATACCAACACTGTAATTCTCTCTTTAGACTTCTTACCCCCTTCACATTTCTCACCTCTGATAGTCATTGTTTGATTAGGCAAAAGTTTATAAAATAACCCTGTTTCATCAGCATTGAAAATGTCCTGTGGGCTGTATTTAGCTAAAAGTGAAGGAATAATCCCACCTTTCCAAGTGGCTACACTATTGGCATCCACACTTCCAGCTTCTCCATGAAGTCGTTTAAAAGCAATATTCCTTCTGGCCTTAAACTTTTCTAGCCAGCCATTGCTAGCTTCAAAATTATCTTGACCCATTTTTTCAAGGCCAAGAGTATAGCCTTTTCTTTCAAGATATTGCCATTTATGGCAAGTTTCATGGCATTTGCCTGCCTTATCCACCTAAACAGGGCTTCTTCAATCTCTGGGAATTCCCCGTCACGATCACGTTTCAAGGTAGAGCTAAAATTAGATTTTAAAAAGGCAGATTTTATGGCGAATTTATTTTTAAAAATTGTGCTAATGGTGGACCGTGGAATATTTCTCTCTCTGGAAACTTGACTATGTGATTTTCCTTGTTCTATTTCTTCTATAATTTTCATTTTTTCCACATAAGTGAGCTGGTGATACTGACTACGTTTCCAATTTTTTTTGGCAGAACCTGACATTCTTGTCCCACTCATTTATTCAAATTAACACAGAATATTGAATTAAAATGTTATCATAATCATTGTTGGATCATTTTATAAAGATTTATTTATTTAAAAATAAATTATTTATAAATTTAAAAAAGCTAAAATATTTCAATGTTGAAAATAAAAAAATAAAAATTATTATTTGTTAGCGCATGATGCCGAAATTCCAGCGTAAAAAACAACAATAACATCTGCGAAATTGCGCAATGGCACTGCAAAGTGAAACTTAAACTAACCAGAAACCAAAAGTGCGCAGGCGCGATCCTATCGGCGCCCGCCGATGCCGATCGTCGCCGCCGTAATACCGTTTAGCAGTAAAGTTGCATGTAAAATAACATTCAACTGTCGAAATTCTAATTTTAAAATGGTCGAACTATCGGAACTGTCGTATTATCGATACTGTCGAATTACGGTTTGTTATTTGATAGGCCGGAGGTCGGGACATTGGAACATGGTCGAATTATCGCAGAGTGTCGAATTGGGGTGTATCGAATTAACGAGGTTATACTGTATAAAGATTTTTTTTTTTCATTATCCATAGTACACATGATACAGGCCATGATAATCATGGTAGTAAGCATATCATCATCTTTCTTCATTTGACACTGTTATTATATTTTTGTTCAAATTTATTGAATAAATTTTTCAGAAGCTTAGAAAATATTGAAGATCCATGTGGCCTTGGTTGAATAATTGATATGTGGAGGTAAGAAAGAACATACATTCCTCTTAACAATTTAAAAATCTAAAGAGACAAGGGTCGCCTCTCCCGTCCAAATAGAAGTCAAAACCAGACGCTATCTATTGACCGTTGCCGCAAACTAGCGGCCTCGGGTCGGTGACAAAGCCACAACACCAGCTTTGGTAAACTGAGAAATGTCCACCTAGAGACCATGGTTTCTGGCTAATGGCCCTCGTCAGTCTAGGGCGGACTTTATTCCATGAGATCCACACGGGATCTAATGGAATCTTGACAATCTGCCAAAGAGGTGTTTAGCTGGTAAAGTGGCTGGGCCAAATCTATGGCTAAAATATAGATGGAAATTTTGCCGGAAGGATATTGATCTAAAGAGACAAGGGTCGCCTCTCCCGTCAAAATAGATGTCAAAACCAGACGCCATCTATTGACCATCGCCGCAAACTAGCGGCCTCGGGTCGGTGACAAAGCCACAACACCAGCTCTCTAACCATGGTCTCCAGGTGGACGCTTTTCAGCTTGCCAAAGCTGCTGTTGTAGCTTTGTCACCGACCCGAGGCGGCTAGTTTGCGGCGACGGTCAATAGATGGCGTCTGGTTTTGACATCTATTTTGACGGGAGAGGCGACCCTTGTCTCTTTAAATCAATTTCCTCAAGGCAAAATTTCCATCTATAATTTAAAAATTGCCAGATGTATTTCAAAGTCAATGTGAAAACCTGTATTTTAAGCAAAAGGTGCCTAATTTAATTTCAATTATATATTTATTATTGGAAATGCTTCAACCGAATACTTTACCTTTATCTTGTAAATCTTTTAAAATGCATGCTGTTGTAAAATATCTTATTTCTGCTTGAAAATATTTTGGAAGTTGTTCTTTAATATTTACACGTCCTTGTAAGGCGGAACGACAAAAATTTCCATCAATTATTACTTGAAACGGTGTTTTGAAGTTATAATTACGCTTGTAAAAGTTTAAATGAATTTGCACACGTTTTTGCCTGTTTTTCATGGTTCGAAATTATCCAGGGTAACAAATATGAACACTTATTATTTTTGCCGTGTTCTGTTATTATATTAAATTTATTAATAACACTTCCAAAATCTTAAAATATAAATGAAGAGAAAAAAATATATATATTTAAAAATATATTAACTTAATAAATTAAATGTTTTGTTACTTCTGTGTCAAAACAAAACAAAATTGTATGATGATATTTGAAATCATTGATAAAATACTATTTTTGATTAAATTATATTTTTTAATTTTCAAATTGAAAAAAAAATTGTCTGTTTTAATAAGAGAAATTTCTAATCAAGACATTTTATTTTGTGAAATATAAAAGGGTATAAGCGTTTATTTTGAAGGAAACGGCGACCTATAATTTTACAAAGGCTTTATACCTTTTAGACAGCATTTTTAGAGGTTGAAAAAATAATATTTTAAAAATTTACATTGATATTATATAATATATGTATATTTTTTAATCTTCCTGTTTTTTTTTTGTTTTTTTCCTGGCTTATTTATCATAATTTGTTCAATGAAAAGAATCTCATATTTTCTTATTGACAACCCTTAAATGCTTTACACTTTGTTCAAAAGTTCCAGAAACCTGGCTTAACTACCTTACCAAATAAATATTTTGTAGAAAAACTATATGTAATATTGTTGCAAATGTGCGGATGTATGGATAAGCTGGCAGTCGTGTACGTGAGGTGAGTGTTGATGTTCTTCCCACACGCGGACAACAAGAAGCAGAGGCAGGGCTAGATGTTAACACCGAGAGTGATCGGGAACAGCCAACGGGACAGACGTAGAGGCCATGACACAAACTTGGATGCTTATCACCGAGACATGTAGGGAGAGAGCGTGTGTTAGACAGAAGCCGTCTGCCAAGAGACACCTCCTAGAACCATCTGCTGCTGACCCCCTGCCAAAAACTGTCCTGTTTTCAGGGATCGTCTATAAAGAGTCCCTGGGGGCCCCACATGGGCTTTGGCATTTTCCTCCTCTCTCCCCAGCTGACCGCTCTTTATATTTTTATTTGAAGTCAAAAATTTTAGTGTTACATACAACTAGGGGTTTACAGGTATTATCAATAAATATATAGCATATATCTATATATCCTTGTCCTTATCCTTTCCTTCCTTCCTTATATCTATAAAAATGAAATACGAAATTGATGTTTGTTATCGCTTCACGCAAAATCTACTGACTCAATCATTATGGAATTTCGCATGTAGGTAGCTGAAGATTCTGTTTAACATATAGGCTATTCAAAAAACTAAAAAAGTAAATGTGCTTTTTTAAAAAAATAAAAAACCAAAAAGCGTTAGTTCCAGTCTTTTACCGCTTGGGCGCAGCACTGGTCGCGACGATAAATGAATTTGATTGGTTAATAATTAACACGTGGTTTGTTTACACAATGAATGTTAGTTTGTTCACACGATGAATGTTTTTAAAAGGTAAGATTATCCAATCGCCGTGAAACTTTAGGAAGTTATTTACTATACTACTGGGAATATTTCTGGTTTGAATTTGATTTGAAATAAATATTCTTTGCAATTTTATTTGCAAATTTTCTACTTTCACTCGCAAGCAGCGCCTCTAGCGGTGTCTGGTGAAATTATATTTATAAATTGTAACAATGCTTAAAATGTTTTCCAAGTATAATAAATTTAATTTGAGAATTTGGTAATATAATATTCCAATGACGTAAAAAATACTTGGCATTTCAATATTAATATATATTTAAGATTAAAGAACTTGCGCATAAAATTAAATCCAAAAGACAAAAAAACTCTCGCAATCAGTATCTTTTATTATTACAAATAACCGCTAGCTTTCGAACAATTAGTTCTTCAACGGGCGTTCTTACAAAACGAAATCAGATTCTTATTAATATATAGAGGTAATAGAAAAAATAAATACAAATATTCGCTCAAAGATATGCTAAAAGGTAAATTAGAGAATTGAAAAATAATCAGATATGCAAAAACTTCTTTAAAACTAAATTAAGTTTAAAACTAAAAGGGGGAGGGGGGACATAGCAGAATTCGTTCTTCAAATTCTTTTAAAAAAGGCAGCGGAACTGTTCCGGGACATCTATTCTTCTGTTTATGCTGTCTTTACAACCAGAAACCAAGGATTCCAAAATTAATCTTTCCCCTTTGTATCTGATGTTGTTGTAATGGCAAATGGGGTTATCCAGATCAAAACTATGTCCTGTGTTTAACGTGTGTTGGTACAGAAGGGATCTGAGGTCTTTTGAGCTGATATTGTATTTGTGTTCTTTGATTCGGTTTTCGATTTTTCTGCCTGTTTCTCCTATATAAACAACGGATTCACAATCGTTGCAGGCAACCGAATAGATCGCGTTGCTTTTATGTTGAACATCATGTTTAACTCCTGGTTTGATAATGGGGTTCCTCAGTATATGTCCTGTTGTGCTTGTGCTGCGATAGGTGAACTGGATTCCATATTTCCTCAAATCATGGGCTATTCGCTGATTGGTAGGGGAGAAATCTATAAAACCCCTGGTTCTGTTGACTGTGAGGGTAACCTTTTTGAACGGGATTACCAAACCAGGAGTTAAACATGATGTTCAACATAAAAGCAACGCGATCTATTTGGTTGCCTGCAACGATTGTGAATCCGTTTATGTAGGAGAAACAGGCAGAAAAATCGAAAACCGAATCAAAGAACACAAATACAATATCAGCTCAAAAGACCCCAGATCCCTTCTGTACCAACACACGTTAAACACAGGACATAGTTTTGATCTGGATAACCCCATCTGCCATTACAACAACATCAGATACAAAGGGGAAAGATTAATTTTGGAATCCTTGGTTTCTGGTTGTAAAGACAGCATAAACAGAAGAATAGATGTCCCGGAACAGTTCCGCTGCCTTTTTTTAAAAGTATTTGAAGAACGAATTCTGCTATGTCCCCCCTTCCCCACTTAGTTTTAAACTTAATTTAGTTTTAAAGAAGTTTTTGCATATCTGATTATTTTTCAATTCTCTAATTTACCTTTTAGCATATCTTTGAGCGAATATTTGTATTTATTTTTTCTATTACCTCTATATATTAATAAGAATCTGATTTCGTTTTGTAAGAACGCCCGTTGAAGAACTAATTGTTCGAAAGCTAGCGGTTATTTGTAATAATAAAAAATAAATATATAATAAAATGCGAGAGGTTTTTGTCTTTTGGATTTAATATATATTTAAAGTAAAAATTGTAACGATTTTGTGTTAAATGTTAAAATGTAATGTTGAAATATATTTTTACATTGTTAATTTAATTTGATGTTGTTTTATAAAAATGATGATGCAACTTTAATTGTTGTTGTGAAAATATCTTTATTTACAGAGCTGCTAACCATAATAAATGATTTTTGAGCCCCTAATTGTTGTTGTGAGAGAAAATATCTTTATTTTACGGGGCTGCTAACCAAAATGAATGATTTTTGAGCCCCGATGGACGCATAAAGCGGAATATATACAAAGCATAGTTGGAGGGGCCTGGGTGGCCAGGGATCATCGCCAGGTGAGGCCAGGAGAGCCGGGATGTAGAGGAGGACCGGGGGGGGGGGGGGGGGGGGGGGGGGGCAGGGTGGTGATCCAGGGAGTTCAGGGGGTGGCAGAGACGGGTTCAATGGTGTTGAGCCCAGGGGTGACCGTGGAGAGCAGACAGACCGCAATGATTAAAGTATACGATTTTTAAGCCCAAAAGGTGTAGCAGGCAGACAAGCCGCAATGCACAATGTCAAAGTATTAAGGTGCTGCACGCAACCAAGGCTGTTCAAAAAGGTTAGATTCCCCAGGCCAGGGAAAATAAAAGAAAGACAGCTGTTGTTTAAATAAGAATATTAGATAAAGCGAGAATGATTCAGCAACTGATGGGAAAAGATAGATTATTTTTTATTTTATTTATTTATTATTATTATTATTATTATTATTATTTTATTTATTTATTTATTTATTTTATTATTATTTTTTGTAAAAATGAATATATTAAAGTTTTAGGTAAGATTACTGGTGAGGGTATCAGTGCTAAGACGACCAACCAGAAAAGTACACCATGGATTGCATAGCGCGTTCAAATGGGTCGCTGCGTAAGTCGATTTCTCGAGCAGCCCGCGCCGTCGAATCGCCAAACCATTTGCCCTCTGTCATTGGGTTACAGAGACAGCGTCAGGGGCGATCACATACGCAGGGCAGGTCGCGAAACCGATCTTAAGCAGCGGCACAGGCCAGAGTTACGTCTACGGGCAGCCGCCAATGACCGGTGTTAACCATGAGGTGAGGAGTCCGAGTCACTCAGGTGATCGGAATCCTCCGCGCGGACGCGTGGCTTAAGTCTATCAGAGGCCTTTAGGAACTCCAGGCAGGCTCGCCAAGTGCTCCTGTTGAAAATAAAGTCTTTGAGTGACCGCGGAGTGTACCCTAATTCTTCTGCACAGGTGGAAAGAAGGGGGAATCTAAGGGCATCAAGGCTGCTGCACTCAAGCACGATGTGAGACAGAGTTTCTTCCCTGTCAGCGTCGCAGTAAGGGCAGGAAGGATCGTCAATGACGCCTATCCTGTGGGCGAAACTGTCCGTCCACGTGTGTCCCGATAGCAGGCCTACCACAATGTGCTCGCTAGGGACGATGTACGCATACCTTTTGTCTAAAAGACTCATTGGAGTAAGGCCAAAGCGGGTGTGGATAGAAGGAGCTAGAGAGAGGAATCTGCTTTCCCATGCTTCACGCGCCCGGCCGTAGATTGCCGATTTTACAAACGACAAAGGAGCGAGTTTGTAACAGCTTGGGTTAGCAGACTCAGCACCCCGCTTTGGGAGTGTGTCCGCAATGTCATTACCCACGTTCCCACTGTGGCCCTTGATCCATTGTATGGTGCATCTGTTCCCATTGCGATTCAATCGCGAAATCAGTAGCAGAGCTCTGTCGATAAGGTAATTACCAGTCTTAGAGTTCAGAACTGACTTCACGACTGAGAGGTTGTCCAGGAAGAATCCTAAGGTTAGATGATTTGGTAAAGTGGTTGCGTTTTCAAGAGCCTTAACCAATCCAAGGGCTTCCGCCTGAAAGACAGAACAATGAGGGGACAGAACATGAGATTCACGTATTTCAGGTGCACAATCGAGACAAGAGAACCTGTACACGCCGGCGCCAACTCCATCTCTGGTTTTGGAACCATCTGTATAGTATGCCACGTGGAAGAAAAGAGCAGGGATATTACTGGGAGCGGAGTAATAGGGGGGGGTAGGGGAGAGGATGTGGAAAGGGAGGAGGCTCGAGTGGAATTTCAGCGTCAACCAATCCATACTTTTTAAGGTATAGCTCAGTTTTAGCCAAGATTTCCAGATCGAGAGGAAGGACTCTAGAGAGGGAGATTAGAGCAGCAATTGTTGTTGTTTATTATCGTTTTTTTATATAAAAAATTACATTGTATAAGATGATGATAACACAAATGAAATTTTAAATTAATATATATAATTCATTGAGAAAAAAGAAATAATTAATTATCAAATTCACAAAAGTGACAATATCTCTTATTTAAAATATAATAAATGTTTTCAAAAAATTATGTGTTTCAAAAATATATTTAAACGCATATAACCATATTTATATTTAAATACGTTTATAAATCAATATATAGGTGGATTGGATGTTTTCTAGAATCGTTTTAACAAATGTTCTTAGGCAAACTTTTACTCTGATAAAAACTGTGGGAAGCCGGGTACATTCGCTAAATACAGTTATTTACAAATCTTCGTTTGTGGCAAGATACTATTCCTTCAACTTCAAATTACCGAGTGGACCAATTAATACTGATTTTTTTCAACTTATCAAGTATTTTTCAAGGGATCGGGAAAATATTATCGAGAAGGTAGACAAGTATAGATTCAGTAGGGATTGGATGCTTGCTAGAATCGTTTTAACAAATGTTTGTTAAGCAAACTTTTACCTGGGGCGAAGCCGGGAACATATATATATATATATTGTTGCACCAAATTGCGGCTTGGCAGACTCTTCAGCCTTGATTCTCTTCTCAGACGTGTCTTGCATCTTACCAGAGCGTGTTTCAACCATCCTACAAATTTATAAAAGGGAATAATGAGATAAGTCTACTTTTAGTAGCCTCCAGAATAATTTATTTATTTTCTCACATCAAAGAGAGCAGTGAAGTCACACGTGTACCTAAATACAAATGATGATAATCTAAATAATCTGTTTTAAATAAATATCATAGAATATTTTATATAAAAATAAATAAATATATAATTTAAATTTCAAATATATTAAAAATAATATAAGAAATACGCCATTAATCGTGATGTAACACTTCCCCCTCTCCAGAGGTCGTCACGTCCTCGTGATTGACCTCATCAATTCTTTCAAAATAGGGTTTGATTCTTGAGACATGGACAATCAATGGGTCTTGGCCAGGATTATCTTTTGGTTCAATTAAGTAATTTACGTTGGACAGCTTCTTTAATATTCTATATGGGCCAAAATATTTTCTCAGTAGTTTCTCACACTTTCCTATTTTCCTAATTGGTGTCCAAACTGCTACTAATTCTCCTGGTTCGTAGCTTCTTTCCATGTGTTTCTTGTCATAGTTCTTTTTCATTCTTTCTTGAGTCTTTATTGTGTTGTTAATAACTAATTTTCTTGTTCTGTTTATTTTGTCTAAGTGATGTTTTATGTATTCATCATAATCATCCTTGTCAATGTCCACCGAGATATTCCTGTCGTCCAAAAGAGACGTGGGTTCTCTTCCAAACATCAGGAAAAAGGGAGAATATCCTGTGGTTTCCTGAATTGTAGTATTGTAAGCGTGAGTGATGAATGGGAGTATTTCGTCCCAATTCTTCTGATCAGTGTTCACATACATACTGAGCATATTGATCAATGTTCTATTTAACCGCTCTGTCAATCCATTAGTCTGGGGATGATAGCTCGTTGTGAAGCAATGTTTAATCTTGCACGTTTTCATCACCTCTTTCATTAAATTACTGGTAAATTGAGAGCCTCTGTCACTAATAAGATATTGTGGGGCTCCGTGCCGGAGAAAAATATCCTCTACTAGAAATTTAGAAACTTCTTTCACTGTTGCTTCCGAGACTGCTCTTGTTTCTGCATATCTAGTGTAGTAGTCCGTCAGTACGATTATCCATTTTTTCCTGTTTTTCGTAGATGGCAGTGGACCAACAAAGTCAATTCCAATTCTTTCGAAAGGAAAGTTGGCTGGGGGGATGGGCTGTAGTAGTCCAGAAGGTAATTGGTTTGAGCCTTTCCTACTTTGGCAAAGGTGACACGTCTTAACGAATTCTGAGACATCCTTTAGCATGGATGGCCAAAAGTATTTACTCTTTATTCGGTACATGGTTCTGGCGACGCCCAGATGGCCATTCGACATATGATTGTGATATTCTTTCATAATTTCTCTCTTTTTCTTCTCTGGAACCACAAGCAACCACGACCTGCCTTCAGGGTTCGGGTTTTTCTTAAAGAGGCATCCATCTTCTTCTTTAAAGTTTTGCGTAATTGATCGCCTGCTTCCATTAAGGTTTTTCTTAACACTTTCGATAAATTTATCCTCTTCGTCTGTTATTTGATTTAAAAATAGCCTTTCAAAATCCTCATCCCAGTCAGTTTCTGGTAAGGGTCCCCTAGATAAGCCATCGGCGTCCAGATGCTTCTTTCCCGATTTATGTATTATATCGAAGTCATATTCTTGAATTTTCAATGCCCATCTTGCCAATCGACCTGTTGGATCCTTCAAGTTTTTGAGCCAGCATAAGGCGTGATGGTCTGTTACTATTTTAAAGTGTCTTCCATAAAGGTAGGGTCGTAATTTTGACATTGACCAAACAACGGCCAGACATTCTTTTTCAGTGGTTGAATAATTTTGCTCTGCTTTACTCAGGGTACGACTCAAATATGAGATCACTTTCTCTTCACCACCGATATCTTGGACAAGAGTTGCACCTATGCCGATGTTGGACGCATCAGTATGAATATAAGTAGGCGCATTTGGATTGAAGTGCCCTAAGATTGGTGGACTTAATAGTGCTGTTTTTAGGGTTTGAAACGCTTCCTCTTGCCTTTCTGTCCAGGTAAATGATACACTTTTTTAAATAAGGTTGGTCAAAGGGTCAGCAATTTTTGAGAAATCTTTGATAAATTTTCTATAATATGAGCACATTCCCAAAAATGATTGTACTTCTTTGACCTTTGTGGGCCGAGGAAAATTTCTGATAGCTTTGATGTTATGTTCCGCGGGTTTTATACCATTTTTGCTCGTTATATAGCCGAGAATCTCCAATTCTTCAAAAACAAATCGGCATTTTTTGTCGTTTAATCTTAAATTAGATTCACGAAAACATCTAAAAACAGCTTCGAGTCTTTTGAGGTGCGTTGGAAAATCCGGGCTATATATGATAACATCATCCAGATAACACAAACAAATTTGCCATCTCAGATTTCCAAGCATATTCTCCATATTTCTCTCAAAGGTAGCAGGCGCGTTACAAAGTCCAAAAGGCATCACGTTGAATTCATATAACCCATGTGCCGTAGTGAAAGCCGTCTTCTCTTTGTCTCTCTCTTCAATTTCGACTTGCCAATATCCCGATTTGAGATCTATTGCTGAGAAGTACTTGGATCCTTGGAGAGAATCCATTACATCATCAATTCTTGGGATTGGATAAACATCCTTCACTGTTACTTCATTTAATTTCCTGTAATCCACACAAAATCTGTATTTGCCATCTCGTTTTTTGACCAATATAACGGGAAAGGACCAGGGACTTGAAGATGGTCTAATTATTCCTTCTTCAAGCATCTCGTCTATTTGATCCTTTATGATGGTTCGTTCCTTAGCACTTACCCTGTAAGGCTTGTGCTTTATCGGTTTTGCGTCTTCTGTATGAATCTGATGTTTTGCCAAATTGGTCCTGCCTAACCTCGATGAGAACAAATCAGTATACTTGGCCAAAATTTGTTTTAACCTCTCTTGTTCTTTAAATGATAAATTTTTGTTTATTTGAAATTGTATTTCGTCATTTTCATTCTGCTTCTCTATAAAATTTACCTCTGCAGGAAGACTTCCATAAGCCAATGTTTGGTCTTTCATGATTTTTAAAGGTCGAGGATAAGGGTTCGCTAACCAGATATGAGTTTTCTTATCCGTGACAGTAAGCAAACTTCTTGCCAATCGAAGACCATTTGTTTGAGTCATTTTGTTGTTCTCTTCGATGACATATTCCCCATCCTCTGCTTCTATTGAGGCCCTAATCAATTTAATAGATAGTTTAGGTATAACGGTATCTGTAGTGCTCTTTATTTTTTTTTAGATCATAATTGCTTACGTCATGATTACTCATCAAATTATATTTTATCGTTTCTCGTTTACAATCAATTTTAGCATTCATTTTTTAAGGAAATCTCGTCCAAGAATAAGAGTTCGTAGATGCGCGTCCATTACTACAAATTCGTGGGATAATTCAGTGTCATCAATTTTTAAATCTAAAATAATGCTACCTACCATATCTATTTTTTTCCCATCGGGTCCTGAACATGTTTTAGTGAGACTATTTATTTCACGGCCAGCAAAAAGTGCTGTCCTTAGGTCGACCACTGAAAGATCGGCGCCTGTATCAATCAAAGCTTCGCATAACCCTATCTTGTCCACATTAATATTAATTTTGTATCTAGGGTCCAACTTTCTAATTCCATTTATGGTCGACTTGCTTTGATTGAAGGAATCAGGCGCGACACTTAGTCTAAATCTTCCAACACGGAATATCTATTCCGTGTAGGAATATTCGTTTGTGTGTCATTACAAACATCCGCATAGAGGCGAGGCCGTGTATAATATTTTCTTTCGTCCATTTGAAGATTTTCTTGACTCTTGTCTTGGGAAACTGAGGGGTCCTCTTCTACGATCCTCACAAACTTGACTCTGCAATACCGCGCTACGTGTCCTGGCTTGTTACACTTGAAACATATTGGTCTCCCGTCTTCTGTCCTATTCCTATTTGAATTTGGATTCTTATTGTATGTTTTACTTGGGTAGACCGGTTTTGGCTCAGGATTGGGAGTGTAAGATCGTCTAGGGGCAGATACCTGGGGCAGAGGCTTGTTCTGGTAGTACCTCGGAGTGGGGGCCTGGGGCTTGGAGGTGTTCTGGTAGTACCTCGGAGCGGGGGCCTGGGGCTTGGAGGTGTTCTGATATGGTCTTCTGAACGACGTAGCATTCTTCCATTGCTCTTGATGATGGGGACGAGGAGAGCGTGGTCCAATATATAGAGCTCTTGATTTTTCTGCACGTTCTTGGTAATTCTTTTCGAACAAATCAAGCTTTTTACAAATTTCTAGAAGTTCATTGGTATTTTTAGGAGGGTTTAGGTGAAGGGCAAAAGAGTATTATTTCTTTAACCCTCCAATAACCCAGTTTATTTTAGTCTCTTCTTCCATTTGGGGGTCGACCTTGTTGCACAGTACAAGGATATCCTCTGCGAACCTGATTGCAGGTTCATTCCACTGTTGCATCCTGTTTAGTCTCATCTTCATTTCTTCTTTGTTGGCGTCTGAGGCAAAATCCTCAATTAGGCGGCTCTTGAAATTTTCCCAGCTGGTGAAACTTATCTTGTGTAGGTTCAGCCAGGTTTTGGCGCTACCAATCATATTCATGGCAGCATAACGAGAGATAATGTAGTCTGCCCAATGGTACAGGAAGCCAATTTCTTCAAGAGATTCAATCCATGGGCGAGGGTCTTCCGTTCCATCATACTTGGGGATGTCGATGTTGGGATTCAGGACAACTGGGTCGGAACGAGCATCTCTACCAATTGTTGCACCAAATTGCGGCTTGGCAGACTCTTCGGCCTTGATTCTCTCCTCAGACGTGTCTTGCATCTTACCAGAGCGTGTTTCAACCATCCTACAAATTTATAAAAGGGAATAATGAGATAAGTCTACTTTTAGTAGCCTCCAGAATAATTTATTTATTTTCTCACATCAAAGAGAGCAGTGAAGTCACACGTGTACCTAAATACAAATGATGATAATCTAAATAATCTGGTTTAAATAAATATCATAGAATATTTTATATAAAAATAAATAAATATATAATTTAAATTTCAAATATATTAAAAATAATATAAGAAATACGCCATTAATCGTGATGTAACAATATGTTTGTCGGCTATGCACGCCCTAAATATGTAACTAATCTCCCTGAAATTTGAACAGGACAGAGAGTTAAATCTGGAAGTTTTTTGTTGCACTTTACCAATAAAAATTATATTTAACCAAGTGCTGAGCAACAATATTTTTTTAGTCAGAAATGATGATGACGATATTTCCGTATCATGCTTGATTGCATTAAAAAATTCTTTTGGGGAATATTCACTAAAGCAGACCACAGGTAAAGCCAGATAATGATTAATAGTAGGCAGGAATAAAATTCTACTAGCGAAACATTCACTCGAGCAGAAGACACACGAAGCCAGGTCATCTCTATATATAAAATATCGTTTCTCGGCCTTTTGGCTAAGATCGTGTAGTATATCTCGAGATATTTTTATTTATGTATATCTTTTTAAAAATCTATTCAGTAGAGAGTGGATATGTTTGCTCGAAAATTAAATTTCATATATTATATAAATATATGACATAACGAATTATATTATCATAATATTCTGTGTGTTCCTGAATATTATTATCAATAATATTCGTTAGGCAAACTTTCACTCGGTCCCGGGCGAAGCCGGGTGCACATCCGCTAGTATATATATAAAAGTCAATGTCTGTCTGTTTCGCGATAAACTCAAAAACTACTGAACCAATTGGTACCAAATTTTGCATGTCGCTTTTTATAAACCTGAGGAAAATTTTCGGCTACATTTTGATTAGTATTTTTGGCTATTTCTTTTTTTAATTTGAAGAACTTTTTTTACGCGGAGTAATCCGGAATGGAATGAATACCCAAATATGGCCATCAACATATATAGTCACGACCGTCATGGGTTCTGTCACGGATGCGCGCGCATCATCATTATGATCATTATCATTATCTAATGATAATAATAATAATAATAATTATTATTATTATTATTATTATATTATTATTATTATCCATCCATTATCAACATATATAGTCACGACCGTCATGGGCCGGCCGGCCGGTTCTGTCACGGATGCGCGCGCACAGGGAGGTCACGTGCTCGCCGGCAGCCAACGGGCGCGCGCCGCCGGCATTACGTCATAGATTATAAACACAAGGTAATAAGGCCAAATAAAAAAATAGTGTGTGATAAGGCACAATTTGGATTATCTACTTATATAATTGCCTTATTCTCTCTGTGTGAAGTTCACTGTGTGAAGTTCACGGATAGATTTTGGTCAGAATGGATAAAATAAAAAAAGTGTCAAGGGATGGGAATCGAACCCACGACCTTCCGCTTACCGGGCAGATGCCATGACCACTAGGCTACCCTGGACATATTTTTCCGTTCACATTTTTATTTTTATATTTTCAAGACACACACAGTTTGGGGCGGGACGTTTCACAAGAGAGACATCCACGGCGCCAATTTATAATTGTAACGAATAGTATTTTAATTAAAACATTTTAAAAATATATACGCACTCGGGTAAAACCCGGGCGTTGCCCGGGCCATTCGTCTAGTTTTTTATAAGCATCAGTGGTTCAGTGGTAGAATGCTCGCCTGCCACGCGGGCGGGCGGCCCGGGTTCGATTCCCGGGAGATGCATTTTTTTGCAATTTTTAAAACTCATTTATATTATATACTAGCGGATGTACCCGGCTTCGCCCAGGTTTTACCCAAGTAAAGGTTTGTCTAACGAATCTCTCGATAAAGTGAACATTTTCCCCGGTCCCTTGAAAAATACTCGATAAGTTGAATAAAATCAATATTAATTGGTTCCCTCGGTAATTGGAAGTTAAAGGAATAGTATCTTGCCTTGGAATTGTATCATTATTCTTGTCTCAAATAAATTGCTGTGTCATCCTGAATTTTGTCTTTCCTAATTTTCTACATTACAAAATCATCGTATCATCATGATAATATTTAGAGCAGATTGTTGAATTATAACAGATAAATTAGAATATTTATCTTTATTATTTTTAGGCGAAAAGTTATTTCAAAAATTTTATTTGCTAGAAACCTTCCCAGTACTATACTAAATAACTTCCCAAAGTTTCATGGCGTTCCAATGAGTGGTTTGGTCAGGCATAAAGGACACACACATACATTCATTTATATATATATATATAGATAATATTGTTGTAAGATTTAGGTACTTACAGCTTGTATGAAGGCATGAGGACGTTGATGATTATATAATAATAATCTTTATTATCCATTTAGTAGAAAAACAAGTTATAGTAGCGAACACATTTATAATATAGAGAAGAAGTAAACAAACTGTAGTGATGATGATAAGGCCAGTGTGGCGCTAGCTATCGTAGCATTCAGTTTCCAACAATCCCCGCATGAATGTGGAGACGTCACGAGGTTGTTGCGTAACTTCTCAAATGTCGGCCTTGGTAGCGGCTTGGTCAGTATGTCCGCCTTCATGTCGCCTGTCGGGCAGTAGATCACTTTTATCACTGTCTTCTTCTGAAGATCCTTCAGGTGATGGATCTTGGTTGCGATGTGCTTGGTTCTAGAAGACAATTTTTCGGATGAACATATCTTGAGACATGATTGAATGTCTTGGTGGAAGTAGATTGGAGCTTTCTGTTCCAGTTCGAGATCCTTTAGCAAGTCGAGGAGCCACAACACTTCTTGTGAGGCTTCAGCTGCGGAGATTAGTTCCGCTTCGGTGGATGAGAGAGATACGCAACCTTGTTTCCCAGTCATCCATGAGATGGGGTTTGATCCCAGTAGGAACAAGTTTCCGCTTAGTGATTTTCTGTCGGTGTTGTCGCTTGCCCATGTGGCATCACTGTATGCTCCCAGTGTGGGAGGTTTTTGGTTAGATAAGCGTAGCTCGAGTTCTTTAGTAGTTTTTAGATATCTTACGATTCTTTTTGCTGCATTCCAGTCACAATTTCTAGGATTCTGGTTTCTGCTGCTGAGTATGCAGACTGGAGCTGCGATATCCGGTCTGGATACTACGCTTAGGTACAATAGTGAGCCTATCAGTTGTTGGTATTGGACGTTGTTTGGTAGAAGTTTTACATCAGATATACCGGGTATCCACTTTCCATGGGAGTGAAAGTAGGTTTCGCTTCTTGGAGGTTGTACCTTTCAACTAATTCTTGGATTTTATTCTTTTGGCTCAGAAGAAGTTCACCTTCTCTGTTCCTTGAGATTTCTATACCAATGAATTGAGTGGGGTCTCCAAGGTTCTTTATTTCGAATTCTTTTTCCCGAAAGTTTTTACAGTGTTTTGGATGATTATTTCGGAATCGCTTGCAAGGAGCATGTCATCCACATATAGAATCAAGTAGATGGAATGGTTTTCTTCATTCTTGGTGAATAGGCATGGGTCTACAATGCTCTGTTTGAAGTTATTTTTAATTAGAGTGCTTGCGATTTTTGTGTTCCAAGATCTTCCGGCTTGTTTTAGACCGTAAATTGCCTTCTTTAGTTTTCAGACTTCGTTTGTTTGTTTTGTATGGAGTCCTTCTGGGAGTTCCATGTAGAGTTCTTTATCTAGGTCGCCGTGTAGGAACGCTGTCTTGACATCGAGGTGGTTAACTTGCATCCCTTTGTAGACTGATGCAGCTAGGAAGGCTCTAATTGTAGAATGCTTCACAATTGGTGCAAAGGTTTCTTCGTAGTCTCGGCCAAATTTCTGATTGAACCCTTTGCTACGAGTCTGGCTTTGTACCGCTCTATTTCTCCTTTGGAATTGAGTTTCTGTTTATAGGTCCATTTACATCCTATGATCTTTTTGTCCTTAGGCAGAGGCGTTAGTTCCCAGACATTGTTTTTCTCAAGAGAATTTAGTTCTTCGTTCATTGCTTGTAGCCATTTTTCTCTTTCTATTTTTGGTAGTTGTGGGACTTCCGAGTAGCTGGTGGGTGTCTGAATGTCTTGAGCTTCAGTTTTGTACAGCATGTAGTCATTTCTTATTTATTCCCTTTGTTGGTCTCGTGGATCTTCATTGTGTGACCACTTGTGTTCCTGTGCTTGTACCGGGTTGAATGTAATCCTCGGTTTCTGAGTCCTCAAGGTTTTCGGATTGTGTTCCTGGTTCCTGACTTTCCTCTGCATTTCCAATATAATTAGAGGAAGTTAGATCTGTACATAGTAATTGTGGTGAAGTTGTTTTTGTGGAAGCGTGGTGAAACCCATTTTCTTTTTCTAGAAATTTTACGGATCTGATCCATCGTATCCAAGAAAGATCCCTTCGATAACTTTGCTATCCAACTCGTTTCTTTTTATCTTGGGAATATAGGTGAAGGCTTTACATCCGAATCTTTTTAGATGCTTCAGACTGGGCTTCCTGTTGGTCCATAGTTCAAATGGAGACTTGTCTGTAGCTTTCGAGGGTATTCGGTTGTGTAGGTAATTAGCTGTGGTAACCGCTTCCGCCCATAGAGACTGTGGGAGTCCTGAGTCAAACAGCATGCATCTTGTCATCTCCATTAGTGATCGATTTTTCCTTTCGGCTACTCCGTTCTGGGCTGGTGAGTAGGGGACTGTTAGCTGATGTTTGATTCTGCTTTGGTTCAGGAAATCTTCGACTTGTCGGTTTACGTACTCCTCATGACCGTTGTCTGTCTGTCCGTATGGTTTGGATATTTTTTCCAAATTCCGTGTGTGCTGAGATGACGTAGTCTTTTATTTTTTCATAGACTTCGTCTTTTCCTTTCAGGAGGTAGATCTTCGTGTATCTGCTGGCTGTAGTCATCGGTGAAGGTGATGAAGTATCTCTTACCGCTAAGAGAGTTAGTTGGTAATGGACCGCAGACATCACTGTGGACAAGTTGAAGCGTTTCAGTTGCTCTGTACTCTGTCTTCTCTGGAAATGGGGTTTCAGTGAGTTTTCCTTGAATGCACTGACCGCAGTCTGGGCTGTGCGAACAGTTATTTAGACTTAGTCCTCTTGCTAGGTTCTCATTTTGAATTTTCTTAATTGATTCTATATTTCTGTGTCCTAGTCTGTCGTGCCAGAGCATGAGGCAATTTGTGTTCTTGCAGTGGTTTTGTTTTGCTACATTTGCTTTGAATGTGCGAGTTTGGAGGTTGTCATCCAGGTGGAGTCGGTATATTCCATTGTCAAGTATACCGTTCGCGAGGGCTGTGTTGTCTCTTTCGATGGTACACCAATCTCTTTTGAACATTACTTTACATTCGTTGGAGGTGGCCGCACTCACTGACAGAAGGTTGTCTGATAGTTCCGGGATGTAGAGAACTTTTGTGAGAAGTAAGGTGTCAGTCTTTCCTTGGGGTGTGATGACTTTGATTTCTCCTTGTCCTATCCCTTTGACCTGCAGCTTATTGCCATTAGCAACCACAACATTTTCTGTTTGTTCTCTGTTAAGTTCAGTGAAGAAGCTTTCATCATACGCCATATGAGATGTGGCTCCAGAGTCGACGAACCAGTTGTGTACACTTGCTTCTCGTTGAGTGCAATTGAGAGCTTTTGGGTTAGGTTTTTGTTGTTCTATGATTTGTTGGTTGTTCTTGGGTGAAACTCGACTGATTTGTGTACTTTGGTACGTTTCCTCTTCTGAAGTTTTCATATTTGTACTCTTTGTTGCTGTTGTTTCGCTTTTGATAGTGCCAACATTCTTCCTTGGAGTGGTTTGGTTTGTGGCAGAAAGAACAGAATTTCTTCTCTTTTTCTCTTCTTTGGCTTGAAGCTCTGTGGAGGCTTTTTAAGGCTTTTGATTCAGTGCTTTCGTCTTTCGAGCTTTCTACTCTGCGTGTGTGTTCATCAAGGAGTTTGTTCTTGGTGAATTCAAGCGTTAGCTCGTCATCAGGCCTTGATTCCAACATCGTGATGAGATTGGAGTAGCTCTTTGGAAGCGAGCAAAGCAGTATAGCTGTGATGTGAGAGTCCTTTAGTGTTTCGCCAATGGTTCGCAGTTTGTCAACTAGTTCTATCATGGTAGTGATGTGCTGTTGCATGTCTTTGTCTTCTTCGAGTTTTAAGCTGTATAGTTTCCTTAGCAAATATTTTTTTTCTGAGAGTGTTTTTCTTTCATAGATATTTTTAACAGTGTCCCAGGTAGCTTTGGCTGTTAGTAGGTTTTTGACATGCACTATTTGTGAGTCGGCAATGCTTAGATTAATGATAGCTCTAGCTTTTGAGTCTTTCTTTTTCCATTCGATTTTAGGTTCATCTGGAATATTTTCGGTGACAACTTCCCAAAGATCTTCCTTTTGCAAGAGCATTTCAATTTTAAAAGACCATAGTGAGTAGTTATAGCCGTCGAGCTTATCTAGGGTTACATCGTGGCTCGGGAGTGACGCCATTTTTGCTAAGCCTTTTTTCTTTGTCTTAACTCGTTAGTTGAATTTCATGCAATATTCAGTCTCATAATCTAATTGTTGTAAGATTTAGGCACTTACAACTTGTATGAAGGCATGAGGACGTTGATGATTATATAATAATAATCTTTATTATCCATTTATATAGTAGGAAAACAAGTTATAGTAGCAAACACATTTATAATATAGAGAAGAAGTAAACAAACTGTAGTGATGATGATAAGGCCAGTGTGGCGCTAGCTATCGTAGCATTCAGTTTCCAACAAATATAAATATATATTATTATATCAACTATATTAATTAAATCAAATACCTAAACATTAATATAATACATTTTTTGCCATCACACACACTTTTTTCCTGTAGTTTATGTGTTACTTCTGTATTGCTATTCTATGGCACTTCTAATATTTATTATTGATGTACTTTCAGTATGAAGGAAATTGCAATGGGGGAATTCTCGGGCCGGGTCATAGTACAAAATATGGGGGTGGCAGCAAATAGAAACGGTGTACATTTTAATAGAAGGTAGGTTCTAACTAATTGGAAGATATGTGACATATACTAAAAGTGTCATTTTGATACAGTTTAAAAGATACTATATATATTTTTTAATACACTCCCAGGAATGGTTTACACACACATACAAAAGCCTTTATTAGGGACTTGCCCCATGAATGGTTTATAAAATATCTCTCTCTCTCTCTAAAGAAAGGAAAAGAATAGATAAAATAAAATGAAATGAGAAGTGAGAATAAATGTATGTAAAAGTAAATAAGAAATATAAAAGATTAACAAAGTTAGAACGAAATAAAAACTAATTAAAATAATAAAAGAGATAAAAGAAAACTTTAAATACAGAATAATAGTAATAAAAATAAGATTCGATTATGCTAAGCATGGGTGAGAAAAAGATTCAAATTCAGTTATGCTAAGCAGAGTTAAGTAAAGAGATAAAAATTCAATATAGACATTAAAATCAGAAGAAGATAAAAATCAAACGTAGGACGATAGTAGCATCAAATTTGAAGCTTTGTAATAGGTTGTTAGGATAATGCTAAACAAAATAATTCGATTTTGTTATTTGTTCAAAACGAAATTAGTTGTGTATTATAAAAAAGTTTAAAATAAGAACAGGATCAGTATGAGGGCTCAGCTTGGGTAAAAAGTCCATCAATTGAGCACAATTATAATAAGGACGAGATTGAGAGCTCAGCTCAGTTGAAAAATCTACCAAGCAGTAGTTTTGAAGAGTCACCACCCATCCAAGATCAAAGGTCAAACTTCATGATAGACCTTGACGCAATATTCAACTCCCTAGTTACCTCAGTGAATTACCTTAGAGGGAAGAAGTTTTGTGTATTGTCATTCTTGGCAAATCTCTCCTGCTTGTGGACCGACAGGTCTGGGTGGCCATCTGCTTCTAGGGTGTCATTCTTGGCAACAGACTATTGTTGTATCATTGACAATGTTCTTGTTATGTCTTTATATTTAAATTAATGACATTTGTTTACACACAATAACCAAAACAATTTATTCTCGAAAGATCTTTTGATTAGCAAGTTGATGATGATAAAATAGAGTATATAAAATCAATGATTAACAATAAACAACAGTTCTTTTTCATCATTATACATGGTAATATATGTCAGGTCAAACAAAGAGTTCTTATTACGTGTCACCTGCTGGCCTTTTATAAATATTAAATGCCATCGAGGATATAATAATGTTTTTGAAATTTAATTTTTGTAATCCTTTCCTTTCCTTTTATATATATAAAAATGAAATTCAAAATCGATGTTTGTTATCGCGTTGCGCAAAATCTACAGAATAAATCTTTATGAAATTTCGCATGTAGGTAGCTGAAGGTTTCATTTAACATATAGGCTATTCAAAAAACTAAAAAAGTTAATGTGCTTTTTTAAAAAAATAAAAAACCCAAAAGCGTTAGTTCCAGCCTTTTACCGCTTGGGCGCAGCACTGGTCGCGACGATAAATGAATTTGATTGGTTAATAATAAACACGTGGTTTGTTTACACGATGAATGTTAGTTTGTTCACACGATGAATGTTTTTAAAAAGGTAAGATTATCCAATCGCCGTGAAACTTTAGGAAGTTATTTACTATACTACTGTGAAGATTTCTGGTTTGAATTTGATTTGAAATAAATATTCTTTGCAATTTTATTTGCAAATTTTCTACTTTCACTCGCAAGCAGCGCCTCTAGCGGCGTCTGGTGAAATTATATTTATAAATGTAACAATGCTTAAAATGTTTTCCAAGTATAATAAATTTAATTTGAGAATTTAGTAATATAATATTCCAATGACGTAAAAAATACTTTGCATTTCAATATTAATATATATTTAAAGAAAAAATTGTAACGCTTTTTCAAGGGACCGGAAAAAATTATCGAGAGTGTAGACAAGTATAGATTCAGTAAGGATTGGATGTTTGCTAGAATCGTTTTAACAAATGTTTGTTAAGCAAACTTTTACTCTGGGCGAAGCCGGGAACATATATATTTATATATGTTTGTCGGCTATGCACGCCCTCAATATGTAACTAATCTCGCTGAAATTTGAACAGGACAGAGAGTTAAATCTGGAAGAGGTTTTTTTTATCGCACTTTAACCAAGAAAAATTATATTTAACCAAGTACTGAGCAACAATATTTTTTTAGTCAGAAATGATTATGACAATATTGCCATATCATGCTTAATTGCATTAAAAAAATTTGGGGAATATTCACTAAAGCAGACCATGGGCGAAGCCAGATAATGATTAATAGTAGGCAGGAACAAAATTCTACCAGCGAAACATTCACTCGAGCAGAAGACACACGAAGCCAGGTCATCTCTATATATAAAATATCGCTTCTCGGCCTTTTGGCTAAGATCATGTAGTATATCTCTAGATATTTTTATTTATGTATATCTTTTTAAAATCTATTCAGTAGAGAGTGAATATGTTTGCTCGAAAAATAAATTTCATACATTATCCCTATATATAGTCACGACCGTCATCGGCCGCCTCTGTCACGGATGCGCGCGCACAGGGAGGTCACGTGCCCGCCGGCAGCCAATAATAAAAAAAAAAAAACTACCTCGAGCCGGATTTGAACCAGCGACCTAAGGATCACCTTTGTAACATCTACAGTCCTCCGCTCTGCCAACTGAGCTATCGAGGGATACAAACTGTATGAATAAGTTTACCTTATAAAGTCAACTAATCCTATTTCTACACAAAATGTATATATGTATAGTCACGACCGTCATCGGCCGCCTCTGTCACGGATGCTCCCTCGAGCCGGATCACCGTTGTAACATCTACAGTAGGGTAAAACACGGGCGTTGCCCATTCGGCTAGTATAAGTATAAATATATGACGTAACGAATTATATTATCATTATTATCATAATATTCTGTGTGTTCCTGAATATTATTATCAATAATATTCGTTAGGCAAACTTTCACTCGGGGGCGAAGCCGGGTACACATCCGCTAGTCTTTATCATATGTTGACATATATTTAAAGAGGAAACGGTTGCCAAGATAATACATCGAGCTCAAGACAGAGATGGCTGGCATTGCTTTGTGTTGGAAAAGAAGACGTCCGAAGCAGCCAATGGGAGGCCGGCGGAGGCAGCTACGGGGATGCAGCGGCAAAAATGAGGAAACAATACAGGAAGTACTTGTAAACAAATTTTTTTCGAACGCTAGAATTTGCCCTGATCTCCGATTCTTTTAGTGTAAATGTTTAAATAATACTTTACTTATTTTCTTAAATTGTAATAAATATAATTTTCCCTCCTGTTTTCGTCGTATATTTTAAAAGTGTTATAAACAACGACGCCTTAACTTTGAGCCTTCAACCCCGCCGACCAAGAATAGAGGTGAGTGACTACCTCTATAGAATTTAGATCGTCGTCACAACACAGAGTGGCGGTGAAATCGCAATATTTTTGGCATCCCAGCCGGGACTGTTGAAGGTAAATTCTAGAAGAAAAAAAGGAAGCATTTTGAGCTGACCATTTTGGAACTCGCTAGCTAACCCTACTTGCCGCTTTGTTTACAAGATGGCGGAAGAATTAATTCTACGTTTAAAAAAGAAGCGTGCTGTTAACAGATCATATTTAACGAAAACATGCAATAAGATTGAAAGTGGACTTGACACGCTAATGAGAATTGAACTTGAAGAATTATTAGAACAATTGAATGAATCATTTAACGAACTTAAAGTAGTGGATCACGAAATAGAAACGCTTCTTGAAACTGACGATTTAGAGAAGGAATTACAGGGCGTAGAGGAATATCGAGAGAAATATATTACTTGGAGATTTAGGGCAAATAAAAAGATTCGCCAATCAGATTTTCAGGGCGAAAATATACCGAATTCGAACTCACGAATAGACGAAAACGAAATGAGACATTATGTACCTTCCTGCACGACTGTGAAACTTCCGAAATTGATGATATCGAAATTTTATGGAAACTTTAGTGAATGGCTGACGTTCTGGAATTCTTTTGATGCAGCTATACACCAGAACAACTCACTGAACCCGATCGATAAATTTAACTATCTGAAGTCACATCTCGGCGGAACTGCACTAAACACAGTCGAAGGTTTCGCTTTATCTGCGGACAATTATGAGAAAGCTATAAAATTGCTTAAAGACAGATTTGGGCGAGAAGACATTTTGATTAGCCGACATATGAACAATTTGTTGTCAATGAGACCACTCAAAACATCAAGCGATGTAAGAACCTTCCGCGAACTTTTTGACAACCTTTCTGTTCATATAAGAAGTCTCGAGTCACTAAACGTGTCCATTGATGTTTACGGACAACTGTTGTGCCCGATAATAATAAAGCTTCTACCTGCAGACCTTAATTTGGAATTGAACAAAGAACTCCCGACAGGTTATGTAATTAATGACTTGATTACCTTTCTGGAAAGACAATTAACTGCACGGGAGAAGAGTTTTAGAAACGAAATCGGTACCGGGAATGAATCAACTTCTAAACCTAATTTGGTAAACAAACATCCAAAGACAAGATTCTACAATGAAAAACCAATTGCGACAGCTTCAGAACTTTTGAATTCAGTTCACAAATCGAATGAATGTGTATTTTGTGGTAAAGACAACCATGGAAGCCCTAAGTGTGACTTTGCAGCTAATATTAGTTTAAACGAAAAGAGATCACTCATGAAGAAAAAAGGCGTTTGTTATAAATGTCTTCGGCCTTCTCATTTAAGTAAATTTTGCAGAAATGTAGTCCGTTGTTCGATCTGCAACATGTCTTCCCACCTGGATGTCATGTGCACAAAACTGATTTTAGATAGAGGTGGATCTTCCAAGTCTCCAACGGTGCAAGATGAAACTCTCGCCAACTTATCAACCTCCCCAGACGTCTTGTTACCTACTTTGAGAGTGACCCTCAAAGGGAACAGAACGGAGAAAACGGCACGGGCTATAATAGACACCGGATCCCAAAGATCGTATATTTTACATAGCACAGCAATGGAAATGGAATACGAACAATCTAGGAGAGAGTTCTTCCGGCATTCCTTGTTTGGAGGATCGAGTACCGACGTAGTTGAACATGAGGTCTATACCATTCATTTATCTGACATCAATAATTCCTATCGCTGTGAGTTTGAAGCACTAGGTCAACCCCTTATCTGTGGAAGCATACCTCCGGTGTGTCCAAGATCATTGTTAGAAGGGAGTGAAGAACTCGACGTGTCTGATTTGATGAGAGACCGTATAGAAGTCCTTATAGGCGCGGACATCGCCGGGAGATTGCTAACTGATGATCAGAGAAGGATCTCATCTGGACTGGTGGCAATCCGTACCAAACTAGGATGGACTGTGATGGGAAAGATTCCTCCAACGGAGGTGAGAGATGACATCAGCTCCCTTTGCGTGACCACACTTCTATCTTTGGATCTAGAAAACTTGTGGAAAATAGATGCAATTGGAGTCTCTGACGCGGAGGTTGAGAAGAAGACTCAGTCATTACAAGCTGAAATGGAGGAACATTTCGCCCACACCACGACGCGAGATATCGAGGGGCGCTATGAGGTAGCTCTACCCTGGGTGCAAGACAAGGAAAGGATTCCTTCGAATAAAGATCTAGCCGAAAACCAACTAAGGTCTGTAAGAAGAAAACTTGAAGAAGTTGGAGACATGAAAGAGTATGGACAAATCTTTGAAGAATGGATGAAACAGGGGATAATCGAGTATGCCAGAGAGGATAAACTAGATGGTGTACACTACCTGCCACATCGACCAGTGTATAAAAGGAACAGTCAAACTTCTAGAATACGGCCAGTATTCAATGCGTCGGCCCGGAAGAGAGGTAAACTTTCCCTGAATGACTGTCTGGATAAGGGACCCAATTTGATAGAAATTATACCAAGACTTTTAAATAAATTCCGGAAATATGAAGTTGGTGTCTCTTCCGATATTGAGAAAGCATTTTTACAAATTGGAATAAAAGAAGAAGACCGAGATTATTTACGATTCCTGTGGCACACAGAAGACGGAAGATTAATCACGTATCGACATAAAAGGGTTGTTTTTGGAATTACCACTAGTCCGTATTTTTTAAAGGCTACCTTATCTCTCCACTTAGATAAGGCTCCTGAACATTTAAAAATCACAGCTGAACAGTTGAAATCATCCTTTTATGTTGACAATTGTTTATCCAGTTTTCAGAATGTTGAAGAAACGGAGAAATTCGTGAAAGAATCTACTGAACTGCTCTCTAAAGCTTGTTTCAATCTCCGAGATTGGGTGAGTAACGTTACAGACTTTTCTCTTATGAACCAACTGAATAAGGAAGTGAACATTTTAGGAATAACATGGAATACTGATAGAGACACACTGACAATTGGTTTGGAAGATTTTGAATTAATTGGACCAACCACCAAGAGAAAAGTACTTTCAATAGCGAGCAAGATATTTGATCCATTAGGAGTTGCTTGTCCTGTGACTTTAATTCCCAAGCTGATATTACAGGAAACTTGGATACAGAAGTTGACATGGGACGAAGTCCTACCTGGATGTTTAGTACAAAGATTTTGGAAGTGGTTTAGCAAACTGAAACACTTGCCTAACATAGAAATTCCTAGATGGCTTTGTTTTAAGGACTCCTATGTAGAGAAAACCACTCTCCACATCTTTTGCGACGCCAGTCAGTTTGCCTATGCAACCTGTATTTTCCTCCGCATTGAAAAGGAAGATAGAGTGGACATCCAATTGATACAGGCTCGAACACGAGTAGCTCCACTGAAGAAACTCACCATTCCAAGATTGGAGCTTTTGGCTTGTCTGATTGGAGCTCGTTTGGCAGCTAACGTCATACAAGATCTGGAATTTGAGGAAATTCCAAGATTTTATTGGACCGATTCGACCAATGCTCTCTGTTGGATCCAAAGGGAAGACAACTGGGCAGCCTTTGTGATGAACCGTGTTAAGGAAATTCATAATCTTAGCTCCCCCGAATCTTGGCGCCACATACCAGGCCGATTAAACCCGGCAGACCTCCCATCTCGGGGATGTTCAGCAGAATCACTTAAGGAGACAAGATGGTGGGAGGGACCTGCATGGTTAAAGGTATCCCAAGAAGAGTGGCCCAAATCAACCATTATCCCTGATTTGGAGATTGTTTATTCTGAAAGGCGCAAGACCATCCTGAACACCTTGTGTACGACAAGAGAAAATGAAAATTTATTTGGACGTTATTCCCATTTTTTGAGAATAGTACGAATCACCGCCTGGATATACAGATTCTTCAACAACGCCAAGATTGATAGAAGAAAGATAATTTCAGAAGATCTCAGTACAGAGGAAATCACTAAGTCAGAAATAATACTGATAAGACTTATCCAGAGAGAATCGTTTTCAGGGCATGAAGATAAGAAACTACAAGGCTTTAAGTTGCTAGTAGACTCTTCAGGGATTTTGAGAATAAAAACTAAAATTTGCAGAAGAGAAGATTTTGCTAATTTTAGAATGCCCATTTTATTGCCCTCAGATCACTTTTTGGTTTCTTTGCTCATCAGGTGGAACCATGAAACCCACGGGCACGCCGGTCTACAAACTCTCCTCGGTATTCTGAGAGAAAACTATTGGATACTAAGATCCAGGAAAACCGTCAAGAAGATCATCAATCAATGCATTCGCTGTAAACGATTCACCGCGACACCAGCTACCGTCGAGTCAACATCATTACCAGAAGACAGAGTATGAGATGCTGCAGTTTTCGAAATAGTAGGAGTTGATCTAACTGGACATCTTATCTTAAAGAATAAGAAGAAAGCATGGATTGTCATCTTCACATGTGCAGTGTATAGAGGAGTTCATCTGGAACTTGTGACATCTTTGTCTATGGAAGCCTTCCTCCAAGCTTTCCGCCGATTTATTGCTCGAAGAGGCCGACCATTGATTGTGTATTCGGATAATGGGACTAATTTCAAAGGTATGGCTAATGCTTTAAAGAAGATTGATTTTTCGAGATTAAAATGTGATCCCACATTGAAAAACATCACCTGGAAATTCATACCGCCTGGTGCTCCTTGGTGGGGTGGATGGTGGGAGCGTTTGATTGGAATGATGAAACAATTGCTCTTTAGGATTCTCGGTCAAACCTCCTTGGGATATGAAGAACTTTCCACGGTAATGTGTGACGTCGAAAGCTTGATGAACACACGCCCACTGACCTACCTAACTGAAGAAAGTGAGGATCTCGCTCCATTGACACCTTCGTTGTTCTTACATGAGGTCAGAGAGGTTGGCGTTCCAGACCTGGACTTGATTGATAACCAGACCCTCTCCCGCAAATATCAATATATCAAACGTGTACGAGAAGATCTTAGAGAACGATTTCGTATCGAATATTTTGGATTCCTGAGACAAGAAACGAGACGCCTGAAGACTACCATACCACTCAAGGTGGGAGACATGGTACTCATTGGACAAGAGAGTTTAAAGAGACTACACTGGCCGTTAGCCAGAATAATCCAACTCTACCCAGGAAAAGACGGACTTGTGAGGGTTGCGAAAGTGAAAACTTCATCAGGTGATAAAATACGACCTATTCAAAAACTCTACAATTTAGAGATAACGCCCGAGATAAGATGTCGAGACCCTCTAACGGAGCGATCTCCCACACAAGAAGTTCGATTGACAACTGAAGAGGACCCTTTGACTTCACAACAAGAGCAACATCACATTGATACCCCGAATGTTGTGTCAAGTTACGGACGGCCCATCAAGAGACCCAACCGATTGGATCTACTGAACTTTTCCTTCCCATGTTTGAGTCGTCGAGACGCCAACTCAAAGGTGGGAGAAATGTTGGAAAAGAAGACGTCCGAAGCAGCCAATGGGAGGCCGGCGGAGGCAGCTACGGGGATGCAGCGGCAAAAATGAGGAAACAATACAGGAAGTACTTGTAAACAACTTTTTTTCGAACGCTAGAATTTGCCCTGATCTCCGATTCTTTTAGTGTAAATGTTTAAATAATACTTTACTTATTTTCTTAAATTGTAATAAATATAATTTTCCCTCCTGTTTTCGTCGTATATTTTAAAAGTGTTATAAACAACGACGCCTTAACTTTGAACCTTCAACCCCGCCGACCAAGAATAGAGGTGAGTGACTACCTCTATAGAATTTAGATCGTCGTCACAACACAGAGTGGCGGTGAAATCGCAATACTTTGTGTTTGGGATGTAACACATACGGTGGACCACAAAGTTGATCGCGAATAAAATTATATTACTGATATATTAACATTTTGAGGAAGACATTTTAGAATTTTAAAATTTATGTGTGCATATATATATATATGTTTAATTATTTGATTTAAAAATTTGGTCAAATTTTTATGGATTATATGATGATAAACTCTCGATCTGAAATTGTATCTATAGCCGCTCTCGGTCTTTCTCTCTCTTTTTTGATGTAACCCAGATTCCTAGAGCATACTAAAGTAAATATTTATAGCCACGGCACAGCATATTTTAAAGCATTAGAGAACAAAGATAGAAAAACGATCGCCATTCACTAGGAAACAGAATTTTTTTTTTTTATTTAAATAAATTATAATTAATTATTTAGCCTTTTTTGTGCTATTTTTTCCCATTATTTTATATTAATAATTTACGATCCAGGAGAACCCAGGTTAACCATATAATATTAAAAAAACTATCATCGTTCAAATAAATTTCTTTATCATCCTTACCTTTGTCTTCCCTAATTTTTATAGTGATACATACAATATAAATTTAAATAAAATAAAACTACTGAGAAATATTTGTATAAAAAAGATGCCTAAGTTCATCATCTGATCTATTTATAGTTTTATATATAGTATAATAGTAATACTAATAAAAAACACTAAAAACAATATGATATATAATTTTTCCCTTCTGATTATATTTATTAGCTTTCTATCTATAAATAACGAACTTTAAACAAACTCTTTTTGTTATGACCACATTTTGCAAAATCATGGCATGTTCTTGAAAAAAAAAAAAAAAAAACTGGGTCAAGCACACACATTTTTTTAACAATCAATATTTATTCTCGGACTTGGAAAATAATAATTACAAGTAAAATTTAATAATATAGAAAATTCTATTTTGTTGAATTATGAATTTATTTATGTTTATTTTGGATTAATTTACTTTAAATATTAGGATTAAAATAGCATCGCAATGTTTATGTAATTTTATCTATGAGAAAAGTGATATACGCCATTTCTTTTTGAGTTCCTAAAATGAAAAAGCCTTTATTATTGTGCTAAGCATCGATAATGTTTCGAGCTTTTAAAATTGGATTTAAATTTTTTTGTTTATATTCTTCAAGTTGAATTTTTGTTGAAATGGGTGAAAATTCATGTATATACAAACTATCTGTTCAAGCTAATCAAATCGACAATAGGCTGAGTTCACCTTGTGAAAAGGATAGTTGTTCGTCTGTTATATCGCCTGAATCGTGTGATAATGCTTTGACATTGGAAAAGCCACCAGAACACTTTAATAAAAATGACAAAGTGATTAACGTTAGTATTAATGAGAACCAACATAGTGCCTTTGATTCTAGTCCTCCAAAAGGATGTGTATATATGCCTAGCCCAAATTGTAAACAGTCTAAAGCCCATACGTCATATATAAATGATGAAATATGTTTAAATTCAAACTGTGAACTAAATTTAAGGACAGACGTAGAAAATTGTGTTTTAGATGGCAAATCAGAAGATGATGGAATACCACTTAATCCAGACGATACCCTTCATAAACCATTTTCAACTTTATCACACTGTGATAAAATGAGTGAAGATATTTGCATCAAAAGTGAAGAAGCTCCTTCATTAGAATTAGAAAATTCTTCCATTGTCTATGTTGGATATGAATCTGAAAAGCAAATGGCAGACATTATGAGGCTAATACAAAAAGATCTTTCAGAACCATATTCAATTTATACTTATAGGTATTTTATACATAATTGGCCTCATTTATGCTTTTTGGTAAGTTGAATTTTTACATATTTTTATTATTTTTGAATCTTCTGTTTATATTTAAAAAGTATACATGATGAATAGAAATTAATTTTAAAAATTAACAATAAATATTATAAACAGCTAATATTTTCTCCTAATAACTTTGATTAGCAAGTAGAAAAGTATTTTTGCTCCAAAACTTGCTTTGTTACAATGAAAAAAGGAACTTATTGTTAATTTTTTGAATTAATTTCTATATTACTACAGTAGAACTACCTCTCTGTAAAGGACAACATCTAAGTACAAAACCAAAGTGTCCATTAGTGAGAGGTGTCCTCATTCTGGAGAGTTTCTTTTTTTATAGGTTAAAACTACATGACCAAATCCAAATATGTATGATATTTCGGTAACAACGCTGTCACCGAAATATCACACACTACTAATTTATATGGATTTGGTCTTATTATCTTGTAGCTCTAATCTATAATCCATATTGTTCCTTATCATTATATGTTAAAACAAAAAAAATTATTTATGAACATATTATATTCATTTATTATCATATTATAGCATAATATATCCATATAAAATAAAAGGATTTAAAGCGCAAATGTTTCTTTTATAATAATGCAAACTTCTACTGTCCTTACTGCGATGAAAAAATATATTGGGAGGGCTTGGCTCATCAGTGGTGAACCCTCCCAGCGGTTTCGCCAATTTAATCCACCAGACCGCTTCTCAGAGCTCTAATACTGTATTGGATCATTCTGCTTTTATATGCTACACTGAAGGATGGAATCTTGGAAATGGTTTTCAAGTAAACTATAGACATAAGCTTATAGGACAGTAGAATTATATTTAAATATTTACATCGAGCAATGCTCTTCCGCAAACTATAAAGACAAGGCCAGTTAGGCAAAAATTAATACAAAGCAATAACGCGCCATCTATACATATAAAATAAAAGGATTTAAAGCGCGAATGTTTCTTGTATAATAATGCAAACTTCTACTGTCCTTATATCCATGTTACACTTAATAATTAGCCATAGTAAATGATAAGGTACAATTTAGACAATAGATTCTAAACACAAGGTAATAAGACCAAATAAATAAATAGTGTGACGTTTCGGTAACAACATTGTTACCATCTTCAGACAAAAGTACTGACATTCATTTTCAGATTATCAGATTCAGTACTTTTGTCTGATGATGGTAACAATGCTGTTACAAAAATGTCACACACTATTTATTTATTTGGATTTGGTCTTATTACCTTGTATCTAGGGTCACAGTAAACTATTTAAATAACCTTAAACATTTAAATAGAAAGTTGATAAAGCACAATTTGGATTATAGATTATAATAAAAGAAAATAAGACCTAAGTTACACACTAATAAATTATTTGGATTAGGTCTTATTTTCTTTTATTATAAATAGAAAGTTATTTTTAAATATATAACATATATACAGTTAAACCTGTCTATAGTGCCCCCCCCCCCCTCTTGGAACTCACCAAAATGGGATGATATAGAGAGCGGGCGTTATAGACGGGTCACTTTTAATGTAAATCGCATCGTACTACGTATTTAAAATCGGGCACTATAGAGAGTGAGGCGTTATTTAGAGGGGGTGCTATAGACGGGTCACTTTTAATGTAAATCGCATCGTACTACGTATTTAAAATCGGGCACTATAGAGAGTGAGGCGTTATTTAGAGGGGGTGCTATAGACGGGTCACTTTTAATGTAAATCGCATCGTACTACGTATTTAAAATCGGGCACTATAGAGAGTGAGGCGTTATTTAGAGGGGGTGCTATAGACGGGTCACTTTTAATGTAAATCGCATCGTACTACGTATTTAAAATCGGGCACTATAGAGAGTGAGGCGTTATTTAGAGGGGGCGCTATAGACAGGTCACTTTTAATGTAAATCGCATCGTACTACGTATTTAAAATCGGGCACTATAGAGAGTGAGGCGTTATTTAGAGGGGGCGCTATAGACAGGTTTAACTTTTAATGTAAATCACATCTTACTACATACAGTCGAACCTCTTTAATTCAACACCCCAAGGGATCAGAGCTTTCGGTTGAATTAAAGGAAGTGTTGAATTAAGGTTATATGATTAGGTAATCATCTAACTCGCTAAAATAATATTTTTTTAAAATAGCTTTGTAATATAAATTAATGATATTAATTGAAACCATTGTGTGTTTTTATATTATTTTAATGATTAACTTTTAGTATCAGTGACAAAATGGCATTAATACATATTTTAGAAACATAAATAATTGTAACAAATAAATTTATTGGCAATGTGTTTCTTTTCAGTAATATAATCAAATATTAACTCTACAGACATTAAAATATTAAATATAATATATTAAATAATATTTTATTCTAATTGAAAAATATAGCAGTTGAAAGGAAATAAATATGGTAAATATATAAAAAGAAAATTTTAAAATATTATTTTAAAATAATCATGAAGAGATCTTTTAAAAAATTCCTTTATAGATATCTGTTTTTGCACTGAAATCCTATTCAGGATGTATTCCAGATGGCATTTTGAAAAAACATGCATGCCTTTCTTCCTCTGAAATGTCTTTTAATAAATAAATTTTAATGTATTAAAGGCATCCACTGCTGCTGCAGGTGTTATTGATGATGTGTTTAAATCTTTTATAATAACACAGAAATGGAATATTGAAATAAAATGTTATCATAATCATTGTGGCTACATTGTATAAAGATTTATTTATTTAAAAAGGAAATTATTTATAAATTTAAAAATAGCTAAAATATTTCAATGTTAAAAATAAAAAAATAAAAATTATTATTAGTTAGCGCATGATGCCGAAATTCCAGCGTAAAAAAAACAACAATAACATCCGCGAAATTGCACAACGGCACTGCAAAGTGAAACTTAAACTAACCAGAAACCAAAAGTGCGCAGGCGCGATCGTATCGGTGCCCGCCGATGCCGATCGTCGCCGCCGTAATACCGTTTAGCGGTAAAGTTGCATGTAAAATAACATTCAACTGTCGAAATTCGAATTTTAAAATGGTCGAACTATCGGAACTGTCGTATTATCGATACTGTCGAATTACGGTTTGTTATTTGATAGGCCGGAGGTCGGGACATCGGAACATGGTCGAATTATCGCTGAGTGTCGAATTGGGGTGTGTCGAATTAACGAGGTTATACTGTATTTAAAATCGGGCACTATAGAGAGGGAGGTGTTATTTAGAGGGGGCGCTATAGACAGGTTTAACTATATATATATATAAGCTTATGTCCATACTTTACTCAAATACTATTGCGCCATCTATCGGAATAATTTAAGGATAATAAAAATAGGAAAAATATATGGTCAATTCTGGAATAATTAAAAATCAACAAGAATAGATGATATTTATTCCGATAGATGGCGCAAGCCATCAGTAACTTTCAGTTGTACGATAAGGAGATGCCTTTTTCATAATTAACTGTATATTTATTATATAAAGATTATAACTTTTAGAACAAACTACTCTGTAAAGTTGACCGCCAGATGTTGCGGCTTTCCCCTTATATAAACTCATTGTTGTTGTTTCCTGTTGGCCGGCTCAAATCTTTTTGTTTTCTTCTTTCTTATCTCCACTCAATCATATTAGGGTATCAAGCTTGAAAGTTTGAGATCATGTCTGGGTGAAGTAGAATGCGTCTGCCTTTGTCATTAAGACTGTGAGCACTACTCAGTGGCAGGCCACTGACTTAGCTCCAGAAGAAATGGCCGCCTCTGACATGAGGAACAGACACCATGTACAGCCACTCCTAACATGGAGTACATCCTGTATCCCTGGAGTCCTTACAGGGTACTATCAGCATGGCTGGGTGAAGTAGAATGTCATTAAGACTGGGACTCAGTAGCAGGCCACTGACTTAGCTCCAATATGTAATGTCTGACATGAGGAACAGACACCATGTACAGCCGCTCCTAACGTGGAGTACATCCTGTATCCCTGGAGTCCTTACAGGGTACTATCAGCATGGCCAGCTGAGCCCAGGTTGTTTAGTGAGCTTGTTACTGCTCCCCCTCCTCCTTAGTCATCCAGGCTTGGGACCGGCAAAGGCGGAGTTAATCTTTTTGTAATTATTTTAATAGATCTTTTATTTATTCTTCAAACCTTAAGTCAGGTATGGTTTCATCCTCAATTATGTTACCATATCAAACAAGGCAATATTGATCCAAAAAGAATGAGCTAGTAATATCAAATTATATTTAATATAACATACAGTCGAACCTCTTTAATTCAACACCCTAGCTTTCGATTGAATTAAAGGAAGTGTTGAATTAAATTGATAAGGCACAATTTGGATTATAGATTATAAAACAAGGTAATAAGACCAAATCCAAATAAATAAATACACCCATACCTCGCTTTGCGTCAGGGTTACGTTCCAAAAAAACACGACGCAAATTGAAACGATGCAAAGTGAAAATATCTGAAGGCGCAATCAAAAACAAAGGTGTTGCCATATTTTAGGGAAAAAAAAATTCAAAAAAACAAAATTAAAGACTCGAATCCAAAACAACGCAACTTCGAAAATCTAACGACGCACAGTGAAAATAAGTAAAAATTAAGCAGCGATGCAACTTCGAAAAAAATGCAAAACGAAACGACGCAAAGCGAGGAATTGGTGTAGTGTGGGCTGTTTCTGTAAAAGCGTTGTTACCATCTTCAGACAAAAGTACTGAATTAAGTACTGAAGTCATTCAGTACTCTTGTCTGAAGATGGTAGCAACGCTGAAACGTCACACACTATTTATTTATTTGGATTTGGTCTTATTACCTTGTGTTGAATTAAAGTTATTCAGATGATTAGCTAATCATTTAACTCACTAAAATAATATGTTTTTTAAAATAGCTTTGTAATATAAATTAATGATAATAATTAATAATTGAAACCATTGTGTGTGTACTTTTCGTATTTATTTTTTTATTTTCATGATTAACTTTTAGCATCAGGGACAAAATGGCAATAATACATATTTTTGAAACATAAATAATTACAAATGATATTTTATTCTAATTGAAGAATATAGCAGTTGAAAGTAAATAAATATGGAAAATAAAAAGAAAATTTAAAAATATTATTTAAAAAGAATCATGAGGATTGATTTTGTGTTTAAATCTTTTATAATAACAAGGAAATGGAATATTGAAATAAAATGTTATCATAATCATTGTGGATACATTTTATAAGAATTACTAGCGGACGTACCCGGCTTCGCCCGGGTTTTACCCGAGTAAAGGTTTGTCTAACGAACATTTGTTAAAACAATTCTCTATAAACTTATATAAAAAAAAAATAGATATATTTTGATAATTTGAAAATCGTAAATTTGAATCTCTCGATAAAGTGAACATTTTTTCCCGGTCCCTGTGTGCCGTGTCATCCTGAATTTTGTCTTTCCTAATTTTCTACATTACAAAATCATCGTTTTATCTAGTGAACATTTTTTCCCGGTCCCTTGAAAAATACTCGATAAGTTGAATAAAATCAATATTAATTGGTTCCCTCGGTAATTGGAAGTTAAAGGAATAGTATCTTTGCTTTGGAATTGTATCATTATTCTTGTCTCAAATAAATTGCCATGTCATCCTGAATTTTGTCTTTCCTAATTTTCTACATTACAAAATCATCGTATCATCATGATAATATTTAGAGCAGATTGTTGAATTATAACAGATAAATTAGAATATTTATCTTGATTATTTTAAAGCGAAAAGTTATTTCAAAAATTTTATTTGCTAGAAACCTTCCCAGTACTATACTAAATAACTTCCCAAAGTTTCATGGCGTTCCAATGAGTGGTTTGGTCAGGCATAAAGGACAAACAAACAAACAGACACACACACATACATTCATTTTTATATATATAGAAGATTTATTTAAAAGGAAATTATTTGTAAATTTTAAAATAACTAAAATATTTCAATGCTGAAATTTAAAAAGAAATTAATATTATTAATTAGCGCACGATGCCTAAATTCCCACGTAAAAAAAAAATAATGACACTCTCGACATTGCGCAACGGCACTGCAAAGTGAAACTTTAACTAACAGAAACCAAAAGTGCGCAGGCGCGATTTTATCGGCGTCCGCCGATCGCCACTGTAATACCTTTTTAGCAGTAAAGTTGTATGTAAAAAAACTTTCAACTGTCGAAATTCGAATTTTAAAATGGTCGAACTATTGGAAGTGTCGTATTATTGATTTTGTCGAATTATGGTTTTTTTATTTGATAGGCCAGAGGTCGGGACATCAGAATATGGTCGAATTAAGGTAGAGTGTCGAATTAACAAGGTTCTACTGTATATTGGTCATAGAGGTACAGTCACACTGACGAGGGCCAACAGCCAGAAACACGTACGTGGTTGACTTTTCTTGATTTATCAAGAAAATGGGTTGACCAAATATCACGGAACAAGTTAAACGTTTAGTTTATTTTTGTTCCACTAGATGGCGCTCTCCCATCTAGAAATGCTCATGTGAGCCTGGTCTAGATATTCTTTGTGCAAGGTAATAAATACTGTGTGAGGTATATTGTGTTGTTATTATCTTCAGACAAAAGTACTAATTGTACCTGAAGCCAGAGAATCTACCACCCAACTAGATGAAATAGACCTCCTTCATACCATCAAAACCCAATACCTGCAGGGTACAGAGCAGGAGGGACAATTCTGTCCTCCCAAGAGAACAACAGTCTTTGATTTCCAGACTCAAGTCTGGTCATCTACAGACAATGACTTTCCAGAATGGTTGCAAGGTTTTCCCACTATGTACTAAGTGTCAACCTGCAACCCCAAAACACATTATTGACTGTATTGACTCATCCATTGATGAACTCTACTCATCCCCAGCACAGACACCATCAACAAGTTTTACAGACTTGATACCCTGATATGATTGAGTGGAGATAAGAAAGAAGAAGATACTCATCCCCAGTAACAACACCATCAACAAGCTCTACAGACTTGATTCCCTGATATGATTGTTGAGTGGAGATAAGAAAGAAGAAGAGACACATCCCCAGCACAGACACCATCAACAAGTTTTACAAGCTTGACACCCTGATATGATTGAGTGGTGATAAGAAAGAAGAAGAGACTCATCCCCAGTACAGACACCATCAACAAGTTTTACAAGCTTGATACCCTGATATGATGAGTGGAGATAAGAAAGAAGAAGAGACTCATCCCCAGTACAGACACCATCAACAAGCTCTACAGACTTGATACCCTGATGTTGAGTGGAGATAAGAAAGAAGAGACACATCCCCAATACAAACACCATCAACAAGCTCTACAGACTTGATACCCTGATGTTGAATGGAGATAAGAAAGAAGAAGAGACACATCCCCAGCACAGACACCATCAACAAGCTCTACAGACTTGATACCCTGATGTTGAGTGGAGATAAGAAAGAAGAAGAGACACATCCCCAGCACAGACACCATCAACAAGCTCTACAGACTTGATACCCCGATGTTGAGTGGAGATAAGAAAGAAGAAGAGACACATCCCCAGTACAAACACCATCAACAAGCTCTACAGACTTGATACCCTGATGTTGAATGGAGATAAGAAAGAAGAAGAGACACATCCCCAGCACAGACGCCATCAACAAGCTCTACAGACTTGATACCCTGATGTTGAGTGGAGATAAGAAAGAAGAAGAGACATCCCCAGCACAGACACCATTAACAAACTCTACAAGCTTGATACCCTGATATGATTGTTGAGTGGAGATAAGAAAGAAAAAGCACTGATTGTGCCTTATCATTCTTTGTGCAACTTCAATTCTCTGAATTGATAAAGCCCAATTTGGATTATAGATAGCTACAATAAGACCTAATCCATTGATTAGGTTAAGTTTTTCTTGTTAGCCAATTCTCTTAATAGTTCACTAGCGGGAATGTTCACTAGGGCAAATGTATTTTCAATGGGAGGACAATTTTGGCAGTTAAAAACTGTCCGTTGTTTAGAGGTGTCTGCTAGCGTGAGTGTCCACCAAAGAAAGTCCTACTGTATTAACAATTTTACTTGTCTTGTCGCTCCGGGCCACGAAGGAAGTTTAAGGCAACAAGACTACTCTTTTCCTAAGGCTGGACTACCTAACTTTATTCATACGTCCTATTTATAGCAAATATATGTTCAATTAAAACTATGTAAATTAAAGAAGAACAAAGAGAAAATATGCAAAGACACAACATTACCCATTATTCTTCTTTCTTTCTTTCTTATCTCCACACTGGGTGAAGTAGAATGCGTCTGCCTTTGTCATTAAGACTGGGAGTGCTACTCAGTGACAGGCTGACTTAGCTCCAAAAGAAATGGCCGCCTCTGACATGAGGAACAGACACCATGTACAGCTGCTCCTAACATGGAGTACAAACTCTGCTCATCCTGTATCCCTGGATTAGGAACCCTTACAGGGTACTATCAGCATGGCCAGCTGAACCCAGGTTTTTTAGTGAGCTTGTTACTGCTCCCCCTCCTCCTTTTACATCCGGGCTTGGGACCGGCAAGGGCGGAGTTACATTGCCCATTATAAAGTACTTAAAGGGAAATTTGTTAGGATAAGATATTTTTCAGCTGCTGCCTTGATAACATGATATGATTGAGTAGAGATATGAAAGAAGAAGACAATGATAAGGCACAATTTGGATTATAGATTATAAACACAAGGTAATAAGACCAAATAAATAAATAGTGTGTGAAGTTTCGGTAACAGCGTTGTTACCATCTTCAAACAAAAGTACTGAATGGCATAAAGTAATAAGACCAAATCCAAATAAATAAATAGTGTGTGACGTTTCGGTAACAGCGTTGTTACCCTCTTCAGACAAAAGTACTGAATGGCACAAGGTAATAAGACCAAATCCAAATAAATAAATAGTGTGTGACGTTTTGGTAACAGCGTTGTTACCATCTTCAGATTCAGTACTTTTGTCTAAAGATGGTGACAACGCTGAAACGTCACACACTATTTATTTATTTGGATTTGGTCTTATTACTTTGTGTTTATAAAGAAGAAGACATGTTTTAAACTTAATTGCTGTGAGTGAAGTAGGTGTTGTGTTCCTCTCTCCCAGTATGTTTCTATCATGTGTATGTGTGTTCAGGCCATGGACAGCTCCGTAGACAAGTGTGTGGGGGCCATTGTGTGTAAGCTGGATGTACACAAGAAACAGAGCCGACGTGGTTACATTGCCATGTTAGCCGTGGACCAGGATTACCGTAAGAAACGGATCGGTAAGCTCTCTGCGCTGTTCCCTTGCTGCTGTAGATTGTTGTGACAACTCTGCTGGATTGTGTCCCCAGGCTCCAATCTGGTTAAAAAGGCCATCCAAGCCATGGTAGAGGACGAGGCCCACGAGGTAACTTTATAAACACTCTAATCACAACATATTCCCCGTGTATCCATAAAACGGAAGGTTCACCTCTTTCTTTAAAATAGATACCAAAACTATGCTGCAGTTCCCTCGGCAGAACTGACTGCTACGTCCCCAGGTGGCGGATAGGGGAATAACCTTCAGATATGAAGGCCAGCTGTGAAACAAACAGAATAACTCTGACCAATAAGCAGTCGCGAATCAACAGCAGCATTTGTTAGAAGAGGAGAAAGACCTCATTATAAAATCCAGAGTTCAACTGACCTGGTTGATAGACCTCAGCAAGGGTTCCTCTCAGGGATACTGAGTCTGTACTCATGTTAGAGTCGGCAGCAAAGGCATCTGCTTCCATGTTAGGAACGCCCTCAAATTACAGGCAAAGTCTTTCACCAAAGTGTGCCTGGATCATGGTGCCATGATCAACGAAAGCTGCACCCCTATACCCCATTCCATGATAACTCATGGAATTCGTGTAATCTTTACACAAGGGGATAAGAAACAACAACTTCAGCTCTAAAAATGTCTGTGAGGAAAATTGCTCAGAATGTAGACAAGCTTCACAGGGACACAAGTCACCTTCCAAGAATTCATGTCATCTTTACACAAGGGGATAAGAAACAACAACAACATGCTGCATCTATTGACATCTATTGACTATCTACCTGTACACGCTTGTTTGGCGTTACATATACTAAAATTGGAACGATACAGAGAAGATAGGCATGGTCCCTGCGCAAGGATGATACGCAAAATCGTGAAGCTTTCTATTGACCATCATAACAAACTATCGGACTTTTGGTCAGTAACAATGCTGCAACACAAGATACAGAAAATTTATAAATGCCCACCTGGTGACCATGGTTTCAGGCTAATGGCCTTTATCAGTCCATGACAAGCATTGATTTCATAAGATCCGCAAGGGATGATAAATGAAATCTTTACAAATTGTCAAAGAGGTGTGTTTAGCTGGCAGTGTGTGGCTAGGCCAATTGGATGGCTGAAATATAGATGGGAGATTTATGCTGGGAAGGTGATGTTCTCTCTTCATTCCAAGCCGTCTTTCTTTGGGTGAAGTAGAATGTCATTAAGACTGGGACTCAGTAGCAGGCCACTGACTTAGCACCAATATGTAATGTCTGACATGAGGAACAGACACCATGTACAGCCACTCCTAACATGGAGTACATCCTGTATCCCTGGAGTCCTTACAGGGTACTATCAGCATGGCTGGGTGAAGTAGAATGTCATTAAGACTGGGACTCAGTAGCAGGCCACTGACTTAGCTCCAATATGTAATGTCTGACATGAGGAACAGACACCATGTACAGCCACTTCTAACATGAAGTACATCCTGTATCCCTGGAGTCCTTACAGGGTACTATCAGCATGGCTGGGTGAAGTAGAATGTCATTAAGACTGGGACTCAGTAGCAGGCCACTGACTTAGCTCCAATATGTAATGTCTGACATGAGGAACAGACACCATGTACAGCCACTTCTAACATGAAGTACATCCTGTATCCCTGGAGTCCTTATAGGGTACTATCAGCATGGCCAGCTGAGCCCAGGTTGTTTAGGAAGCTTGTTACTGCTCCCCCTCCTCCATCCGGGCTTGGGACCAGCAAAGGCGGAGTTGAAGAACATGTTAGCTAGAGAAATGACATTGTACAAGAAACATGGATGCTTTGTTGATATTATTAAATCCATGTGTAACCTCCCCTGTGTGTAGGTGGTACTGGAAACAGAGATCACCAACAAGCCGGCTCTCAGACTCTATGAGAACCTCGGGTTTGTCCGAGACAAGCGGCTTTTCCGGTACTACCTGAATGGAGTGGATGCTCTCCGACTCAAACTCTGGTTTTACTGATACTAATAAAGTTTTGTAATTATATCTACTGAACCCTCGGAGGGAGCGGCTTGGACTGGAGTGATGTTGATGCAAGATGGCCGACAGTCACCCTGTTGTTGTTGTTAGGAAACACTTACTACTATATACTTATTACTTATCCCTAGCACAGACACCATCTACAAGGTTGATACCCTGATAGGATTGTTGAGGGGAGATAAGAAAGAAGACAAAATTTACGGACAATGACTTTTCAGAAAGGTTTTCCCATTATGTACTAAGTGTCAACCTACAACACAAACACATTATTAACTATTGACTTATCTATTGATGAACTCTACTCTTCCCCAGTACAGACACCATCAACAAGCTTTACAAGCTGTATACCCTGATGTTGAGTGGAGATAAGAAAGAAGACAAAATCTATGGTTATCTACGGACAATGTTGAATTTGAAAAAAAAAATAAATGTGGGGAAGGTCAATCTTACCCAGATTGAAAATAGAGATTCACCAGTTGTGTTTGCACAAGTTGTAGAAATAAAATTTAACAAAAATGGCCTAAAGATATATTTTATTTTGCTTATCAACAATGACTGGGCAATAAAAATAAATAAACAGATAAAAAGGGTGATAATCAAATTGGCCAAAAGGTTAGATATATTTAAAATTAGAATAAACAAAACAAGTGATACAAGTTAAATATACATAAAAACAAATAATGTAGAGAGCAAAATAACTTGGGTTGGAAAGGCAAAATCTTTTTCAATCAAAGTTTAAAAATACTTATCTAAGCTTCTGTTTATAAAAACAAATCTTGTTTTCGATTCTGTCGATAAATTTGATCAAGAGTTCACTTGAAATAATTCTTCACTTGAGATAATTTTCCAGATTAATTCTTCTGTTCCTTAACAGGAAACTATATCGCAACCCACTTAATTGGTGCGCAATTCTATAACAACTGTCTTCTCGTTATCTTCTTTGTTTCATTCACACGTGGTTACTCATTCCTTCTGAGGCGGGAGCTCATATTTGGCGGGAGCTCATATTTCCCGGGAGCTCATATTTCCCCGAGCCTATACACCAGCGCTGCCGGTTGTCCTTTTCTTCTTTTTTCTCCCCGTCACCGCGCATAGGTGCTCGCGCATGGGATGGGGGGGGCGATGTCTTGTTTGTTTACAAATCTTGCTCTTTCCATTCTTTATTCCTTTCCACCCATTAAGAGAAAGAGGCAACAAAAATAAAATAAAAATATATATACATAATAATAATAGAGGAAAATCTATAAAGCATACAATTATAAATTATCTATTTTTAACATACTCCCACCTTTTTGTATGGGAATACAAAAAAAAAAATCTTAATTAGGAAAGATTATTGGTGTACACCCTCAATCTCGTAGGTTTTTTCACTTCTCTTCCAGACCTAGTAAAAATTGACTGTTCTCCATCTGTTGGAATCTCCTGGGCTTTGATCCCTTCTGTCTTAGGTAATCTCACCTCCCTGGAAATATCAGAACCAAGTTCCAAAGAGAAAAGTCTCTTTAACGGTCTTACAAATTCACCCGTAGCAGTCCTAACTCTAGCTACACGTTCTCTGCCATCCTTCCTGGGGTACTGTTCCAAGATTCTGCCTAGTGGCCAGAATATTCTTTTTTGATCATCTCGACCAATCAGCACAACTTCGCCTGGAAGAAACCTTCTACCCTCTGTTTCATTCCCCTTTTGTACGAGCATGGCGAGGTATTCCTTGTGGAATCTTTCCTTCTCATCTATACCTACGGTCTGAAAAGCTTTGCGGATGTAAGCGATGGCTCCTATTTTCTTTTTCCTAAATCTTATCAGGATTTCAGGTAAAAGTTCAATCAGATTAGGTCCAGTCTCTAAACATTCATTTAGAGACAAACTTCTCTTACTTGCTTTACATGATGCATCGTAAACGGGTCGAATAGGAGTAGTCTCACTCTGAACCTTATATATTGGGCGATGTGGTAGATAATGTCCAATAGGTCTGATGTCTTCCCTGTCAACTTCTTCAATAAGGTTTTCCCTGAACCAGGATCGGAAGACTTCATCATAAGGAACAAACTGACCTTTTTGTGTCAACCTTTGAGTCATAGCCTCCAAGCGCCTTTTGGCTATTTCCAAGTTATTAGGTATCGTCCCAATTCCTTCCTTCCATGGAAGAGATACAAGATAACGTCCATCATGGCCTCGACAGATTTTCTCACGAAACTTTTCTTGCATGAGAACATTTTTCTCTTTCACAGAGATGACCTCTGTAGGATCTCGTATCCCTATTGTTTCTAATTCCCATAAGGACGCTACTCTCTGTTGGGTTGTAAGTAAGGTGATAACCATTTGAGCACTTGTCTCTGGTCTCTCTGATGAGGTATTACCTATTAAAGTCCAACCAAGAACTGTTTGAATTGCGGTCAATCCTCCTGCCAGCTGTTCAATTTTTCCTGTGAGAAGTTGCCCATAATAGTCTCCACCGATTAGGATGTCTATTTCGGTTTTATTATTGTCTACCTTAGTCAAAGTGATTCCTTTCTTATCCAATTCCCATTGCCTGGGTCCTGTTTCAACGGGTGAAATATTGCCACAAATTATTGTTTCCTCTAACGCTTCCATTTTGAAAGCCTTTCCCTTATCCACATTGTCCAACTGGAAATAAAATATTGAATGAGCCTTTTCTCCTGTGGTTTGCCCTCCAAACAAAAATTTATTCAATTTGACTTCTCCCACCTTGGGTAAGTCTAACTCCTTAGCTAGAGACCTTCTGATATAAGATTTTTGACTACCAGAGTCTAAAAGCACTCTTACCATTTTGGAACGTTTCGGCCCTTTAAGTTTTACAATGAGAGTCATTAAAGAGATATTATTTGTGCATACTTGATTCGCCATTGCTGTTACAGGCTCACTGATCCCCTCATTCTGCTCTGCTAAACTATTGTGAGATCTGTTATCTGACCTCCAATTTAAATTTTCCTGACTATGTGAGGTTCCTCTGCACATTATCTCAAAATGAGGTCCTTGGCAACGCTTGCATCTTACAAAAGATCTACAATCCTTCTTCAAATGATTATTTCTCAAGCATTTAAAGCAAACTTTCGCATCCTGTACCCTCTTTAATCTGTCTGATTCCAACATCTTGGCTGCCTTAAAGCAGTTTTGGCTAAGATGGTTATCTTTGTCACAAAATAAACACGGTAAGTTGGTCTTACCAACAAATAATGCAGACGCTGTGTGGATCTTAGGGGGATTATTTTCTCTCTTTCCCTGTTTTAGAGGAAGGGAAGGTTCAAATCCTTCAGCAACAAAGGAAATGCGTTCTGCATTTTTAACTTCCTGCTTTAAAAATTCTATCAGACCCTCTAATTTATCAAAAGCTTTAGCCCCACTATTTTCAATTCCCGCTTCAATGTACGGTGTACGGGAACGTTGCCATATTTTGATAAGTTCAAGTGGCAAACTTGACTCCACCAACGGGTACAAGAAAGCACCACCCCCAGACTTAGTATCCACTCCCAGAGATCCCAAAGAATGGAGATGTGCAACCAGATCGTCATAAAGTTGAGCCAAGGTTCTTTTTTCAGACCTGGCACTGGCAATGACTAACTTTAAAAGCTTGCGCACATACAACTCAGTCAGCATATCTCTGTCTCCAAACCTATCTTTTAAATCTCCAATGACTTTGTTGTAATTCTTTTGGGTAAGAGGGAAGCTAGTCACAAGTCTGTGGGCCTTTGACCCAACAACCATGGATTGTATTAAGTATTCAAATTTATCAACATCAGACAGTGACTCATCTAAATGTATTTTTTCAAAATGACTCCACCATGATAGCCATTCCTCTAGCTCACCTGTATACTTTTTTAGTTCAAATTTTGGAAGTTTAATTTGTCTTTTAACATCTGAAGTGCTAAATTGTGACATTTTATCATCACAGGGTGCTGCCAATTTAGACTCATATTCTTTCACTTTCTGTGCAACAATTCCTACTTGTAGGCTATAAGTCTCACATAGTTCCATCTCATCATTGATTTGAGCTTCTGTGGACCTCGGATCATCCAATAAGATCTCTTTTATTTTATCATCAATCAATATCAGTCTATCATTAAGAATGGTTAACCTTTCAAATTTGGCCCTTATTAAAATTATATCCACTTCCTTTAGACTTAGACCTGATTTTATTTCATTTGTGGTACGAGTTATAGTATTCCTTAAGGGAGTTCTTTCTCTTTTAAGCTTATCCATCTCCACAAATTGTATAAACACCACAAGGTGAAATCACGTCCGGCTCACCAAAAATGTTGAATTTGAAAAAAAAAATAAATGTGGGGAAGGTCAATCTTACCCAGATTGAAAATAGAGATTCACCAGTTGTGTTTGCACAAGTTGTAGAAATAAAATTTAACAAAAATGGCCTAAAGATATATTTTATTTTGCTTATCAACAATGACTGGGCAATAAAAATAAATAAACAGATAAAAAGGGTGATAATCAAATTGGCCAAAAGGTTAGATATATTTAAAATTAGAATAAACAAAACAAGTGATACAAGTTAAATATACATAAAAACAAATAATGTAGAGAGCAAAATAACTTGGGTTGGAAAGGCAAAATCTTTTTCAATCAAAGTTTAAAAATACTTATCTAAGCTTCTGTTTATAAAAACAAATCTTGTTTTCGATTCTGTCGATAAATTTGATCAAGAGTTCACTTGAAATAATTCTTCACTTGAGATAATTTTCCAGATTAATTCTTCTGTTCCTTAACAGGAAACTATATCGCAACCCACTTAATTGGTGCGCAATTCTATAACAACTGTCTTCTCGTTATCTTCTTTGTTTCATTCACATGTGGTTACTCATTCCTTCTGAGGCGGGAGCTCATATTTGGCGGGAGCTCATATTTCCCGGGAGCTCATATTTCCCCGAGCCTATACACCAGCGCTGCCGGTTGTCCTTTTCTTCTTTTTTCTCCCCGTCACCGCGCATAGGTGCTCGCGCATGGGATGGGGGGGCGATGTCTTGTTTGTTTACAAATCTTGCTCTTTCCATTCTTTATTCCTTTCCACCCATTAAGAGAAAGAGGCAACAAAAATAAAATAAAAATATATATACATAATAATAATAGAGGAAAATCTATAAAGCATACAATTATAAATTATCTATTTTTAACAGACAATGACTTTCTAAAAAGGTTTTTACACTATGTACTAAGTGTCAACCTGCAACCCCAAACCACATCATTGACTGTATTGACTTATCTATTGATGAGTTCTACTCATCCCCAACACAGACACCATCAACAAGCTTTACAAGCTTGATACCTTAATATGATTGTTGAGTGGAGATAAGTAAGAGACTTACTACTAATTTTTTTTTGCTTCCCTAGAACAACGTGGTACAGGCCATGATAATCCTGGTGGGTAGTTAGCGACTGTCTTTTACTGTAAGTACACCACATGTCTACATATGGTACAGGCCATGATAATCCTGGTGGGTAGTTATAGCAACTGTCTTTTACTGTAAGTACACCACATGTCTACATATGGTACAGGCCATGATAATCCTGGTGGGTAGTTAGCGACTGTCTTTTACTGTAAGTACACCACATTCCTACATATGGTACAGGCCATGATAATCCTGGTGGGTAGTTAGCGACTGTCTTTTACTGTAAGTACACCACATGTCTACATATGGTACAGGCCATGATAATCCTGGTGGGTAGTTAGCGACTGTCTTTTACTGTAAGTACACCACATGTCTACATATGGTACAGCCCATGATAATCCTGGTGGGTAGTTAGCGACTGCTTTTACTGGAAGTACACCACATGTCTACACATGGTACAGGCCATGATAATCCTGGTGGGTAGTTAGCGACTGTCTTTTACTGTAAGTACACCACATGTCTACATATAGTACAGGCCATGATAATCCTGGTGGGTAGTTAGTGACTGTCTTTTACTGTAAGTACACCACATGTCTACATATGGTACAGGCCATGATAATCCTGGTGGGTAGTTAGTGACTGTCTTTTACTGTAAGTACACCAATGTCTACATATGGTACAGGCCATGATAATCATGGTGGGTAGTTAGCGACTGTCTTTTACTGTAAGTACACCACATGTCTACACTCGGCCGTGCGGCCACGCGTCGCGCGAGCTCCGTGTTTTTCGCCTTTGGCGGGCGGTAAAATGCATTTAGGCATGTCGAGTTCGGCATCGCCAGGGAGCTCGGGATCTGCTGGACAAGAGCCTGGAAGGCCCAGCATCCCAGCTCCTACTGGTGGGAGGATTTCAAGCGAAAACGGAAATCAGAAAATAATCTTAAAAGAAAACTCAGAAAATCGAGTTTATGCAAATCCGCCGGCAGGCGTTAAAGATGTAAATCTGGCCGCCGCGCGTGACGTCACGCTCAACTTGCCGGCCGGTACGTCATCCAACGGCGCTGCCCGTGTCTTGGGAAACTGGGCGGACTGCATTGACGATTTCAGCCCCGGAGCGGAAGACGACTTTAACGTCGTGAAAACCAAGAAGAGGCGCCGCGAATCATCAAATTCGCCTACAGCCGCTGCACCATCCTCCAACAGCGGAGGCGCCAGGAGCAGTCGCCGATTGCATTCATCGGCGCGATCGGTACCCCGGGCACAGGAGATCCCGACAACCAGGACCCATATCACAGAGGCCCGGGCGAGGCAGGCGTCCTCCTCCGAGGAGCACTGCGTCTACCTGGAACACGGCCCCGAGCTACAGCCCTTCCACTACCTGAGGGCGCAGGACAGGCTGCTTGGAGGTACCGCCGGAATTATCCAGATCTCCAAGGTAAACGGCCACCAACTCCTGGGACTAGCCAACAGGGACCTCGCTGAGCGCCTCATAAACAACGGCCTTGAGGTTGAGGGCACTCTCCTCAGGGCTTTCTCTTTCCGCAAAAGAGCGGAGAGGATAACGGTGGGCAACCTCCCCTTCTTCGTGGAGGACTCAGCCATCATCAAGGCCCTTGGGCCCTATGGGCGCATTATATCCATCGCGCCCAAAATGATGAAGGCCGGCCCATACACCTACACCGACGGCTGCCGTGAGGCGTTCATCGTCCTCCATGAAGGAGTGACCACCGAGAGGCTCCCCACCCGCCTCAACATCACCATCAAAGGCGAGGCCTGGCCCGCTTACCTGTCCTCCGGCATTAAGTGCTCCAGATGCCACGGGCAATGGCACCGCAGGGCCAACTGTCCCCTGCTTGCAGGGCGAACCACCGCTCCTGGACCGGCCACACCAACCTCTCCAACCAGCGTCCCACCAGCAACTGCGCCTAGGCTGCCTCAACAACCATCTACCCAGCCTCCACCTCCGGCATCCCCCAGCCCAACCATGGTGGTCTCCGACGCGCCTCCCACAAGCAGAGCTGCGCTCCATCCACCTGCAGCACTCCGGCAATCACCACCAGCGCCTTCGGCCTTACGTGCGGAGGATGCGCCTCCTGCCCCTCCACCAGTGAACCCTGCTCCGTCCCTGCGAACACCTGGGAGTCGCGATCCTGCGGCCCCAACACCGGACGTGGAGATGTCCATCGTGGAGGAGACCTCTGCGTCCTCCGCGTCATCGGCAAAGAACGCACATGTCTACACATGGTACAGTCCATGATAATACTGGTGGGTAGTTATCGACTGTCTTTTACTGTAAGTACGCTACATGTCTACATATGGTACAGGCCATGATAATCCTGGTGGGTAGTTAGCGACTGTCTTTTACTGTAAGTACACCACAAGTCTACATATGGTACAGGCCATGATAATCCTGGTGGGTAGTTATCGACTGTCTTTTACTGTAAGTACGCTACATGTCTACATATGGTACAGGCCATGATAATCCTGGTGGGTAGTTATAGCAACTGTCTTTTACTGTAAGTACACCACATGTCTACATATGGTACAGGCCATGATAATCCTGGTGGGTAGTTATCGACTGTCTTTTACTGTAAGTACACCACATGTCTACATATGGTACAGTCCATGATAATACTGGTGGGTAGTTATCGACTGTCTTTTACTGTAAGTACACCACATGTCTACATATGGTACAGTCCATGATAATACTGGTGGGTAGTTATCGACTGTCTTTTACTGTAAGTACACCACATGTCTACATATAGTACAGGCCATGATAATCCTGGTGGGTAGTTAGTGACTGTCTTTTACTGTAAGTACACCACATGTCTACATATGGTACAGGCCATGATAATCCTGGTGGGTAGTTAGCGACTGTCTTTTACTGTAAGTACACCACATGTCTACATATGGTACAGGCCATGATAATCCTGGTGGGTAGTTAGCGACTGTCTTTTACTGTAAGTACACCACATGTCTACATATGGTACAGTCCATGATAATACTGGTGGGTAGTTATCGACTGTCTTTTACTGTAAGTACACCACATGTCTACATATGGTACAGGCCATGATAATCCTGGTGGGTAGTTATAGCAACTGTCTTTTACTGTAAGTACACCACATGTCTACATATGGTACAGGCCATGATAATCCTGGTGGGTAGTTATCGACTGTCTTTTACTGTAAGTACGCTACATGTCTACATATGGTACAGGCCATGATAATCCTGGTGGGTAGTTAGTGACTGTCTTTTACTGTAAGTACACCACATGTCTACATATGTGAAAAGCAGTTCGACTTTGCATTTACAAATGTACCAAAGCCCCGTTTGGTTACTTGCACTCACTGGTGGGGTTGAACTTTTGCAAGAATCGGGGGCCATTGAAGCTTTTTTTTTTTTTTAAAACAGAAAAAATTGTCCAATGCGGGAATCAAACCCGGGTCGTAGTGGTCGAAAACCAAAGGTTTAAGCAGCCTTCCACCGACCCCCATTAGATGTACTATACAGGACCTTTGGGAAAGGCCGCTGCTTATCATAAAACAGCTGGAGGAGTATAGACTCATGGAATTGGTGTGTGATGTCACTAACAGATCAAATTGGACAATATTTCTCTATATAGTCACCTAAAGTTGAAATAGATTTGATGGCACAATTTGGATTATCAAAATTCAAAACTGTTTTAAACTTGTAAGATTCTTTTTGAAATTAACAATTTCTACTGCCCTTACTGCAATGGAAAAATTAATGGGAGGGCATGGCTCATCAGTGGTGAATCCTCCCAGCGGTTTCGCCAGTTTAATCTACCATAACGCTGTTATATTGTATTTTTGGAACTTCCTTTTATAGTGATACTGTTGGTAGACTCTTGGAATGGGTATTTTAGATGAACTATGGACATAAGCTTTGAGGACAGCAGAATTACATATAATTAGAAATATATAATTTGGATTATCGATTATAAACATAAGGTTTTTTATTATCTCTGTTGGATCCTATAGTTAATAATTTCCTTAAATTCAATTTTATATATGAAAATTAAGCCAAAATATTCTAAATTCAATTGTACAATATAAATCTTTAATATGTAAATTTTAAAGCAATCAGTATGTATGCAAATTTCTAGTTTGGTTAATTAATAGTTTTTGTTTTCTCTCTCTCTCTACCACTAGTATCAAAATCTAAGTAAAATTCATGTAACCTAAATTCATGTGGTAGCTACTCATAACTCTAAATCCAAAGACAATAAAACTAATTCAAGACAAGTGGCAAAGTGCTTCTTAGTATCTTTTACTGAACATTCAAGCCACAAACAGTATGGTCCCTCGAGCCGGATACTTTAAAAAAATTAAGGTAAGCCATTTGAAAACTTAAAATTCTTAAAATAAAGTAATGCCTAAATCAGAAGTTAAAATTCGGCACAAATTCAACTTTATTATTCAGGAAATAAAGGATCTGGAATCAAAGAATAAAGCTATTGTAGAATCCAAAAACATACATAGATTAAAGCTATTCCAACAAGAAGTTAATGAAAGGAAAATTAGCCTAAATCAAGTTATCAACACATTATTAGAATCAGAGTTAGATGAGACACAATATGACGATTATTCAAAAGCCAAAGATGATATTTTTAATATGTTGGTGTCTATTGAAGAAGCTTTATCTTTGATTGAAACCAAAGAAAATACTCATAGTGATAAACAACTGCCCGAATCCAATGTTAATTTACCTAAGATAAATTTATCCATTTTCAATGGTGATTCAGCCAATTGGCTTAGTTTTAGAGAAATATTTAACTCCACCATTAATTCAAATCAAACACTAACGGAAATACAAAAATTTCAATATCTAAATGCATCAGTTAAGGGTCCTGCGGAAAAGTTGATTCGGGGTTTTCCCATTTCTGACAAAAACTACCAGCAATCAAATTCATAAACTAAATGACTGCCATAGATTCATAAATCTTCCCTTGCCTAAAAAATGGGAATTAGTTGAAAAACATAAACTTTGTCAAAATTGCCTTAGAGCAAATCATGAGATATCCAAATGTCTCATCACATCAAGATGTAAAAACTGCAAGCAGAACCATCATACTCTTCTGCATGAATACAACTCTGAACCATCCATTCCACAACCAACAACCTCTCAAGAGATGTTGATTTCAACAAATACCATCTGTAATGCGATGCCTTTGGAAACGGAAACAAATATTCTACTGTCAACAGCCCTTATTAAAGTCAAGGCGAAGGATGGCTCATTTGTGCTATGTAGAGCATTAGTGGACAATGGGTCCCAAATAAGCCTAATTTCAGAACAATGTTGCCACAAGTTGGGACTTGAAAAAAGGAAAAATTCTTATACACTAAAAGGTGTAGGTGACATTGTTGTCAACAGGACAACATCGCAGGTTGAAATAGAGTTCACCCCACATCATAATGATCAATTATTTTCTGCCAGAGCATTTGTGGTTGGGAGGGTAACTGCAGACCTTCCAAACTTCCAAATTCAGTCAGCAGACTTTCCTCATTTAGAAAATTTGCTCTTGGCAGACCCAGAATTCTATGTCACCAAGCCCATAGACCTAATTTTGGGTGCAGATACCTCTGTAGAAATAATTCTAGGTCATAAAACAGATTTAAAGCACCATCCTATAGCACTTAATACCAAGTTAGGTTGGCTTGTTTCTGGGAGAATCCATTTAAATATTAAGTCGAATACTTCGGTAATCAATCACTGTACCACTGAACTTGATTCCAGCATAAGAAAATTCTGGGAACTTGAAGATGTCCCAATTTCTAAGGCCCAGTTGGGTATAAAGAATGCCCCATCTCCAAGCCTACAAGAGTCCATTCAGAACTCTCCAAGTCTAAAGGAGTTCACTCAGAACTCTCCAAGTCTACAAGAGTCCATTCAGAACTCTCCAAGTCTAAAGGAGTTCACTCAGAACTTTCCAAGTCTGCCGGGGTCCATTCAGACCTCTCCAAGTCTACCAGACTCTGTTCAAGGGTCACCGTCTCTAACTTTGAGCCTACAGAGCTCCAAACACAACTCTCCAACCCCCTTACAAGTATCAGTTCACAGCCTGAAAGAGGCCATGTCCCCTTTGGTCGAAATGCCATCAAGCCCTGGGTGCTCCAAGCAGATTCCAATTCCTTTAGAAGAAGACTATAGAGAGCCAGAACCGAGTTGATAATCTGCCATCCTACCCGATGAGCCCAGAGCAGAGTTACACTCTCTCATCGGCTTCTGTTGAAGATTTCAAGGCCCAAAGTGGGCCCAAGTCCCCTACATCTCCCACCAGAGGTTCAGAGAGTTGCCGATGTTCTGGGGATTATACAGAGCCACAGATGTCTCAGAACTCCAATTTTTCATGCTCCTCTATAGAAGAATCTGAAGATAATTCAAGTAAATCTGAAGAAAATCTAAGTAAATCTGAAGAAATTCCAAGTAAATCTAAAAAGTCACGTATCTCCAAGTTAACTCCACAAATTACTTCTAAACAAAACCAATTACTTCCTTCTGAATCAAGTCAACCATCCACTCCAGAACAACCTCTCGCTTCTCAGTCAAGTGAACCACTCTCATCTAAGAAAGAAACTTCGATTATTCCTAAGATAAAGCCACCACCCTATTATAGGCGAAAACGTCAACTTCCTGCTGAGAAAACTTCATGGGATGAACCAATTGAATCAGATATAAAGTCAAATTGGAATAAATTCCAAACTCAACTATCGTGCCTAAAGGAAATCAAAATACCAAGATACCTGAACAGTTCATCTTCTGAAATAGAAGAATTACAACTACATGGATTTTGTGATGCATCCCTTAATGCTTATTCAGCAGTTTTTTACTTGAAAACTAGATTCAAAATTCAAAAGATCAAAATCAATCTGATAACCTCAAAAACTAAGGTTGCACCATTAAAGACCATTACAATTCCAAGACTTGAACTAAGTGCAGCATTGCTTTTGGCTCAACTGAATCAAGTCATTCTTGAATCATTTCCTTTTCAACCTGACAAAACCTTTTTGTGGACTGATTCACAAATCTGCATAGATTGGATAAGATCAGATGCCAGCAGATGGAAGGCCTTTGTTTCGAACAGAGTGTCGTCAATTCAAAATTTGACTCAAATCACTGATTGGTTCCATGTATCCAGTCAAGATAATCCAGCTGATTGCGCATCAAGAGGAATCATGCCTCATGACTTGGTCAATCATAGAATTTGGTGGCGGGGTCCTATTTGGCTTCAAGAAAATAATGTTCGATATATTCCTTCTTCACCAACCCAAGTAAATCTCAATATCATTCAAGAAGAAGTCGGTGAGGGTCAAGTGTTGGATCAAACAACCTTAATTCAAAATTCAGAAACTATGTTAAATCTAGAATTCATTGAAAGGTATTCCACAATGACCAAATTGATCCGAATAACAGCTTGGTGTTGGAGATTCTACTACAATTGCCTCCTCTTTGATCCAATTCGTCAGAAAGGACCTTTGACAACAAGAGAATTAACAAAGGCAATTCAAGTCTTAGTCAAATCAATTCAGCAAGTTGAATTCTGCACGGAAATAAAATTACTGAAGTCAAACAAGCAACTACCTCTGTCCAACAAGCTAACTTCTCTAAATCCCTTCTTAGACACTCAAGGACTTCTAAGAGTTGGAGGTAGACTCAAGTATTCCTATTTAAATGAAAATCAAAAATTCCCTCTCTTACAACCAAAATCCCCACGCCAGGAATCACTTATCAAAAATATCTTAACTGAGAATGCCGACATTCCTGAGGCTATTGATGAGAATCAAGAAGATTCTTCAATTTTAGAAACCACTTTTGTCATTGAAGACGAAGAGTCTAACAAAGATATCGGGACTCCAAAGATTGAAATCTCCGAAGTTTCGGTTATTGATAAATCGGAAGGCAAATATTCGAAAGAACCAGTGGTCAGTGTAGAAGCTCTGGATAAGAAGGAACTGTGCCATGATGACCCAGCTCACCTCAATGTGGTTGAAGCTGATATTAATCGACCTAAAGAGGCTACCAGTGGTATAATCAATATTTCTACAGAAGCTAATGAATCGGCAAGCAAAGAGAAAGCTGTATCTGTTGAAATTGTGGATACATCAACAAAGGATTATCTACAGAGCGGTGAAAAGGCAAAATTATCCCGCTGGAAGCCCATCGATTCTCTATGCTTAGAAGACGTCAAGGAATCTGAAGACGACGATGAAAATTACAGTTCATCGGCATATATAGAATGGCCAGAAATCTTGAAGAAAGAAGTCTTAAGACCCGAAGCTTTAGAAAAGGCAGTCAATCTGGAAGATTTTGAGAAGGCGGCAGAAAGTCGACAACTCTCCAAAGAACATTTAGAGGAATCGACCGAACAAGGCTCATGCATAAAAGCTGAATCAAAAACTTGGGAAGATCCTATTGAATCCGACTTAGCAGCCGCAGAGTCTGATAATCCAGCAGTTCCCGAAAGAGAACTGGCCAACGAATCTGAAAATCTCATCCAAGATTCACCTCAATCGGATACTCAAAGATGGAAGCTGATTCCATTACCTTTCAAACAATGAGAATTGTAATCTTAGCTACATAGTCGGAATCAATTAGTCCAGCATCTAAACTATTGGAACTCTTTTTTATTTTTATTTATTATTTTTTTTATTTTTTATTTTCTGGTCATCTCTTCCCAGCCGGGGGAGTATGTTGGATCCTATAGTTAATAATTTCCTTAAATTCAATTTTATATATGAAAATTAAGCCAAAATATTCTAAATTCAATTGTACAATATAAATCTTTAATATGTAAATTTTAAAGCAATCAGTATGTATGCAAATTTCTAGTTTGGTTAATTAATAGTTTTTGTTTTCTCTCTCTCTCTACCACTAGTATCAAAATCTAAGTAAAATTCATGTAACCTAAATTCATGTGGTAGCTACTCATAACTCTAAATCCAAAGACAATAAAACTAATTCAAGACAAGTGGCAAAGTGCTTCTTAGTATCTTTTACTGAACATTCAAGCCACAAACAATCTCATTGTATAATTATACAAGTGTACTCATGTTAGAGTCGGCAGCAAAGGCTTCTGCTTCCATGTTAGGAACAATCTCAAATTACAGTCAGACTTTCACCATAGTGTGCCTGGATCATGGTACCATGATCAATGAAAGCTGTACACCTACACCCCATTCCATGAGATCATGGAATTGGTGTAATCTTTACACAAGGGGATAAGAAACAACAACATAATTATATAAGTTCATGGAGACTAAATTCATAGATCAAATTTATAATCTAGGTAGGGTTGGGGTCCTGTTTTAAGGTTTCCTTACATTCCAAGAGGTATCTTTGGTCCTGTAGATGGTGTATGTTTGTCTCTTGTGACATACTTGACTTTAAATCATGAAACCCAGCAATCAACATCCTCTAAAGTTACCTTACTTCTTGGTATACACCAGTGTTCGATTCCCACATTGGGCACTTTTTTTTCTGATCATGAAAAAAATGCCCCAATGGGCCCCGATTCTTGCAAAAGTCCAACCCCCACCAGTGAGTGAAAGTAACCAAACGGGGCTCTGGCATATTTGTGAGTGCAAAGTCGAACTGCTTTTGACATGTGTAGATATGTGGTGTACTTACAGTAAAAAGCAGTTGCCTACTTCTACCCACCAGGATTACCATGGTCTGTACCACGTGTACTAGGGATAAACAGAGAGAAGACATGTGGAGGATCCCACCTAAGAACAGTAGGTACAGTGAAGTACACCCAGGAGTGAACCTCAGACAGCATCAAACAACACTAAAATGATTTAGAACAGGCCATCTCAAGCCATTGAGAGAAGATAGAAAACAATAACAAAATCTACCCTACTTGTCCATAATGTAGCTTGGCACCTGCAGCTCCAGAAGACATTTTGGCTTGTATTAAATGTACTAAACAGGTCCTTTGGGAAAGGTCACTACTTATCATAAAACAGCTGGAGGAGCATGAACTCATGGAATTGGTGTAATCTTTACACAAGGGGATAAGAAACAACAACAACACTGTCTATAAACAGCTGGAGGAGCATGGAATTGGTGTAATCTTTACACAAGGGGATAAGAAACAACAACAACACTGTCTATAAACAGCTGGAGGAGCATGGAATTGGTGTAATCTTTACACAAGGGGATAAGAAACAACAACAACACTGTCTATAAACAGCTGAAGGAGCATGGACTCATGGAATTGGTGTAATCTTTACACAAGGGGATAAGAAACAACAACAACACTGTCTATAAACAGCTGGAGGAGCATGGACTCATGGAATTGGTGTAATCTTTACACAAGGGGATAAGAAACAACAACAACACTGTCTATAAACAGCCGGAGGAGCATAGACTCATGTAATTGGTGCAATCTTTACACAAGGGGATAAGAAACAACAACAACACTGTCTATAAATAGCTGGAGGAGGCCATTTCTGTGCTTGGAGAATCCGTGTAAGACTGAATTGTCTTAATAAAGCTTTTTGTTGTTGTAAATAGCTTTACACAAGGGGATAAGAAACAACAACACTGTCTATAAACAGCTGGAGGAGCATGGACTCATGGAATTGGTGTAATCTTTACACAAGGGGATAAGAAACAACAACACTGTCTATAAACAGCTGGAGGAGCATGGACTCATGGAATTGGTATAATCTTTACACAAGGGGATAAGAAACAACAACAACACTGTCTATAAACAGCTGGAGGAGCATGGACTCATGGAATTGGTGTGATCTTTACACAAGGGGATAAGAAACAACAAAACTGTCTATAAACAGCTGGAGGAGCATAGATTCATGGAATTGGTGCAATCTTTACACAAGGGGATAAGAAACAACAACAACACTGTCTATAAACAGCTGGAGGAGCATGGAATTGGTGTAATCTTTACACAAGGGGATAAGAAACAACAACAACACTGTCTATAAACAGCTGGAGGAGCATGGACTCATGGAATTGGTGTAATCTTTACACAAGGGGATAAGAAACAACAACAGCACTGTCTATAAACAGCTGGAGGAGCATGGACTCATGTAATGGTGTAATCTTTACACAAGGGGATAAAAAACAACAACATGATTATTATGGTCTGTACCACATGTATTAGGGATAAGCAAAAAAATATGGTACATTGTGTCACCATCCTGGAAGAGTCTTGTATGGCTGCCAGTTTTAAACCTGGAAATACAGGTTGCTGCCTGTCTCCCATACTCCAGAATAGCTCAAGACTTCAGATACCAATGATGGAATGTTGACTCCTGTTTTTTTACCCAGATGTTTCTTTTTTTGTATTCGTTTGAAAGAGTTGAAATCAAGGTCTAAATTAGGTATTGCTGCTGATTTTGGCAATTACATCAGCTATGTTGTCTTTCAGTCCAATGGGGGATGGAATCCATTGGAAGGTGACTTGTGTCCCTGTGAAGCTTGTCTACATTCTGAGCAATTTTCCTCAGGGACATTTTTAGAGCTGAAGTTGTTGCTTCTTATCCCCTTGTGTAAAGATTACACGGATTCCATGAATTATCATGGAATGGGGTATAGGGGTGCAGCTTTCATTGATCATGGCACCATGATCCAGGCACACTTTGGTGAAAGTCTGACTTGGCCTGTAATTTGAGGCCATTCCTAACATGGAAGCAGATGCCTTTACTGCCAACTCTAACATGAGTACAGACACAGTTCCTCCGTATTCCTGGAGAGGAATCCTTGCTGAGGTCTATCAACCGGGTCAGTTGAACTCAGGATTTATAAAAAGGTCTTTCTCCTCTTTCTAACAATGCTGCTGTTGGTCCGCGACTGCTTATTGGTCAGAGTTATTCTGTTTGTTTCACAGCTGGCCTTCATATCTGATGGTTGTTCCCCTATCCGCCAACTGGGGACACTCCCTATAGCAGTCAGCTCTGCCAAGGGAAACACAAGGTAATAAGACAAAATAAACAGTGTGTGATGTTTCGGTAACAACTTTGTTACCATCATCAGACAAAAGTACTGAATGAGAGTATCCCTGGAGTCCTTACAGCTGGTACTATCAGCATTGCCAGCTGAGCCCAGGTTGTTTAGTGAGCTTGTTACTGCTCCTCCTTTGTCATCCGGGCTTGGGACCAGAAATGAAAGAAATAGACCAATGGCCTAAAAAATAATCAAATGATAAGGCACAATTTGGATTATAGATTATAAACACAAGGTAATAAGACCACATCCATGATAAGGTACAATTTGGATTATAGATTATAAACACAAGGTAACAAGACCACATCCATGATAAGGTACAATTTGGATTATAGATTATAAACACAAGGTAATAAGACCACATCCATGATAAGGTACAATTTAGATTATAGATTATAAACACAAGGTAATAAGACCACATCCATGATAAGGTACAATTTAGATTATAAACACAAGGTAATAAGACCACATCCAAATAAATAGTATATGACATTTCAGTGACAGTGTTTTTACCATAATCTAATGATACAATGGTAACAATGTTGTTACCGAAACATCACAAACTTTTTTTGGGTATATTATCGTGTTTCTATTGGTAATAAATAACAACAAAAAGCAATGTTCAACAAATTTAATAACCAGTATGTAAATATATGTACAAAAGGGAAAGGTTTGAAGAGATATGGAAATAAGGTTTTTAAGTTTTTAACTCTGCTTCTTGTTTCTTTCTGAATTCTTCCTTGAACTTTTCGTAGGGTCTCTTTCTGTCAAAGTGGGAAACCTGCACAGCATATTCCTGTTATCTAGTCTCTGATTCAGACAATAACTCTGAAAGATACACTCATGGACAAAACTTAAGGAAGTTGTACTTTTTGCATGTATATCAGGATTCAGACAATAACTATGAAAGATACACTCATGGACAAAACTTAAGGAAGTTGTACCTTTTAGCATGTATATCGGGATTCAGACAATAACTCTGAAAGATACACTCATGGACAAAACTTAAGGAAGTTGTACTTTTTGCATGTATATCAGGATTCAGACAATAACTATGAAAGATACACTCATGGACAGAACTTAAGGTAGTTGTACCTTTTAGCATGTATATCGGGATTCAGACAATAACTCTGAAAGATACACTCATGGACAAAACTTAAGGAAGTTGTACCTTTTAGCATGTATATCGGGATTCAGACAATAACTCTGAAAGATACACTCATAGACAGAACTTAAGGAAGTTGTACCTTTTAGCATGTATATCGGGATTCAGACAATAACTCTGAAAGATATTACAATGACCTTTATTGAAGACACGAGATAACCAAGTGTGAACAACATTGACTCTGTCTATTTAAAAAATAACTGGCGACATCAAGGACTTTCCAATCTTCAAGTTTTATCCATGAATGTATGGCAATAAGAGTGACATCTATATGTGGTGATCTGTGTCGTTTAACAAATGTTAAGGATAGATATAGTAGACAGGATCAAAAACCCGGGAGGAGTAAGTCAGAGAGGAAATAGAGAAAGTCTGAAGACCACCCTGGGAACAACTGGTGTCAAGCCCACCTCAAAGCAAACAGATCCCTTATTATGAAATCCTGGTTTTTAAAACTATTCTCAAGGTCTAAAATAGGGCAAAAGGCTGGTGAGATTATGGGAGAAAAACACTATACAAGGGCTTCCATACCCAAAAGCTTGAGGGATTTGTGAATGAAAATTTTTAAAAACTCTATCAGTGGAGACTTGATATTTCCACTGTAATAATCAGCAATGTTATTTACAATGTATCAAATAAGTGTGTGAAAGAAAGGCTTTGGCATATTGTACCTTAACATTTAAAAGAGTTACATGGTAATAAGACCTAATCCAAATAAATTATTAGTTTGTGACATTTCAGTAACAGTGTTATTACCATCATCAGACAATAATATGAAAAAATATATACAGTTAAACCTGTCTATAGCGCCCCCCCTAAATAATGCCTTCCTCTCTATAACGCCCGATTTAAAATACGTAGTACGATGCAATTTACATTAAAAGTGACCTGTCTATAGCACCCCCTCTCTATAGCACCCTATTTTGGTGAGTCCCAAGAGGGGGCGCTATAGACAGGTTTTACTGTATAATTTTTTTAAAATTCTTTTGTTTGATGATAGTAACAATGCTGTTACTGAAACGTCACACACTATTTATTTGGATTAGGTCTTATTTTCTTGTAGCTACAATCTAAATTGTGCATTATCATTTAAAAGAGTTTCAATTTTGATACTTGCATCGTCTTCTTCTTCTTTCTTATCTCCACTCAATCATATTAGGGTATCAAGTTGTGACACTTGATGGTGTCTGTTTGACAACCATCATGACTGTGTGAAGTAGAATGCCTTTGTCATTAAGACTGGGAGCACTACTCAATGGCAGGCCGACTTAGCTCCAAAAGAAATGGCCACCTCTGACATAAGGAACAGACACCATGTACAGCCGCTCCTAACATGGAGTACAAACGCTGCTCATCCTGTAACCCTGGATTAGGAGACCTTACAGGGTACAATCAGCCGGGCCAGCTGAGCCCAGATTGTTTAGTGAGCTTGTTACTGCTCCCCATCCTCCTTTATAATCCAGGCTTGGGACCGCAAAGACGGAGTGGGAAAAGTGGTTTGTGAAGATGGAGGCTAGTGAGCTTACCCATTGTTTAGGGCAGCTTGCTTCGTAGATTTTCCTTAGGGCGAGACAGGCGTTAGCAGCTTCTGATTCCGACTTGCCCATCTTCTCTTCTCTGTCCAGACATTTCCAGTAGTCGTCTCTGGTGCTCCAGCAATGTAGTCTTTCCTCCTTTGTGGGCTGTCACACAGTACTTTGTTATCCTTTAGACTACCACGACATGTGGTGTACTTACAGTAAAAGACAGTCACTAACTACCCACCAGGATTATCATGGACTGTACCATATGTAGACATGTGGTGTACTTACAGTAAAAGACAGTCACTAACTACCCACCAGGATTATCATGGACTGTACCATATGTAGACATGGGGTGTACTTACAGTAAAAGACAGTCGCTTACTACCCACCAGGATTATCATGGACTGTACCATATGTAGACATGGGGTGTACTTACAGTAAAAGACAGTCGCTTACTACCCACCAGGATTATCATGGACTGTACCATATGTAGACATGGGGTGTACTTACAGTAAAAGACAGTCGCTTACTACCCACCAGGATTATTATGGCGTGTACCATATGTAGACATGTGGTGTACTTACAGTAAAAGACAGTCGCTAACTACCCACCAGGATTATCATGGCCTGTACCATATGTAGACATGTGGTGTACTTACAGTAAAAGACAGTCGCTAACTACCCACCATGATTATCATAGCCTGTACCATATGTAGACATGCGGTGTACTTACAGTAAAAGACAGTCACTAACTATCCACCAGGATTATCATGGCCTGTACCATATGTAGACATGTTGTGTAGTTACAGTAAAAGACAGTCGCTATATAACTACCCATACTTAGGGTTAAATAACAATGAGAATTGTTTAGAGAAGAATAAATAGAGAGAGACTACAAACTGATAGAACTCATGATACTTACTGCCATCTATCAATTTATCTGGAACACACAAAACTTTCTGTTAGTTTCCAGAGTTAGAGGTCTTGTTACCTGACCCTCAGGGAACAAGTTGCTTTGGAAAATGCCACCAGGGGGAGTGGTCATCCTGATAATCTCTAGCTGTCAAATGGACATTCACTGTTGTACTGACAACACTTCAGTAAACATTAACATTAATCTCAAGGTACTATACAGTAGAACCTCCATGAGAGGACACCTCTCTCTAAAGGACACTTTGTCTCTGTAACTAGGTGTTGTCCTTTACAGAGAGGTAGTTCTACTGTAGCAACTCTCTGGTAAGAGGACATCTCTCTCTAAAGGTCACTTTGGCTCTGTAACTAGGTGTTGTCCTTTGCAGAGAGGTAGTTCTACTGTAGCAACTTTCTGGTAAGAGGACACCTCTCTCTAAAGAACACTTTGACTCTGTAACTAGGTGTTGTCCTTTACAGAAAGGTAGTTCTACTGTAACAGCATTGTTGCCACCGTTATTTGGATTTGGTTTTATTATCTTGTAGTTTCAATCTATAATCCAAATAAAAAATAAAAAAAGAAATTTAGAATACAGAATTAATTGGGTAGAAAATTCTATCACTTAGGATGTTGAATTAAAGTTTCGACACGCCACTTTTTCCATTAAAACTACTAATAAAAAATTCATAAATTTTTAACAAGTAAATATAAAATATTGTCTAGTTAAAAACTATTCAAATTAAACCCATAACTAATTTACATATTTCATGATTGAAAAATGAAAATGATATATTTTAATGGCTTTTTTACTCTTACTATCGAGATAAAAATATTTAAAAATGTTGTTTAAGCAAGCTTGTAAACTTAAATAAAAACATAGAATGGCATATTTGTGCAGAAGAATAAATTTTCATTCAAAATTAGGTTCTAAAAATTAACCTAAGAATGTTATAAATAGTATTAAATGGATACAAAATAGATTAAAAACAACAACAAAAAAAAATCCATCTTTTGAGATAATATTTTAAGAGGCAGTATTAAAAATATTAATACTTTTTCGCGAGATAAAAAAGTATTTAAATTGATAGTATTTGCATTTAAAATCCAATTGGATTTGTTTAATCTTTAAATGGCTTTCTATACGCCGGTTTTTATTTCTCTAACATTTAAAAATTTGAATTAGACTCGTAAAGATAGTCAAAAGAAAATTTGTCGTTAAATTTGAAAGGTAATATGTACAAATAACAAATCAAATTAATTTAAATTGCTTTTTAAAAATATATAATTGCAAAGAAACAGATACCTTCTTAAAAAAGGGTTTAAATGACCTCTATAACCTTTTTTTTACTGCGATGAGAAATTAATATAAATTATAAATATTGATTATGTAATAAATTTATTTTAAAAAACTAACCTGATAAATAAATACTGAAATCCTGAATGCGATATATACCCCAAACAAATCTTTTTAAATAACAAACACCACGAGACTTTGTTTTTATTTGGAATTATTTTTATTGACATTATTCATTTAAACATTTTATTTTGATATTTATAAGTAAATTAATAAATATTTTATAGTAACAAGAGTACCGAAATTATTTTTAAAGAAAACATTTCAAATATAAAAAATTTAATTGTCTATTTTTATTTCGTATATATCTTTATATAATTCAATTAATAAAGTGAAAAATAAATTCTCATATATAAATAAATTAGAAAATAAAAAGGCATATATTGGATTGGATTTAATAAAAGATTTATTTTGCCAATATTTCGGCTGGCTGAACACCAATCTTTTATTAAATCCAATTCAATATATGCCTTTTTATTATCTAATGAATTAAATATGGATTGCTCTATTTTCAAAACAATATATATATATATATATATATATATATATATATATATATATATATAATATAGGGTTTTAATTTTTGATTCGACATTTTTTGTTCGACACATTATTGTCCTTGTTGTTGTTATTTTTTCAATAATTGAAGATTTAGAGCCTATTCAGATGTCAAAACCACACCTTTATTAACTCTCACAGGTTCTATATATATATCTAAAAACAAATAAAATATGCAAATATTTATACAAAAAAAAAACAAATGGTTATGCAAATAAAAGATTATCATATAGTTTCTTCTTTTCCTTAATATGTAAATATCTTTTTATTAAATCTTTTCCAACAAATCCCCCCTTATTTAATAAAAAGTTTTTTTTCTCTTTTTTTCTCTTTTTCCCCCTTTTCCTCTTTTCCCTTTGCAAATATTCAGGCTTCTCTAATTTATTTTGGATTTTGGAGATTTTAATAATTTCCTTATCCGTGGTTCCTCTTTTAGTTCTTGTTTTTAAATTTATTTTTGGCTTCGTTGTTACATTATTGATATACTTTTTTGCTCATTCTGTAGAATACTTTCATGGTCTTTAGCTTTGCTTTCGTTCTCTCCGTCATCTATACGAATTCTTGCAACAACTTTTGCTAATGCTGAAGTGCCGTTATTTCTACCTCTCTTCTCTCGAATCTTTTGTCCTGTACTTTGTACTTCTAGAGGATCTTCCAAGACTTTTTCAGTTTTAGATTATTTACTATAATCTCTATCTTCTGTGGGATGTGTCAAGTCTACGGATATTTCATCATTTTCAGCTTCTTTGGCAATAATCTTTATTTTAACCTTGTTATTAGTTTCCATTTTGCGGTTAGTTTTATTCTCCTTTGCCGGAATTTCCTCTCTTTTTATAACGTTTTCTTCGCGGACAGCACTATCGATTTTTGCATTATGTCCCATTTTCTCACCTTTACGTTTCCGTTTTAATGTTACTTCCCTTTTTGTTGCTTCCTTCTTTAAATATGTTGCATCCTTTGTTTGCCTATTTTTAAGATCCATTTGTGCCTCCATATTTTCTTTTATTTGTTCTAAACTCATTTGGATTGATGAATTTTTCTTATACTGCTGCGCCAATTGTGAATCCAATTCAGATATCTGTTCATCTTTCTTGAAATTTTCTTCTTGCAAATCAGCGACTTTAGAATCCACATTGATTTTTTCCATTTCGAGGCTTTTTAGTTGGTTCTCCAATTCTTCCAGTTTAACTATATAGCCTTTTTCAGTTTCAGAAAAATTCCTTTTTAAACCTATTAAGGTCACTTGATGACTTTCTTTAAGCTTTTCAACATCTATGGATTTGGTCTCTTTGACCAAGTCATCCTGAAGAATATTATAATCACGTTGCAAACTTCTCAAATTTTCTAAGAGAGTAGTGCTTTCTTTACGATAATGTTCAAACTGTGATTGCAATTAGGCAATTTGTTCATCTTTCTGAAAAGTTTCTTCTTGAAGTTGAGCTACTCTAGAATCTGAGGTTTCCATATGAATTAGGGCTTCTTCTTCAAGACGAAATTGCAAATCTTCAATCTTCCTTTTATCTTGCTCAATTTGTTGGAGCAAAGATTCTTTTGTCTTGACATTTTCATCAATTAATGTTTTAACCTGTTGGTCTAGTTGTTCTTTATCACTCTTTAGTTCCTCAATGGTACGCCTGGCTGCTTCCAGTTGGCTGCGTAGGTTTATCACTTCCTCCTGGTGGCGCTGCTTCAGTCCTGCTTCCAGGGCTTCGTGCTGTTCTCTCTTTATCCTTAGCACCTCCCCTTTGCACAGTTCCATGTTCTGTTCTTCCAGGTGTCTCAGGGTGGTCTCTGAATTCTTCAGTCGGTCCATAAGACTTTCCTTCTCCTGTTCATGCACCGAGATCCTGGCCTTGAGAGTGGTAACTTGTGTCTGTAGCTCTTGGGTCTTGGACTCCCTTTCTTCCATCACCTTACGGGACTGCTTCAAGCCCAGTTCTGCATTAAGTGCAAATTCTCTTTTTGAATTAGATGAATATCCTTGAGTCTCTGACAAATTAGCTTCTTCTCTATTTTTTGGTGAAAATGGAATCCCTTTTGATCTGTTGCTATTATATCTATTTGAAGTCTTTTTGTTTTCGGGATTATGCCAACATTGGTTTTGGAGATGGCCAGGTTTATGGCATATATAACATGTTTTAAATATTTTCTTATCTTGTGCTTTATAGGCATTGTTGCATTCAATATCATGTTTCTTTTCAAAGTCAAGAAGGGCTTGTCTTAAATTTCCTATAGAAATATTTCTGTTCATAATTAGAGCTGTAGAAATACTAGTGTAATTATCTGAGAGTCCTTCAATTATGTATCTAACCAATTCTCTTTCAGATATGACTTTCCCGAGCTGTGATATTTGATTACATAGTCCTTCAGCTCTAGTTATATAATTTTCTATATTTTCATTGTGCTGTTTCTTTAATTTAGTAAGTTCTAAGAAAAGATTCATTGCCTTGTCTTCTGTTTCGCCCTCAAATCTTTCTCTCAATGAATTCCAAATTTGTCTGGCATTCTTTATTCCTTTGTAGATTATTGCAATCTCAGGAGACATACTTAAAATCATATATCCAAGAGTTTCGTTATTTTTTCTGCTCCAATCTTCAAAAATTTTAATGGATGTTGGATCCCTTTCATTTTTAATTGGCGTTTGATTAGCAATCACCTCAAAAAGTTGCTTTGCTTCAAGTAGCGCTTCCATTCTCATGCTCCAAATAGCATAATTTCGATCATTCAAATATTCTATTTTCGTGCTGTTAAACACGTCCATTTTGAATTATCAATTTTTATTTCAAATTCACTTTCTAAAAATAAATTTAAATATCATGAAGTTAAGCCTGTTAGAACTCACTTCTTTTCAATTTCACTTTCTAAAAATAAATGCAAACTTAGTAAGAAGCTAAGCCTGTTAGAACTTATTTCTTTTTAACCGCGATCTGCTACCAATTTGTTGTTATTTTTTCAATAATTGAAGATTTAGAGCCTATTCACATGTCAAAACCACACCTTTATTAACTCTCACAGGTTCTATATATATATCTAAAAACAAATAAAATATGCAAATATTTATACAAAAAAAAAAAACAAATGGTTATGCAAATAAAAGATTATCATCTAGTTTCTTCTTTTCCTTAATATGTAAATATCTTTTTATTAAATCTTTTCCAACACTTGTCTTTAAAAATTTTCAGTTAAAATGCTTATTTTTAATTTAAAATATGTATTTTATATTTGATATTTGAAAAGGCATAAAGCTTATTTGTGTGGATTTTTGTCACATATGTATTTTTTTTCAGATCTATTGAATAAAATATGTGAAGTCTAATATATTTAAGATCACTAATGTTAGAGATTATTTGATATTTGAAACTTCTTATTGATTAAATATTCTCAATATGGTCACTTTTATAACTTTACAAATTTTTTAGTTTACACTAGGGTCATTGATTAATATATCAATGTATGAGAGAGAAAAATTCAAAATAATTTTTCAATCTTTATAAGTATTTGTTGGGTCACCTTTCACCAAACAGACCCAACAAAGATGTAAACATTCTTTTACATCCTATGTACATACACGCAGTGTCTCGCCGAAAGTGTTTGGTGTACAGATGGATGTCACACGGCAATGGCCGACGGTGGTTCAAAAACCAAGCCGGGGGGGGGGGGGAGACGCAGCCCTGGACGTGAATACTAAGATATATCAAGGGAAGGCACAGCCCTGGACGCGATTCCAAGATCTACTGGAGGAGGATGATATCGGCCCCTGATTAAGTAGTCAGAAGCCCGACGAAAACAGAAGCAGGAGTCCAACCACAACATAAGCAGAAAGCTGAAGGACAGTGGAGAAGCCACCTCAACAAGAAGAAACGGACATCGAGCATGCGCCTTTGTAAAACTGTTGGGTTCCCGGTTTGGATAGTTGAAAAGGGAGGATACACGATGTGACTTATTAAAGTTTCCTTACTTAAGTATATATATATATAGCAATTTAGGCCAACAACCCCATGTATATAACCCGCAGCAAGACCTTAATGTTGTATAATAGCAGCACAGCTGTCAGTGATGCACTATCGGCATATGTCTTTACATCATCACATGTAATGCAATTTGTGCAAACAGGATAAATAAAATAAATAAAAAAGAAAAGGGGGGAAAAACTCTGTAATTGATTAAGAGTTGAGCTAAAGCAAGGATCGAGCATATAATATTGTCAGAACAATGGTCTAAAGATGGAAACAGCCGCGACACTATTATACAATTTCATCAGACAACCCATGAAATCGTTATTAAATTGGGCAATCTATAAAAACACTGAAACACAGACACTCGCGGCAATGTATGTGGCCGGTAATTTATGGGAGACTTGATTATTAGTAACATTCCCTTCAAATAGGTAAGAAACATACAACATTTCATTTAAACAGTGGGAATAGCACCATAAGGAAAATTATGTATGAAATAGGTAACAGAGGAAACAAGAAAATTTCTCTAGATATTTATTTAAATATCTTAAAATTTGGGAACATGTCTATACTGACGAGATATGCTATTTACATAGTAAAATTTAGATAGAGGTGACCTGAAGTTACTTTATAGCCCTTTAGGGCCCATGCGAAATCTAGGTTGGCTACTACACAAAAGGGGGGGGGGGGGGGGGGGGGGGGGGGGGGGGGGGGGGGGGGGGGGGGGGGGGGGGAAGGCGCTAAGTCATAATGACAAATGGCTTACCTTTTCTCGAAAGTGCCGGCAAAGGTCTGGTCTCCTGTCTGCAGACTGTCCTTTCACTGAGCGACTCCGATCGAATCTCGCCTTTTGGCAAAGAACCTTCTTTTATTCATGTCTCTCTCCATTTTCATTCGCCGAAAGAAACACCAATCAAAATGGCCAACGGCTCCAGTATCAATTTCATAGACGCCCCAGGCCTCATCAAAATAGAACATATAGTATTACCAAAACAAAAAATCTAAAGAGAGAAACAGCCACGGCACTAGTGTAAGATTTCAGACTCCAGGCCTCTTCCATCAAAATAGAACATATAGTATTACCAAAACAAAAAAAAATCTAAAGAGAGCAACAGCTACGGCGATAGTGTAAAATTTCAGACCCCAGCCCCCCCCCCCCTTCCACATGGATTGAAATACCATCCTCCCTTTTTCTCGGGACGATATATATATATCGCCCCCCTCCGTCTTAGCTATAAATCGACACAGGCCCCTTTTCACTTGAACTGTAATATAACGCTTTCCTTTCTCGGGAAGGAAATTTTATAAGGTTCAGTCCTTTAGAGATCTTCCTTCTCCATTTTTTTTTCTGGTCACCTTTACCTAAATTTTTGGTGAGGGGAATATATGTACATATGGAACAACAGCTTCCAGCGCGGATGTCCCTGGATGTCACTGGTGTTTCCTTCACCAGGCATCGGCATGGAAGTCTGGTGTCATCAATTGTCTAGGTTTCTGGGCAAAAAGATGGTCTGTAAGTCTATGTGGGAGGGAAGCCATGTATCCATTTGATTTGATTATACATACGCCTTCTGTTGGGGTATGGTTACAAAAAAACGTGCCCCAACAATCCTCCCCCTGCCAAGTAATGGACAAATGCGTTTGTGCTATTCATTATTCATCTGCCTTTCATCAGTTACTATGAAAGCAGGCCCATTTCTAGCAAAATGCATTTTCCATTACTAGGTGAAGCCAGGTGTACCGAAACCTATAGGGAAGATAAGGCTAGTCAAAACGATGGTATGCCATTCTAGATGTTTATTATTCCGAACATTAGTGGGCATTGCGCATCCTGGCAAAGGGGTTTTCATGTGTTATTATTCTGTCAGCACACTGTTATCAAAATAGGTTATGGGGGACAGTCATATCATATGTATGGAAGTAAGCAAGGTCATCTGTCTTACCATTCATGGGTATATATACCACCCTTCCACTTTCTTCTTTGGCCTTGAGGAGTAGGCCCTCCTTGTGGTAAGTCCTCTCAACCCCATCCTTGCCTCTTGTGGTGCTGGATTCATTGCTACCTTCTTTCTGCTAACAATACAGTTAGAACATTTCCCTATTACATATTATATATAAAAATTTGGGCGCCAAGAAGTCGTTTAGAAATAACTGACTAGTCCAACTCCTAAAACATGCTAGCATCTTTATTTAAGTACCAATCAAGACATTCGTGTGGTATAGTTATACATATACAATCAAAGGAAAGGACAATTATAGTTAGCTGAAAGAAATATCTTGATACATAATGATTAGCCTATGACATGATGACTTTTGCTAAATAAAAAAAAAAAAGGTTACAGAAAACAAATTGTGAAAGTAATTATTAAATAAGGCACGAAATATGTAATGATAAAATGAATCCTTCCATGTTATATGATGGGTATAATATATATATTGAAGAAAACACGTATCATGCAGATAGTGATTAAATATGATAGAAATCATCCCATGATAGATGATAAAGAAAACTACTACAAAATTATATATGATGACAAAATATATATACTTATACAAGTAAGGCGGATAAAAGACAATAAGGATAAAATAGATCATGCCTTGAGGGAAGAATAAGCCATGACAACATGTTAAAAAAAATCGCAACATGGCCGGTAAATATTACTAATATCATGAATATCAAAGGAAATAAAATTGTTGAAATGAATAGCATATGATTATAATATAATATATATGATATAAAATAATAACATATTCAATAAGAAAATGAAAACACATTATATATATTTGTGCGCTGAAGGTTCAAGGTTTAGTATCTCAGTTAAGTTTTTCAATCTTATTCAGTCTGGAATCACGAGTTGGTCACTGGGTAATATTCGTCTATCCCGATCCTACTGGAGGGTGTGTTTTCTCTTATGTGTTAGATTCCTCTGTTACAATACTCTCAACTCAGATGGGTACGTCATTTAGAATCTTGGTCAAATGGAACATAGCCCAGACCTCTATTAAACTACACAGTCCATTTAAATCTAGGGTGACAACCGTATGAAGAAAGCTCTCTGTTTGACAGAGAAACTAATCAACTTCTCCCATTTTGTTTGTGACTCCGTTTACCTTGTCTCTGGGGTGTGTACAGTTCAGCTACCTCCCCCTTCCAAGAAATTCATATTACTTTCATCTACTAATATACCCTCTATTCATTGACCTGAATCCTACAAATCTACATCTTATAAATTTGAATTTTATCAATCTGAAATTTTGGTTCTTTTACAAATTCCTTCAGAATTCTACTCCCTGTATAACTGCTCTTAATTCTACTGTCCTCAATACAACACTTCTAAAACTTTGACTCATTGGCTCGTTCTGGCGTCTCGTTCGCGGTCCTTATAGTTAACTAATACTTTAAAATCTTATCCTATCATGAAACGAGTTTAAACTCGTTGAAGGTCCTAATAATTACTTATTCTGCCTCTCGAATCGGTCTTATGCTCGAATTCATTCCAACAAAACGTATGGCAGGGCGAATCCTTTATTAGAAGAAACTTCTGCTAGCTATGGGGGATCAAACTGGTACCAAAAAAAAATTCAATAGACGGAAACTACTTCGTCTAGAATAACTGGGCAATCTCTGCCTACATGCTATTCTTACAGGACCTCCCGTCTGAAACACCCTTGCTCCAGCCACGCTAAAAGCGTCGAAACTACGGTGTCAGATCGGTTACCCAAGGTCGCGCCGTTATACCCCAGGCTATACGGCATGGCTAAAACAAATCCCCCATCCTGCATAAAATCCAATCTATACCTCTTCGTTCCCTCTAATGAGGGGAAGTTTGGTGGGGTTTCTGGTCTGATCATAACCTCCCACAACCTTCCAGTCTGAGAATCGAGATATGATCATTATCTACGACTCTTAAAATTCAAGTTGATATAAATAACAAGGAGTACTTGATTACCCTAGTAATAGAAATTAAATTTTATACTCCCGTAAAGGGGAGACCTAACAAAATGGAGCGAATACCTTTCTTAACAATAGAGTTGTACAGCCCTGTGAGGCTATCGTTCCTAACAAATAAAGAAATCAAATTTAAAAATCGAACCTATTAAAATCCTTAACCCTATTCTAATGTATTTTTGGATTAACAGTATGTTAGACTTTAACTTTGTGGTCGCATTCATTGATCATTACATTCACTCTCTCATTCACGATCGCATTCAAACTAGAGTTAGACTCTATCATAAAAACCAAAATACTATAATATCATTATTAATAGGCCTTAACAATAATGAAAATCTTCCAGGACAAAATGTGAAATCAAATAAAATAATAAAATTAAAACAAATTGGGAACTAAAGCCCTAAGTTACTCAAAAGAAAATGCCTCTGTACAAGCTCTATATATACTAATACTTTATACTCGATAAATGATTGTTAACAATAATTGTTAACAATTCTAAGTAATCTGGAAGCTAACCTACTAAAAAAAAAATCAGTGTAACTTCAAAAACTGCCCTTGCCTTGACACCAAGCGACTTCTCACGACAATTCTATATAAAGACATACACTAATTATAATGGCGAATAAAGGACCATTAAGCGTGACACCTCATAAAAGCGGAATTGAGTCACTCCCCTAGCCACCGTGGGTGAAGTCACTTTCTTCCTCGTGCGTCTGCCCCCTTTGCAGTAGTCCGACCTCAGCACTCTATTGAAAGATGGATTTATAGGGTTTACGATTCACTACCCAACACTAACATTCTCAAGTGCTTTCCAAGGATCGACTACGGTCTGGGCCTACTTAACTTCTACCCCTGGCTTAGGGTCCCTATACTTCACAACTTTACTCTGAAAGATTGACCTTTCATGTCCTCATTAGAAACCTATTTCAAAGCTACTACCTGAAGGCCAGGGATTATAGGGTTTCTGAATTACCCAACACAAGCCATAGGATGCCTATTAGGTTTGTTGTTTTAGACATAGCCCCCCCTCTAAGTTGTGATTTCCTACACCTTCCTTCACCTATTACTCCTGATAATAACTAAAATTTCAGATTTACACTAAATAGTTAATTCACAATGGTATACATTATTCTCATTGGTCTTTGAAACTCGGGTTTTAACAAGAAATAGTTTGTATTAAAAAAAAAGGAATCCTAATGAAGTTCTACTTAAAAAAAAAAAGGTTTAAAAAAAAAAGGTTGAAATCTTTAAACTTCTCATTCTATCGAGCTGATTCTCCGTACACACTCCAAAATCCTAGTTAGAGGCGACAGTCTAAGCAGAATTTACACTGTGTGGGCCTTTTCACCCTTGTAGACCTGCGTAAAGTTAAACTGTTCACACTAACTCTGTCAACTTCCCCTCGTCTCATTACTTCTGAGTTCGCTCTGGTTCTATTGTTGGATAAAATTGTAACATAACAATAAAAAGAAACTAAAATTTTCCTAAATCATATCCTGACAGGTTGTACAAGCTCTTCAGAACGGTGTGTCATATTAAAACAAGGTTGTGAGACGACTCTTAATTATATACTATACTAAAAATGAGGCTGAGCCAATTCTACACTAGGAGAACACGAAAACCCAAGATGTCGTCCTTGTAGCGAGCATGGAGCCCTATCACAAACCCGAAGTGCAAGAACAGACTGCCTAAGGTCTTGTGACCGACTAGTAAGCAGCGGGATGACGTCCCTCGTGTTGAGGGAGCGATGTCAGGAGGACAGAGTTTCCTGGTATTCCCTCTTATCTGGCACGACCGGTCGGGGTGAACAGTCGCGTCTCGTGAAAGGAGGAAATATCTGAGTTCCCCCCTCTTGCTCTAACTGTTGGGTCGATTTGGCTCATGTAAATAGTAACTCTTATACTATATCTAAAATCTCTCATATAACTTATTAAATAAAACGGTGTAAAAACGGTGTTCTATACAAGGATAAGGTTGTGACAATTTCTCTAAATGACACACTAATATTAAAACAAATTGTGAAGATCTTTAAAGATGGCAACAAACACTACAGTAAGGTTGTGAGACGGTATTCTGCACAAAGACAAGGTTGAGACAAATAACACACAAACCCTGAAACATGGTGTTAAAGCTCCTTTCAACACTTAGCACTAGAACACATGTTTAAAAAAAAACTGCAAACTGTTTAAAGTTCACCATAACACTAAGACATATTTGTTATTTAATATATAACCTAATATTGTAATTAATAAAGACCTATCTATATTAAATAGTGTATACTGTTGCCGAAACTTATGTAAATCAGCTTACACAAACCCCCAGTGCATAATATGTCTTATTTTAAAAGAAATAGTTCTATCGAGGCGATATTGCGGTCGACAGCTACGCTTTATACATTAAATGTACTTTCTTCCATCAATCTTTATCTACTATTTACAAAACCCTTTATCCAACTTTTTTCAATTCTTTCTCTTTCAACATCTTTCTGCATCTTTCTATCTCTTCCTCATCAACATTCAACGCTTTCTCACTCTTTCATC
>CP092865.1:56789966-56846269 GCA_030710605.1 Cordylochernes scorpioides | reverse complement strand
TTGAGAAGAAGCCGACGTTTGCAAAGTTTGCCACCACTCTTGGTCGAAATGGTGAAAGAAGAAGAAAAGCCGCATGTGCAGCCGGCAGCTTTCACATATCTGCAACAACCAAGAAACCCCCCGAATTTCTCCGGAAAAGGTTCTGAACTCGCCCATCTCTGGTTGAAAGATTACAGCCGCGTTGCTGCCCACAATGGATGGGACGAATCAATGTGCTTGGCCAATGTAGTCTTCTTTCTGGAAGGAGCAGCGAGATGCTGGTTCGACAACGTGGAGGAAAGCATCACGACATGGAATACGTTTAAAGAAGAATTCACCAGAACGTTCGGTGATAAAGAAGACTACGCCAGAAGGATTGAATCATCCCTCAAGGTAAGAGCGCAAAAGCCAGACGAGTCGGTCGAACTCTACATCCAGGACGTGCTGAACCTCTGTCGACAACTGAACCCGAACATGTCGGAGAAGGACAGGGTGGGCCACCTCATGAAAGGAGTGGCTGAAAACATTTACTGGGCCCTTCTTGCAATTGAAGTGACAACGACCGGGGAATTCACTCAACACTGCCGGCGTATTGAAAAGCTAAATAAAAATAGAATCAGCAGTGTTAGATTTGAGAGAATCCCCACCGTTTCGGCGATTAATGAAAGTGAGTACCACCCTTTAAAGGAAATGATCAGAGAGATCATCAGGGAGGAGCTTCGATCTGCTCCGAATGAACTAGATAATCTTCCTCCTCCGCAGGGATTAGAAGATAGAGTTTGGCAGAGAGTCGAACAAAATCTAACACCCATTGACAAAGCACCAGTGTTCCACTCCAGAAGGGCGGTCAAGAATTTCCGAAGTGGACAACAAAATGCAGGGGAAGCGGTGAGAAGGAAAACGGACGAATTCCGCACCAGAGAAAACATTCCCATATGCTTTTATTGCAATAGACCGGGACATGTCGCAAAGCATTGTTGGGATCGACGCCGCGACCGTGATGAGAACGAACCAAGTAGGACCCAAAGCCGATTTTATTATGGCCGTAGAAGACCCGGATCCATCTATATGTCCGACTTCATGACGCCGCATATGGAACAATCTGATCGGAACAACTCTCCTCGACGCAATTTACCAAGAAGTTCTTCTCCCTATCCTGGACGCGGGAGACCGATGACAAGACGCCGCTACTCTAGATCGCCAGACCGGACTCCTAGCCGATCTCCTCATAGAGACGTGCAGGAAAACTAGGAAGCACGGCCTGTAAGGGAGGTAGGGTCGGACATTGTTTAAAGCCTCCACAGACGCGAGCCGACCTAGACGATAACTACATGTGGGTGAGTATCAATGGCCGTCATGTCGAAGCTCTCATTGACACAGGGGCGTCATATTCGGTCGTTTCCAGCAATTTTAGAAAGTCGATGAAAGCTATAATGTTTGAGAGCCCGAACATAACTTTAAGGGTCGCAAACAATCGTTTTGTTGCTCCACTAGGAAAATGTCGCCTAAGAGTAGAAATAAATGGCCTTCAGCAGATCTTCGAATTTCTCGTTCTTCCAAATTGCAGCCACGACGCCATCTTGGGATGGGATTTTCTCGAGTCTTCAAAAGCAGTTATTGACTGTGGTCATTCTGAAATTTCGTTTTCAGAGACGTTAAATGAGGACCAATCCGCAGCACAACTTCACTTAGCATCGGACGACATCATTCCTCCAAAGTGTACCAAGAGGGTATTGACCCGGACGCCTAGCGTAACTGGGATTAAAAATTGCGCAGTTGAAGGTGCGCGGCAACTCTTCTTGGAGAAAGAACTATTTGTACCATCGTCCTACCTTACCATATGGCATGGCCAAGCGTATCTATGGGTGACCAATTTTAGCAAGCATCCGAAAACAATCCCTTCGGGCATGTGCCTAGCTCATTTATTCAGAGTCCAGCCGCAAGAAGTTTGCCCAATCATGGAAAATCATTCGAATAATAAGTCCAAAAGTGCCAAGTCACCCATCAGGATAACCAATTTCAAGTGTCGCGAAGAAAATATTTTTAAAGTCGGGAGCTCCGAGCAGCTTATGAGAATGGAACAAATCTCGGCCTGCATTTCTCCTGAGCTTTCTCTGCTTCACAAGACCAAACTTCTGGAGCTTCTTGAAAATTTTTCGGAAGTGTTCGGTCCGATCGATAAAACTACTTCTAGGATAATTACTAAACACAGGATAAATACGGGCGACGCCAAACCATCAAAAAAGATGCCGTATCGGGTCTCACCTTCTGAAAGGAAGGTAATTCAAGAAGAAGTTGACAGAATGATGGAAATGGGAGTCGTTCAGCCCTCTGAGAGTCCTTGGGCCTCACCGGTCGTTCTAGTAAGAAAGAAAGACGGGTCTGTTCGCTTTTGTGTGGACTACAGAGGTTTGAATAAGATTACGAAAAAAGATGTCTATCCATTGCCGCGGGTTGATGACGCTCTTGATTGCTTGAAGGGGGCGAATATCTACTCCACAATTGATCTCAAAGCGGGCTACTGGCAAATTGGCATTGATGAAGCTGATCGGGAAAAGACTGCCTTTATTACACCGGACGGTCTTTTTGAGTTTAAGGTCATGCCTTTTGGGCTGTGTAACGCGCCCGCAACTTTCGAAAGGATGATGGATAATCTCCTGAAGGGCCTGCGATGGACGATATGTTTGTGTTACTTGGACGACGTCGTTATATTTGCGGATAATTTTCCAGATCATTTGAGACGACTAGAGGTGGTCCTGAATTGTTTCAAGAGAGCTGGGCTGAAGCTCAATCCCGGAAAGTGTTCTTTTGGAGCCAGCAACATCAAGATCCTTGGACACCAGGTGGATAAGGATGGAATCCGACCAGATGATGATAAGATTAAGGCGGTCAGTCAATTCCCGATCCCTAAGAACTTACAGCAGCTAAGAAGCTTCCTTGGCTTGTCATCTTATTATAGGCGGTTTATTAAGAACTACGCAGATATTGCGCCGCCCCTCATTTCGCTACTATCTAAAGGAGCAAAGTTTCAATGGAACACAGACCAAGAGAGAGCATTTCAAAAACTGAAGAATGCCTTGACGTCAAAACCAGTATTGGGACATTTCGATGATGACGCTCCGACTGAACTACACACAGATGCCAGCGGATATGGAATAGGTGCCGTGCTTGCACAAAAGCAAGGGAACGGTGAAAAGGTCATCGCCTATGCTTCGCGTACCCTTTTAAAGTCCGAGAAAAACTATTCTACCACGGAGAGGGAATGTCTCGCCATAGTATGGGCAATTGGAAAATTTAGGCCCTATTTGTTTGGACGCCCCTTCAAAGTTATAACTGACCATCATTCTCTGTGCTGGTTGACCAATCTTAAAGATCCGGCAGGTAGATTAGCGAGGTGGGCGTTGAGACTTCAGGAGTACGACGTTTCCATTGTCTACAAGACAGGGCGAATGCACAAGGACGCCGACTGTCTGTCAAGAAATCCCATTGAAAATACAGAAAAGGTTTTCAATGACGACATCCCCACATTATTCCTTTTGAACGACATCAGTAAAGAACAAGAGAAAGACCCTTACATTACAGGAATAATCAAGGAGATATCTCAGCCGTCACCCGCCAAGAAAGACAACAAGTTCGAGGTTGTCAATGGGATCCTCTATAGAAAGAATTATGACCCGACTGGCCTACCTTTACTGTTAGTGATCCCAAGACACCTTCGAATGGAGATCTTGGGGGACTTGCACGACGCACCTACTGCTGGACATTTGGGTTTTGCAAAAACCTACGACAGAATTAGGAGAAGGTTCTATTGGCCAGGAATGTACAGAAGCGTGAGAAGGTATGTTGGCCATTGTCAGGACTGCCAGCGTCGCAAGAGTGTGCCACAACTTCCTCCTGGCTATCTGAGACCCATACCACCACCGGACCGACCATTCCAAAAAGTCGGTATAGATTTGCTGGGACGCTTCCCCATATCGCAAGGGAAGAAGAAGTGGATAGTTGTTTGCACCGACTATCTAACTAAATACGCCGTTACCCAAAGTCTAGGTTTGGGGGGAGCCCAAGAAATTGCAAAATTTCTTTTGGAGGAAGTTATTCTGAAGCATGGGGCTCCTCGAGAAATAGTGATGGATCGGGGTCGAAACTTCCAGTCGAAACTCATTCAGGAGCTAACCAAGAACTGTCACATCAAAAAGAAGACAACGACGGCGTATCATCCCCAGACTAACGGCCTGACAGAAAGATTGAACAGGACAATTGCCGACATGTTATCAATGTATATGGACCTCGATCAGAAAAACTGGGATGAGATGCTACCATTCATCACATTTGCCTACAATACAGCGAGGCAAGAATCAACTGGCTTCACGCCATTCTTTCTGGTCCATGGGAGGGAAGCGGAGACGACCCTCGACACTATCTTTCCCTACAGTAGCGCGTCCGAGGGGGAAGAATTTATTCAATTGGTGGCGAGCAGAGCTGAAGAGGCGCGACAAATAGCCCGACATCACATCTTCAAGGCTCAAGAAACCAACAAATTGAATTACGACGCTCGGCATAAAGGAAAAGTCTACCAACCAGGAGATCTAGTGTGGATTTTTACACCTATCCGACGAGTGGGACTGTCTGAGAAACTTCTAAAAAGGTACTTTGGTCCCTACAAGGTCATTTAAAAGATATCGGATGTGACATACGAAGTGGAAGCATTCGGCAAGAGTGACAAAAGACGAAAAGGACGTGACACCGTCCATATCCTCAGGATGAAGCCGTACTATGACCCATCAAGACAGGAAGATTCGTCAAGTGAGGATAACTCTACGTCTGGAGAAGAGGAGGAACTGAGATAAAGCTGTGGAACAGCTTCTCATGGGAAAGGGAGTAGTGTACCAAAGCCGACTTCATGTAAATATATCCATTGTCATTTGTTTATTGTAAAAATACAAAATATGTAAATTAGTTAGAGATATAAAAAAACTATCTTTTGTTTGTTGCGTTGGTTAAACTTCTCTCGCTTATTAAATTGCTTTTGATTGCCAAACGACTTGCTAATTATTTCCCACACTACAATATTTTAGTTTATTTTTATTGTTATGTTACAATTTTATCCAACAGTAGAACCAGAGGGACCACAAGAGACGACAATCTTGAGAAACCCGCTAGAGATAGTCAATAGAGACATTGGTGGCAATGTTGGCGGCGCTGAAGTACGCCGTTCGACCAGGGTCAAGAAGCCCACCGAGTGCAGATCGTGTTCAGGTTGCCAATGATTTAACCTATAGAATGTGTACTAGAGCTAGTTGAATTTTGATCATAGTAAAATGTGTTAGAACGTGAGTTAAAGACCGTTGTCTGTGGTTTTGGAGAGTTTCAGTTTTTTTTTTAAACCTTGTGTTTGTATTAAATGTTCATTGTAAGGAGTTTCCAGTTTTTTTTTTTATTTGGAGAAGCTATTCTGTATTGATAGCAAGTTGTGAATTAAGTTGTGAGTTCAACAGTGTATCTTGTTTCGATTTTTTTATTGCAGGTTTTGAGCAGTGGTTCAACCTTAAGATTAACTAAGGGACTTAGACGCACTAGTTAATTGCTGTGCTTGTAACATATTCGCTACGGGTTGATTCGGAATATGCGCTGGGTTAAAACTAGACACCCTATAACTCCATAGGTCCAGAATACAGTCCAAAGAGAATTTCTAATGAGATTGTGTAAGGCAATTACAGTCTAAGAATTGATATGATAGAGCAACAAGTAACCTCTGTTGTTAAACTCCAGAACGAGCTGGGTACCAAAAGCCCTATAAGTCCAAAGAAAGAGTTTAGCTGAATAGCAGAGAAAGAAGAAGCGTTGGCAAAAACACTTGTAGACCTATCATATATTGGCAATGAGGTAAATACTTGAAGTTCAGTTCGCTCCATTTAAGTGCTAGTTTGATGATTCATTTGTTTAGACACCAAGTGTCAAGATAAGAAGATTTTCAGACTGTTAGACACATAGTTAAAGTGTTAGTTTAGATTTCAGCATTGATTATTAACAATCAAACTTTATTAATTTTGTTTAAGTATAAATAATATTTATCTATGAATAGATAATTTGTATTAGAGTTTGTAAGAGGCACTTAATTTAAGTTAATAGGGCATTAGTCCCCACTTTGTTTTAATTAGAAACTTTATTTGATTTCACATTAGTCCTGGAATTTAGGAATAGTTAGGAAATGTTGACATTGATTATTGAAGTATTTTGGCTTATATAATAGAATTTAGCTTTAGTATGATTGCTCGCTATGAATGAATTGTATGAATGGGAATGCGAAATGAATGTGAGAAAGCTGCAGTCAATTATATTATGAGCCCAAAATTTACTATAGAATAGTGTTAGGGAATTCAATAGGTTCAATTTTAATTTTGATTTCTGTATTTGTTAGGAACGATAGCCTCACAGGACTGTAAAAAACTCTATTGTTAGGAAAATATTCGCTCCATTTTTGTTAGGTCTCCTTTTGGAGGAGTATAAATTTTTTTTTAATTTCTATTACTAGGGTAATTAAGTACTCTTTGTTATTTATATCAACTTGAATTTTAAGAGTCGTAGATAATGATCATATCTCGATTCTCAGACTGGAAGGTTGTGGGAGGTTATGATCAGACCAGAAAACCCACAAAACTTCTCCTCATTAGAGGGAACGGAGAGGTATCAGGTGAACTTTGTGCTAGGTGGGGGGATTCAGTTGCCGACGTCGCAGACTAAGTGTACAGCAACGAAAACCTCGGGTAACCGATCTGACATCGTAATTTACGACGCTTTGAGCGTGACTGAGATGAGGGTGGTTCAGACGGGAGGTTGAGAAGGTTCGGCGCGTTGAAGCTCCTCTATAAATTGCGCAGCTTGGAACCAATCTCCTATAGACAGAAACTTCGAAACATGCGCTGGGTAAGCAGTCCCTATAACTCCTTGATTTTAAGTCATAGTCTAAAGGGGATTTCTAATGAGAGTTAACAATGAGGGAGCGTGGAAGAGACAAATTACGGTTAGACGAGGCGATTCCGTCTACAGATTTTTAGGTACCAGATAGCAAAGTGACAGATGGACTGTCCGGATTCTTTGCGTTTTATATCGCCCCAGGCTAGCAAGAGTTATTCACTTAATTAAAGACTATTAGTCTACCATACGTTTAGTTAGAACGAATTTAAGTATAAACATCAATTAGTATGTAGAATATTTTTTTTTCGAGAGTAATTCATTATAAGATAGGTTAGATTTTTAAATTAGTAGGACAACTAAATGAACTTTTGAAGTAGACTGCCAGAACAAGCCAATATAGCGTTTCAGATTTAAAAAGGGGAAGAATTTTTTTTTTTAGGAAGATGTATCACAGGGTATGAGTTAGACCTAGATTGTTAATCATCATAATTATTTCAGGGTTTAAAATTTTTTTTTTGTGAATTTGTTGGTCAAAAATATGAGTACACATTCTATGGATAAGCTAAACAATGTATAGTAGGGGTTAACTACATGTTAAAATAAAGGACAAAGGTGGGAGAGATTTCAACCACAGGTAATGTACTTAGGAAGTAATCTGGTAGTGAGATGTTTTCTTTTGTATTAAGAGAGGCAGGGAACACGCCAGACAAACACTCCCTGTGACAAGCTAGTAAGTACAAGTTTTATCTTTGTTAGATATTACACGAGTTTTGAGATACTGGTGAGATGACCTGAATCCCTCAGTGCATATCTATTCGTTTTATTATTTTTATATACCATATATCATATATTATTTTTTTATTATACCCATATATATTTGTATATATAGAAAGCACGATTCATATCATAGATATGTGGCATTTTGGTAGCAGCGTTGTTACCATCTTCAGGAAAAATGCATTAAACAAGCTTTAATCACTGCATATATTATATTTTTGTGTATTTACCATAATATTCCCATAACAGTGTTGTTTTTTTTTATCATACTTTTCAAGAAGTCTGGCATATTTTAGTATACGGTGTTAACATTTACTCATTTAATGTATCGCCCACCATGCTTACCCTTCTCCATTAATTATCAGCATGTATGTTCATATATAGATAAGTCACAGTTAAGCTTTAGACTACAAAAGGATAAGAGAACAGGACCGATCCCAGAACAAATAATTGATATGTGTGACATTTTGGTAGCAGCATTGTTACCATCTTCGGACAAATGTACCGAATGAAGATTTTAATCACAATTTATATATTCATTTGTATTCATTATATATATATATATCAAACCATTCCTTTTTTTTTACTTATAGTAAATATCCATTTTAATATTTTTATCTAACATTGCGTATATCCACATTGTTCCATTTTTTTTTGCATACATTGTATCCGTGCAACTCTAATATGTATATTTTTTTCACGTTTCGGTTTTACCCTATTATTATTAATGTCATCGATAGGAGCTGCAACTTTAGATTCTTTTTTTTTTACTATCATTGTCATTTTGAACATGTATAGCCATTCCTTTGCTGTTATATGTATCATATAGAGCTATTAAAGTTTTTTTTTAGATGTGTTTTAGGAATTGGGCATATCTACAATACACACACAATTCCTTGGCGCCCATAATTATTATGTTAACCCGAATGGCATAAGAATCTGTTTGCACAGAATCTGTGTATAGACCACCCCATCTCCACCCACTGGGACTGCGTTCGGGGATGTGTGGATTCGACTCACATCTGGGTCAAGACTCCCTGGAATACAGACAGCAAAAGGATGGGCTTAGTACATTGCCCATAGAATGGTAGGATAGAACTTCCTTCCGTAATCACGATGAATTAACCTGCCCCAGGTTCCAGGGCCTGTCTGTTTCCCCTTTGCCGGAGTGTCAGTGATTGCATAGTGGTATCGTAAAAGAATGCATTTCTCCCAATTTCATATTTTCTCATGGAATATTTGATCAGATATGAATTGAAATAAACTCATTCTTTCACTCTGGCAGGGGAGGAATTGTTGGGTCACATTTCACCAAACAGACCCAACAAAGATGTAAACATTCTTTTACATCCTATGTACATACACGCAGTGTCTCGCCGAAAGTGTTTGGTGTACAGATGGATGTCACACGGCAATGGCCGACGGTGGTTCAAAAACCAAGCCGGGGGGGGGGGGGGGAGACGCAGCCCTGGACGTGAATACTAAGATATATCAAGGGAAGGCACAGCCCTGGACGCGATTCCAAGATCTACTGGAGGAGGATGATATCGGCCCCTGATTAAGTAGTCAGAAGCCCGACGAAAACAGAAGCAGGAGTCCAACCACAACATAAGCAGAAAGCTGACGGACAGTGGAGAAGCCACCTCAACAAGAAGAAACGGACATCGAGCATGCGCCTTTGTAAAACCTCCCTTTTAATTCTTGTATATATATGACCTGTGACATCACATTTTGATAGATGGGGACCATTTATTAATATTTTTGGGATTTCTTAAAGAAGAAATTAGCATATAAGTCTCTCAGAGGGGTAGCATCCTAAAATTGGATTTTAATTCCATTGTTAATTTAAATTTATCTCTCAATAAGACAGATAAATTCTGAATTTTGATTAATATTTATTTTAAATTGATCTTTCATAAGCCGAGTAAGAATATTTCTAATTCATAATTTTCTTTAAAAATAAAAATTTAATAAAATACTATTTTCTCTCAATAAGACAGATAAATTCTGAATTTTGGTTAATATTTATTTTAAATTGATCTTTCATAAGGCGAGTAAGAATATTTCTAATTCATAATTTTCCTTAAAAATAAAAATTTAATAAAACACTATTTTCTCTCAATAAGACAGATAAATTCTGAATTTTGGTTAATATTTATGTTAAATTGATCTTTCATAAGCCGGGTAAGAATATTTCTAATTCATAATTTTTTTTTATAAAAATTTAATAAAATATTATTTTATTCCTTAAATTTTAACTATAATAATATTATTTTTTTTCTATTTTATATTTCGAGAATTTAGTATATTCAAGATTTATTATTCTGTGGGAGTTTGGGATTGAGGGCGCTGAAGAAAAGGGATAGGGGGCGAGATTTTTTTTTTGGGCGGGATCGAGCAACCATTCAGTATTGACGAGGCTTTCGAGAGGGGCACATCAGATTTCTCATCGGGGGATAGGTACGTAGCCGAGATGTTTAGGTAAGTTTTTAATCTAGATTTTGTTGTAAAGGTCTATATAGAAACATGACGAAGTCATGATAGATACAAAGGATTTTTTTTTTGCCTAACCAAGACGTCTTGTCATTCATGGCTAGTTTATATTGAGAGAGGGACTTATCCATGCTTTAATAGGTAAATTATATCTTGCCCAAGCAAGATCACCTTTGAAATGAGGCGTTATAGATTTATATTATGTTATATAAAAACCATAGCAATACAAGATTTAGATAGACCATATAATTTCAGCTATGTCCTTTTTGTATTTAGGAATTTAGGGTATTAAACCTGTTAAGAATATTGGAATTTCTATGTTTTTACCTAATTATGTCATGTCATAGTAAATACAATTTGTTTTATATTTTTTGCAAAATCCCTTTCTTTGTCGAATAAAGTTGATGCGGTAAATTATATAATGTGTATTAATGTCCATATCAAACCATATATCACACATAGACCTTGGTGCGTATGTTATAGATATTGAGTGTATTATAAGAAGTTTATTGCCTTATCATAAACTGTGAATATGTATGCACCTGGATTTTTTATGAGTTAGATGAGATCAAGATATAGATGTCTTTACAATCGATGCTTAATTACAAGTCACATGTAAATCTGAGTGCATACAATATTTACCGTATATGATGTAATGTAAGAGCGTATCTTACGTCCCAAAATTTATCTTGAAACAAACTACATATTTTGATTATTAATATGGATCTTTGTGTTCGTCGTACCATATCAAGTGTATATCTGAGTGTAATTTTGGTTATTACACATGTTGATGTAAGCATTTGGCGAGTGTTACATTTGCATGTCTAAGTCAAAAGATGGAATTTAGTCATCTAGATGTAGGAGTGAATCTTACATTGATGCTCAACCATAGGTCACATGTAAATATCTGGGCGTATACTATATTCATCGTATGTATATATATATATATAGATATATATATTTCCAAATGTAATGTAAGAGGAATCCTACATATTGTATATATATTTTAATTAATTAATTTGTCGTATTTTATTTTTGAATACTCTGTGTGAAAGCTAGATTTGGAATAGGAACTAACCTAAAAGTTTTGTTTGGCATTCCGAGTTTGTCTTTTTTTTTCTTGTCTTGCTAAATGCAATAAATAATTCTTTTGTTGCTTTAAAGAGAGTTGTAATTATTTAAAATACTACAATTTATGGTAGCAGAGCGCGGTTCAATTTAAAACTTGAGAAAAAGCGAAAATATTTTATCAGAAGTTTGATATGTTTATTCTATTCGGTAAACAAAGATCTCTTCTGCATCAACGTATGTAAATTTTGAAATATGTTTCAATAGAATTTGAATTATATTGATAAAAGAAAGTTCTAAATAGAAGGATTGAAAAAAAAACATTTTTGAATTATAAACTACCTTCAAACTATATTGTTTAATTTTAAAAAGTTGAAAAACAAGGCTAAAATGGATTGCAATTTTTCGCCAACGACAAAAATTGAACCTTTAACAGGAACAAATTATCCGATTTGGGCTTTAAAAGTCGGAGCACTTTTACGTGGAAAGAAATTATTTAAATGCGTAATTTCGGATCCCGAGCCTGATATAAAAGATGAAGTCGCTTGGCAAATATGGAGTGAAAAGAATGACGAAGCCTTTGGAATTAAAGTTACAACTCTATCAGATGAACAAGCAGGAATGTTTCTAGATGAAACTAAAGCAAAGAAAGTATGGGATGAATTAAAGAAAATCTACACGGGCAACCTAGAAGATAAGATCATTGATATTGGACTTGAACTTAAGAATATTAAGATGAAAAATAATGAATCCATAAATGAATATATGGCTAGAGCCAAAAATATTGCCTCTCAAAGTTCTTCACTCAGACACCAAATATCCCAAAGAGAACTAGCGTTTCATATTGTGCGAGGTATCCATCCAAGATTGGAAAATATCGCTGTTGTACTGAGAACTAGAAGAGACTTAATTCTTGATGAAATTCGGCAGTCATTTAGAGAGGAAGAGAATCGAATGAATTCTAAGATGAATGGGAGCCATTCTGATGAAAATGAACAGGCTTACAGAAGTAAAGACAGAATAAATCACTATCAACAGAATCGACAAAAGGAGTGTTTTGTTTGCCATAAAAAAGGACATTTAGCTAAAGATTGCTGGTTAAAAAATAAGCTAACTCAAGAACAACATGGGAAAAGAAATGCAAATTCAAATACGAAAACTATAACAAACAAAATTTCAGAAATAATGCGAATAACGTCTCAAGCAAGCCTGCGGAACAAACTTTCAATACCAGCACAGATCGAGTTTTTGAAAACTCCTCAAATAATTATAGTCAGAAACAAACCTGGTGTCTTGACTCAGGGTGTACTGCGCACTTATCTCCACACTTGGACTGGATGGAAAATGTAATGCCTTATGAAAGTGAGATAAATTTGGCAGAAGAAGGTAAAGTTACACATGCTACAGCTAAAGGTGATATCAAAGTTTCTACTTGTACCGAAAACGGAATTGAGAATGTTCAAATTAAAGGAGTTCTGCATGTACCTAACTTAAGGTCTAATCTTTTATCAATATGCGAATTAACTAACAAAGGAAATACTGTAATTTTCAATAGAGATGGAGCAAAGATTTACAATGAACAGGATGATTTAATTGCAGAGGCTCAAATCCAGGATAGGATGTATGTAATGGAAACAAGGTCCACGGAGAATGTCATGACCACAAAAGATGATTTCTCAAACGACAATATCAGTTTGTGGCATAGAAGACTGAATCATTTGAACGAAGCGTACATGAAAGAGATAATTCAACGGAATGTGGTATTGGGGTTTAATGTTAAATTTAAGAACTTGCCAGAATGTGAAGCTTGTATAATGGGGAAATTGACTCGACAACCTTACCATTCCGTTACTACCAACTGTACAACCAAACCCCTTGAATTGGTGCATATGGATTTATGTGGTCCAATGCCATACCAATCTCTAGGTGGATCAAAATACTTTTTTGTTCTGGTTGATGACTTCAGCCGAAGAACCTTTATCTACTTTCTGAAAAACAAAGATGAAACTTTGGGGAAGTTTGAAGAATTTAAGGCAAGAGTGGAAAATGAGCTAAACCTGAAAATAAAGGATGTGCGAACTGATAATGGCACAGAGTTCACTAATCACAGATTCAAGAATTTCTTAATTAAAAATGGAATACACCACCAACTCTCCACCACCTACTCGCCACAAGTAACGGAGTTGCGGAGAGAGTAAACCGAACCCTAATTGAAACAGCAAGGAAATTATTGTTTAATTCAGGATTACCCATGGCTTTCTGGGCGGAGGCAGTCGCTACTGCATCATATGTCAAAAACTGTACTCCACATAGGTCAATCAAGCTTGATACACCAATGGAGAAATGGAAAGGAAGAAAACCCTCCATTTGACATTTCAGAATATTCGGTTGTTTAGCGTTTTGGCCCATTACACAACAACATAGAAGTAAATTTATGCCTAAAAGTCGAAAAGGTATTTTTGTAGGCTATTCTCTGAAAAGAAAGGCTTATCGAGTGTATGACATAATCACTAAGAAAATAGAAGAAGTAAGATCAGTAAAATTTGTCGAAAATGAGAAAGGATTGATTATGCAAAAAATCTTCAAGAAGACACAAATTACGACCATTTTTCATATAAAAAGGAAGAGGAAGATGATATTAAAATCGACCATCGGATGCGTCCAGAAACCTCAGAACTAAATGAAGAAACGATTCCCACGCTAGACGAACCTAACGAGGAAAGAATTGTAAGGTCAGGTCGCAAAAAGGGAGATACTCAAGAAGTTTTAGAGGAAAAACACAGAACAAAACTGAGAGAAGAAGAAATGAAATTGCTTGAACAAGGCGTTCGACGTTAGCAAAGAATAAAAGAAAGAAATAACGTGAATTTTATATTAGAACCAGAAGAACGTATTCCCGAAAATTATGAGGAGGCGATTAACTGCGAGAATAAATATGAATGGCTCGAAGCAATGAAAGAAGAACTTTACTCTATTAACAAGCATAAAGTATGGACTCTCGTTTAAAGAGAAAATAATATGAAGATCATAAACTGCAAATGGATCTTTAGCATAAAGAGTACGCCTGGTGAAGGTGTTTATAGAAGAAAAGCTAGATTAGTTGCTATTGGTTGTAATAAAAAATATGGCGTAGAATATGAAGAATCATTTTCACCAGTGATCAGAAAAGAAAGTCTTCGTGCAATTGTAGCCCTAGCAGCTCAGTTGAATTTGGTTATAGCATCATATGATGTGAAGACCGCCTGCCTTTACAGAGAATTGAAGGAAACTATTTTTATGAAACAGCCGAAGGATTTGTTGAAAAAGGTGAAGAAGACAAAGTTTGCAAATTGTTAAAAAGTATATATGGACTTCCACAATCGGGACATTGTTGGAATAAAAAGATCACACACACAACGAGATACTGATACAACTGGGAATGGAAAGATCGCGATATGATCCATGTGTGTACACTTTTAGAAAAGGAAAGGAATATGGAATATTGGGTTTATATGTGGATGATCTAATAATAGCCGGAACAGATAAAACCTTTAATGAAAAACTAGCATCAGAGATAGGAAGATTTGTTGCTTTAAAAGAAAAAGAAGAGAATGAACCTTTCATTGGTATAGAGATAAAGAAAACAGAATATGGTTTTGATCTATCACAAGCCCATTATATCCATAAAATCTTGAAGAAATTTGCACTCGAAGAATGTAACATTGTACAAACTCCGGGAGATCGAGACCAAAGTTTTGATGAATGTCAAGACTCCAAACCAGTAGACAGGACATTGTATCAAGAGATGATCGGATCCCTGATGTATTTGGCAACCGGAACTCGTCCAGATATTTCTTTTATCCCGATTTTGCAATGATGCAAGAGAAGTACATTTAACAAGAGTTAAGAGAATATATAGATACCTGAAAGGCACCAGAAATAAAATGTTAAGATACAAGCCATCAGAAAATAGCATTCTTGTCAGCACAGATGCAAGCTGGTGTTCAACAAGTGACGCAAAGTCCTATTCCGGATACACAGTTAAACTGGGAAACAACCTGATCAGTTGGAGAAGCAAGAAACAAAGTTTGGTGGCTCTGTCTACATGCGAAGCCGAACTGATTTCGATATGCGAAGGGATCTGCGAAGTAAAATGGATTAAAGGACTTTTAGAAGAACTATGTAAGGATGCGAACTTTCCTACAATGCTTAAAACAGATAGTCAATCTGCTATCAAGTGGATTAAATCTGAAAAAATAACTTCCCGGACGAAACATATAAACCGAAAATTGTATTTTATAAAAGATGCTGTGGAAGAAGGAACAATCGACCTTGAATTTGTTAGGAGTGACGAAATGGAAGCGGACCTATTAACAAAGAGTCTTCCCAAGGAGAAACTTAAAACTGTATAAACTCTCTTGGACTTGTTTGATAGAAGCTTCCACACAGGGGAGGGATTGTCGTATTTTATTTTTGAATACTCTGTGTGAAAGCTAGATTTGGAATAGGAACTAACCTAAAAGTTTTGTTTGGCATTCCGAGTTTGTCTTTTGTTTTCTTGTCTTGCTAAATGCAATAAATAATTCTTTTGTTGCTTTAAAGAGAGTTGTAATTATTTAAAATACTACATAATTGTTTCCACAGAGTGTGTGTAAGAGCACAAGTAAATAGGGGCTAACTGAAAGAAAAAAAAGTTCCATTGTTTAATATTAGTTTCTCTTTCATATTTGTTCTCTCTCTTGTAAATCAATAAATATAATGTTTGATTAAAATTCTTGGAATCAGTTTCATTAAAAATTCTAAGTAAAGTCAACAATATGTAACTCTTAATTTTATTTATTTTTTAATTTATAAGCTCTTTAGAATTCATTGATCCAAAGCATATTTTTCTTTTTTGATATTTTTATGTCATTTGACAGAAAATTTCTTGTAGGGTTTTTTTCATTCTCAAAACTAAATGCAACTGGAGCAATAGAGCTTAGGGTTTCGTGATGGATTTTCCAACAGGATCCAAAGAAGTGTCAAGTTAATCATGATATTGAAAACCATGGACAAAGCCTTAATGAAAAGGGTGAACCCAATCGATATTAATAAAAATAAAATGATCATAAAATACATTCCAAAAATATCTTGGCAAAATATGTAATAAATAGAATTATAGGCATGGAAACTGTGTTCATACGCAAATACATAATGGTTTAAAATGGTTTAAAACTATTAAATTTGGCTAATTTTAAAAGTGTACAAATTTTGTATACACTGCAGAACCTAAGTATATATATTCACCTATTTAAAAGTAAATGCTATTACACTTTTCTTCTTGAATAAACCATACATAATCGTTTTAATCAACAATAAAATTTCACAGCTCCATCTGTTTATTAAAAATAATAGAACTATTTCTAAAGACCTCTCTACAATGGGAAAATTGTTGAGGCCTTGGCCGATCTGTGATAAATTTTCACAGCAGTTTTGTCAATGAGGAGATGCAGGGTTTTTTTCAATCTTAGCTACAACAAGACAATGTCAAGGATAAATTTCTTTATATTTTAAATTTTAAATCAACTAAACGTTAATTTAGGTTTGTTATATAATATTTGATGATCCCATTTTCTTGATAAATGAAGAAAAGCCAACCATGCATGCATGCGTTGCGTTAAGGCTACCTCGTTAGCATTGTGCAGGCTGTACCTCAATGATCAATATTTACACCAAGAAGTTTTCTCAGAAATCGAGAAATGAGTGTATAAGGCCAAATCTGAGTAATTAAGATGAACATGTGAAAAAGGTGTTGATATTAAAAAAGCATATCCTGACCGCTGACATGAGCCTTTTAGTTAGCAGAACGCCTTTCTAGTAAAGTAAAATTTGTTTTAAATTTCTTCATGTTTTACGCTACCTATTTCACCTGTGTCTCGATTATTAAATATATATGTAGTATATTTTGAGTTAGATAGATCACAACCTTCTTCTAATATTTATTATAACACCATATCTATATAAAATATGTATCAACCTTGTATAACAATGGAAATGACAAATAAAACAAAGAGGTAAAGGTAGACCAGACGACGCCATAACCCAGACGAACAGGTGTTTATGATAATGAGTTCAATCACCCCGTCAACAGGTGGCCAGACGTGATAAACAACCCGGCGCCTGACAGGTGGCGTGATTTTACAGGAACCAATCAGGACTCTCCGCCATATGCGGGCGTCCAATATAAAAGAGCCCAGAAATGGGACAAAGTTGGTTGTTTTCAGAGCGACGCCGTTATACGGTCGGACGGATCTCTCATCCCCCCCCCCCCTTCAATCCGCGTAGGCTAGGGCATCCGTGACGCCCGTGGTTCGACTGCCTTCGTCCGTGGTCTACCTCTACTTCTTGGAGCCCCAAATTATTTCCCATTTAATAGGTTTGCTAGCTTTTCTCTCATTTATTTGTAAATAGACTTACAGTTTTACTAGTTTTGTGGTGTTGGACTTTGTTTTTTAACTTACAGATGTAGATAAAACATTTCACTATTAATCGCTAATATCACTTTGTTTATTAATCATCATCATTAATGCTTAAAAACTACCAATCAACCCTTTATATATTATTACCTTTAATATTTTTATTTTATTTTAATTTTTTCTCATCATGTTTAGACTTAGCATTTTACAACTTCAACTATGTTAGGCACCCTTTTAAAAAACCTACACCTAACAATATTTATAATATTTCTTAAACAGATAAAACCTTTATCATTTTATTTTTCTTATAGATTTTCAAAATGTTATTTTTGACGCTTCCCTTACAACCTCTAACTCTATCCCATGAACCTTTCCTCCCAACTTTTTACATCCATCAAGAGATTATTGTTCGTCAGCCATTTTCTTTTTTTTTTAATTGATTAAATTAACTAGAAGACCCTTCCTCGCTATATCACTCCCAATAGTGAGCTCAGGAGACCCAGTTAGATTTTATTTTTTTCTCTCATCGTCCGGCTCATCATTTTTTCATTTTTCAACTTTTTCTTTTCACCCACACAAGTCGGACACAATCAAAATTGACAGCAATAAATCTCTTACACCCACCTCTCCTTTTCCGCATCCTTCAAACCTCCAACCTTCCAAGGGATTCCAGTTCGCCGAACATTTTTGTTTTTTTTTTCATTGATTAATCCGACTGGAACAATCCTTCCTCGCTATACCCACTCCCAATAATGAGTTCAGGATATCCAGCGCGATCTTTTTATTTTGTTTCTCATCGCCCGACTCATCATATCAATTCACCATTTTTTCAAATTTTCACTTTTTTTTTCTCATAATTCAACCGGGCACAATCATTATGGACAACAGGGATCCCTCTTACCCCTCTTACCTCTACCTCTCCCTTTTACATCCATCAATCTTCCCACCTCTTTTCACTGTCTGAGCTAATGATGCAGACGGAATATCTTAGGCCTTCTGTTAATGAAAACAATGCCTCACTTAAACAAGTTCGCATTGCATTGCAGAATGTTTGGGATACTACTTTGCAGAAACATGCTCAGATACCCCCTTTCCCTTTTTCAACCTTAGCGTCACATTATACGTTCAGTCAATAAACTAACTTCATTTTTTTCCTCTCATCTTTAATGCAATAAGATATTATTTTCCTTGTATGATTCATTTTACCATGTGCTGAGAACATGTACGAGAACATCTACGTATGTTTTCCCACGTGACGCAGCGGAGCGTGGCCTTGCCTTCACGGGTGAGTCAGTTGTTATTTTGAACTCTGTATGGACGGACATTAAAACATGGTGGCAGCGATATAACTGGATAAAATACGAACCCGTATATTGCAAAATATCGATTTTTGCGTACCTTGGAAGATAATTCAACATGGCTTAGATTCAACCTCCAGAAACTTTCGACTTCTCGACTCCCAACGAATGGCCCAAATGGAGGAAGAGATTCGAACGATACCTCGTGGTCAGTGGAATGAAGAAGAAAGAGGAGGCGGACAATATCGATTTGTTCATGTACTTGATGGGTGACCGCGCGGATGATATATTCAGGACCTTCAAGTTCGAAAAGGAGGAAGAGGCAACGAAAATTGATTCCGTCCTCAAGGCGTTCGACAGCCACTTCTGTGTCAGAAAGAATATTATCTACGAACGTGCGAAATTTAATTCAAGAATCCAAGAGGATCGGGAGCCAGTGGACGAATTCATCACTTCATTGTACAAATTGGCTGATAGTTGCGAATTTGAGGGTCTTCATGAGCAGTTGATCCGTGACCGAATAGTGGTTGGAGTGAGGGACAAAGCTTTGTCTGAAAGAATGCAGTTGGACAGCGAACTGACTTTGGAAAAGGCGGTGAAATTGGTTCGACAGCAGGAAGCCGTTCGACAGCAGCAAGTCGACCTGCAGCGTCCCTCATCAAGCCAAAAGGTCAATCAGGTGAAGTTCAACTCGAAGAAACAATCACCGAAACAACAACAGCAGCCTTCGAGGAAGAAGGACAAGTCAGCCAAAACAAGATCACGATGTCCAAAATGCGGAGGTTTCACCCACAGGGAAGGACAGGCTTGCCGTGCTGAAGGACAGAAATGTAACCTGTGTTCAAAAACAGGCCATTTTGCAAATTGCTGCCCAGATAAGCAGGCGAAGACTGCGGAAGTCAAAGCTGTTTCTGAACTTGATGAAGAAATTGGTTTTCTCCTGGAGGTCTCAGCTGTGGAGGATTCATCTAATCTCGATGATGATGAAGGCGAGTGCAGGAGGCGATGGACAGCAGAAATCCAAGTGAACGGGAAAAAGGTGAAGTTCAAGCTCGACTCCCAGGCGGATGTTACATGTGTTTCTCTGTGTATCTTCAAGAAGATAATGGGACAGCAACGACTAGTGAAAAGTGATATCAACCTTAGAGCTGCTGAATTTTCCGAACTTCAGACTGTGGGTATGTTTATATCAACGCTGCGAAATGGCAATTATGAAATCAAGGAGAAGATTTATGTCATTCGTCGTTTGAGTGAACCTCTTCTGAGTCGCCGGGCATGTGAGCTCTTGAACCTGGCGAGGCGGATTGAAGTGGTTGCGACGAGAATTAACCCGATCAAGGAATTCCCCGAAGTATTTGAAGGACTGGGACAGATCGGAAACCCTTACGAAATCAAATTGAAACCTGGAGCAAAACCATATGCTGTGCATACTCCTCGACGGGTACCAATACCTTTGATGGAAAAGCTCAAGACAAGATTGGACATCCCTGGAAAGGAGCTGCTCGACGCCGATGCATTATCCAGACAACCACTTCTTACAACCGAGGGAGGTGAAAACGAACGGCCGACCTCAGCGCATATAAATGCAGTTCTCTCGAGTATAACCGACAAAGACGAGATGTTGACGAAGACTTTTGAAGCTCAACAAGAAGATACGACCCTGAAAGCAGTAGTCAACTACCTTGAGCAAGGCTGGCCAGATAAGAAGAAGATGTCACCGGCTCTGCTCTCTTATTGGCATGTCAAGGATGAACTCGGCGTTCAAAATGGACTACTGATGCGTGGCTGTCGTCTTGTTATTCCAGCAAGTATGAAACTGGAGATCCTAGATAAGTTGCACGCTGGGCACTTCGGGATTACAAAAACAAGACTTCGCGCACGTGAGACGGTATGGTGGCCTGGAATTTCGGAGGAGATCGCGGAAACGGTCAGAAAGTGCAGTGTCTGTATCCAGGAAGCCGTCTCAAAACATGAACCTTTGATACCAACCAACTTTCCTACGCGACCGTGGCAAAAGATTGGAATGGATTTGTTCAAGTTCGAGAATAAGTGGTATCTAGTCGTCATTGACTATTATTCTCGATATCCTGAAATGGTTCAGCTGGATCGGCTCACAGCCAGTGTGGTGGTGCGTAGTTGCAAATCCATATTTGCCCGACATGGAGTACCAGAAACTGTTGTAAGCGATAATGGGACGCAATTTGGAGCTGCTCGTGAATTTGCAAATTTCGCAAGACAGTACGGATTCACACATGTCACTTCAAGTCCTCGATTCCCGCAGAGCAATGGGATGGCAGAAGCAGGTGTGAAAATTGCTAAGTTGATCCTCAAGAAAAATCAAGACCCATCGCTTGGACTCCTGGAGTATCGATCGACCCCTTTGGAGAACGGTTACAGCCCTGCTGAGCTTCTCATGGGACGTAAACTCCGAACGACCTTGCCAATTGCACCAGAGAATCTTAATCCAAAGTTGGTGGACTCTCAGACCCTGAAAAGAAAGGAGGGGAGAAGGAGAAAGGATATGAAATCCAGATATGATCGACGCTGCGGAGCTACGGACATGGAGGAGCTATCCGAAGGTGACACGGTTTGGATTACAGATATGCGAACCTGGGGGATTGTAAAGCAGAAAGCATCGACACCAAGGTCGTATATGGTTGATACTCCAGTTGGGACTTTACGTCGAAACAGGTTCCATCTACGAAAAGGAGTTACAGTGCAATATCCAGCCGACCCATCGACGCCGACCTTTTCGGGGGAGGAACTGGTTGAAATGAAAAGACCCCAGTTGTGAATTATCCCTCTAACGACTCAGAAGACGGCCAGATAAGAACCCGGAGTGGACGAATTGTTAAACCTGTGGATCGCCTTCATTATTAATTATATTATGCATTTAAAGTTTGTAATGTATATATATATTTCAAATCTTAAAAAGAGGGATGTGCTGAGAACATGTACGAGAACATCTCTACGAGATGTTCTCTACGTATGTTTTCCCACGTGACGCAGCGGAGCGTGGCCTTGCCTTCATGGGTGAGTCAGTTGTTATTTTAAACTCTGTATGGACGGACATTAAAACATACCATATTTACCATTTTGTATTATATACTTTCTCTTAATCTTTATCATTCATTTTGTGCGTTTTTATTTTTATAACCTTAAATTTTATTTCATTGATACACCACCATTACAACATCTTTCTCTGTTTAACTTGTAACTTTATAATAATTTTAACTAATTTGTATACAAATTATTTCTTTTATTTTTTTTTATAATAGGTTTGTTAGGTTATCATTCATTACATGGCATTCCCCCAACCAAACCTTCATCACCGGGGACACATTCTGTAGTATATTTTGAGTTAGATAGATCACAACCTTCTTCTAATATTTATTATAACACCATATCTATATAAAATATGTATCAACCTTGTATAACAATGGAAATTACAAATAAACAAAGAGGTAAAGGTAGACCAGACGACGCCATAACCCAGACGAACAGGTGTTTATGATAATTAGTTCAATCACCCCGTCAACAGGTGGCCAGACGTGATAAACAACCCGGCGCCTGACAGGTGGCGTGATTTTACAGGAACCAATCAGGACTCTCCGCCATATGCGGGCGTCCAATATAAAAGAGCCCAGAAATGGGACAAAGTTGGTTGTTTTCAGAGCGACGCCGTTATACGGTCGGACGGATCTCTCATCCCCCCCTTCAATCCGCGTAGGCTAGGGCATCCGTGACGCCCGTGGTTCGACTGCCTTCGTCAGTGGTCTACCTCTACTTCTTGGAGCTACCATCTAGACCTGCCTCTGTCTCTTGCTGTCCCCGTGCGGGAATCCCATCACGCACCCACTACCACGACTGCCCAGTACATTCCACATCGGGATTACTACATATATATTTTTTTCCAGCATCAAAAAACCCCTTCCCCTATTGACTGATATTTTTCTTAAGCGCGCATCATTTATTGGTGAGATTTAAATTGTTTTATTCACCATATTTTGGTAAATATCTGATATAGGCTTAGCAAAAAATACGATGTTTCTTTTTAAGGATTTCAGGTTGTTTTTGTACTCACGTATGTTGTAGTTACGAGGACATCCCTTTAGATAAAACAAATATATTGTCGCGGAGATAAATAAAGCAAGGGCAAGTTTTGGGATAATTAATTTATTATAAGGGGTATTTATAGGGAGATGGATAAAGTACAACTTACCCCAAGTTAAAGTTAATCCTAATGAGGGACGTCAGCTCCCCCCGCCGGCCAGATTCCCCAGAACCCCTCACACCCGGTGTCCAGCGATGATTGACAGACGTCCCATGGGGCCTCTCGTGATTGGAGCCGCTGGGCTTCTTGACATTACTCCCTCCTTAGAAAAAAAAACAGCGACCCGCTGATTAGCTTGTCTCAGCCCTTGTTCTGGAAGGAAATCTATCACGGCTGGTGTTCCCTAGCAGAATAGAATGTTGTTCTTCAGGGTCCAAGTAGGGCTTCATCCGAATGACATGGACGATATCCTTGGCTTTCCGTGATCGGGGAGAGGGGTCCACGGGCTCTACTTCATACGTAACTTCTGAAAGCTTCTTGGTCACCTTATAGGGACCGAAGTATCTCTTCAGTAGCTTTTCTGATAGTCCTACTTTTCGGATGGGAGTAAAAACCCACACAAGATCATCCTTCTGGTAATAGACTGGAGTATGTTTCTGGTCGTATAGTCTACGGTCTTTCGCCTGTGATTGTAGAAGGCGTAATCGGGAGAGTTGACGCGCTTCCTCAGATCTGGTCACAAGTTCTCCAACGTAGTCGTTAGAGATCTCATCTGGTAGGTAGGGTAGTACGGCATCGATGTAGGTCTCGGCCTCGCGGGCGTGGACAAGAAAGAACGGGGTGTAGCTGGTCGCCTCCTGTTTAGCAGTGTTGTAAGCAAAAGTTACATAGGGCAAAACTTAGTCCCAGTCCTTCTGCTCAACACCTGTGTACATGGACAACATGTCTCCCAGAGTTTTGTTGAACCTTTCAGTCAGGCCGTTGGTCTGGGGATGGTAGGCCGTTGTAAATCTGTGCACAATTCCGCACAGAGCATTGATCTCTTTTATTACTTGAGAAATGAAATTTCTGCCGCGATCTGTTATCATTTCTCTAGGAGCTCCATGCTTCAAGATGACGTCTTCAACCAGGAACTTAGCTGTTTCGATTGCTCCTCCGTCTGGGATCACTTTCGTTATGGCATACCTTGTCATATAATCGGTGCACACAATGATCCAACGGTTTCCATCTTTAGAAACTGGAAATCTTCCAAGGAGATCAACCCCGACTTTATAGAATGGCTTTTCTACGGGCGGTATGGATACAAGTTGTCCAGCCGGACGTCGAGGTAATTTCTTCCTTCGTTGACACTCCCGACAATGGCTTACATATTGGCGAACAGTTCTATAAAGGCAAGGCCAATAGAATCGTTTTTTGACTTTGTCATACGTCCGGGCGAAACCCAAATGCCCAGCTGTAGGAGCATCATGTAAATCTGCCATAACTTCCGATCTTAAGTGCTTAGGGATCATTATAAGCCAAGGGTCTTCCAGTTGTGCTATATTTTTTCTTGTATAAGATGCCGTCGATAATGCTGAATTCCTTTCTGGTGTAGCCTGAGTTTAAATTATCGATTATTTTAGCTAAATCCGGGTCTTTAGTCTGCTCTATATCGACGTTGGTTAGTGACATCACAGCACTTGGTTGATCGTTCTCAAGCGGGCTCCTTGACAGACAATCAGCATCCTTATGTTTGCGTCCGCTCTTGTAGATAACGGTCACGTCAAATTCTTGCAACTTCAGCGCCCATCTTGCCAAACGGCCAGAAGGATCTTTCTGCCCTACCAACCAACATAGAGAATGATGGTCAGTGACAACCGTGAATGGTCGACCAAACAAATATGGGCGGAATTTGCTAATAGACCAGACTACAGCAAGGCATTCTTTTTCCGTTGAGAATAGTTATTTTCAGCCTTTGTCAAGCTTCTAGATGCATAAGCTATAGGCCGCTCCTTTCCACCTTGTATTTGTAGAAGAACAGCTCCAATACCATGTCCGCTTGCATCCGTGTGTAGATGGGTATCAGCGGATTCATCAAAGTGTCCTATGACAGGCTCTGAAATTAGAGCTGTTTTAAGGACTTCAAACGCTTTCTCTTGAGCTGCATCCCAATAAAATTGTTTTTAAGTCTTCAGTAGGTTATGCAAAGATCTAGCTTTGTCGGCAAAGTTCTCAATAAATCTTCGGTAATAGGAACATAATCCAAGAAAGCTCTTCAGTTCAGAGATATTCCTTGGCCTCGGAAATTTAGAGACGGCTTCAACTTTATCTGGATCTGGATGAATTCCATTGGCGTCAACAAGGTGTCCCAAAATCTTTATCCTCCTTGATCCAAAAAGACACTTTTTGTGGTTCAAGCTTAGTCCAGCTTTCTGGATGCAGCTTGATACAAGTTGTAGACAACGTAGATGTTCCTCAAAGGTAGGTGCGTAAACTACGATGTCGTCCAGGTAGCAAAGGCACATGTTCCATTTAAGACTGCCCAGAACACTATCTATCATCCTTTCAAACGTTGCTGGAGCGTTGCAAAGACCGAAAGGCATTACTTGGAATTCATACAGCCCATCTGGAGTGATGAAAGCAGTTTTCTCCCTGTCTTTTTCGTCCACTTCAATCTGCCAATACCCGGACCGAAGATCCATCGTGGAGAAGTAACTAGAACCGGCTAAACTGTCCAAGGCATCGTCAATGCGTGGCAGCGGGGTAAACATCTTTTTTTGTTATCTTATTTAATCGACGGTAATCTACGCAGAATCTCCAGGTCCCGTCTTTCTTTCGAACTAGAATAACTGGAGATGACCAAGGACTTTCAGAGGGCTTCACGATGTGATTTTCAATCATCTTGTTCACTTCATCTTGAATTAGTCGTCGTTCACTTGGTGCTGCTCTATAGGGCCGCTGTTTGATGGGAGACTGGTCGCCTGTGTTTATCTTGTGCTTCACAGTACTGGTGGGCTTAATAGGAGTACTCCCAAAGTCAAATATGCCAATAAACTCGTCAAGGCATGAAACAAGCTGTAACCTTTGAATTTCAGACAGCCCAGGATCTAGAGTAAGGTTTATCTTCTGTGACCATTCACGTGACTTTAGCTGCGTTTCTTGTAACTTATCGCTGGATTCAATAAGACTGCAGATATTCCCATTCTCATAACTTTCCATGGTGCACATATTCATTCCTGATGGAATCAGTTGCGGCCAAGACGCTCCATTCGCCACCCAAATGCTACCTCGGCCGTGTCGAAATGTAACCAATGAGTTTGGTATAAGAACTTCCTTTCTTAATAATAAGTCCTTAGAAGTTGAGACTAAAACATCTCTAACACCACATATTTCTTCGTTTATCACACTGATCTTCTTTATTGATTTAGGCGGGATGACAAAGTCGTCGGAAGCAAACAATCTCTGGTTTTCCTCCTCTCGAGATTCCAGGACGGAGGTTTCCCCGAGATGGAGTTCATTTCTGCCACAATCAATGACGGCCTCGGTGGCCTTGAAGAAGTCCCATCCAAATATGATGTCATGGCTGCATTCCACCATAACAACGAATTAAAATGAGATATTCAGACCATTAACTTCTATGTTCAGGACACATTTTCCTAGGGTCTCTATTAAATTTTTGTTTGCGGCTTTAAGAATGGGACCTGGTTCTTTGAAGAGAGGTGTCTTTAGTTCGCGTCGAAATTTGTCTGAAATAACAGAAAAGTCGGCTCCTGAATCCACCAATGCTTTAATTTTGCGTCCATTTATTTCGACCATAACAAAATTTTCTTTTAATTTAGCGGCGATATACCCTGGAGGATTTTCCTCAATGGCGACCTCACCCCCGTTAGAAGCCGCTCCACTTAGTTTTTCACATTCTGAGGCATGGGAGAACGGCTGAAACGACGGGCTGGCGACTGGGATTGTCTCCGGGCTGGCGACCTTGCGCGGCCTGGATGTGGGGAAGAGCTCCGGTAGAAGTACGTCGAGGTTTGGGGCGTTACATAGTCGTCGTCGGCGTCATATCTCGGGGGTCGACTCGAAAATCCAACATTTCTTCCTTCTCCGCCATTCCTTGACCTGGCTTCAGCGAAGACCTGCCGTCGTTACCTACAATAACGGACGACATGTCCGGGTCGTCCGCAGTGGAAGCAGATAGGTTTGTCGTCGTTGGTTCTCCAATGTTCCGTTTTCCTGGGTTGGGTTGGTCGGTCGATATTATAATAGGGCGTTCGTGGTTGTTGTTGTACCACGTTGACTTGTGGTCTGGTAGGTTGTAGAGCACGGCTGACCTCTTCCCTCACAGTCTGTTCCAGGGCGTTCACCTCTCGGAGAGGATTGATCACTTCAGGTGCTGAGAAAACCTTTTGTATCTCTTCTCTAACGATGCGGCGAATTAACGCGGCCAAGTCGTCTGAGTCGTCAACACACGAAATGGGCATTACGTTTGACAACCTGGCGAATTTCGTACGGCCGATCCTGCGCTGCTTGACGGTTGTCAGATGACGGCAAAACTTCAGGATCTCATCTACTGTCTGTATGTCTTTCGCCACCAATACCTGGTATGTGTCCTCCGAAATTCCCTTTATAATGTGAGCAACTATCTCACCTTCTTCCATGCGAGGGTTCACCTGGTGGCAGAGACTAAGAATCTCCTGGATGTATGACTCGCTGGATTCCTCGGCCTTCTGTGCTCTTGACTTCAGAACTTCCTCGGCGCGTCGAGCAGAATCCTCTTGCAGTACGAACACACCGCGGAATGCGTCTTCAAAGCTTCTCCACGAGTTGAGTGATTCTTCGTCATTATCAAACCACCTTCCAGCAGTTCCGTTCAAGTAAAATACGACGTTGGCAAGCTTCATGGTCTCGTCCCATCTGTTGTACTTCGACACTCTCTCGTACTCTTTCAACCACTGTCCAGGGTTTATATTTCCATCTCCAGAAAAGGTAGAAGGATCTCGTTGGCGCTGACAAGGGAGGTAGGATCCGCTAACAGTAGGTCTGTGGTCGTCTTCCATTTCTATTCGTTGTGGCAAAGGTTGGAGAATTGGTTCACGTCCCTGTAGACGTCGACTTCTTCGAAGTTCCGTCACGGTACCCAGCGTCTCCACCAAAATATGTCGCGGAGATAAATAAAGCAAGGGCAAGTTTGGGGATAATTAATTTATTATAAGGGGTATTTATAGGGAGATGGATAAAGTACAACTTACCCCAAGTTAAAGTTAATCCTAATGAGGGACGTCAGCTCCCCCCGCCGGCCAGATTCCCCAGAACCCCTCACACCCGGTGTCCAGCGATGATTGACAGACGTCCCATGGGGCCTCTCGTGATTGGAGCCGCTGGGCTTCTTGACAATATATTTATTTAAGGAACGACTTGTTCCAATACAAAATATGGTTAAAACAAGCTAGCGATAAAACATAACAGAAAGGTTGAAGGTAGAAGTGTTGTTGTAATCGTAGTGACATCAGCATCGATGATGATTAAAGTCAAAGTTTGCGTAACAATTCCCTCCTTACTTTGTCTTTACTCCCACGATGCTAAGGTTCTCCAGGTGTTTCTTCATCTGGTCTCGGGATAGGTCCTTTGTGAAGATATCCGCCTCCAGGTCCTGAGATGGCTTGTACAGAAGGCAGATGTCTATGGATTCATAACAGTCTCTCAAGAAGTGGTACTTTCTGTTGATATGTCTACAGCGACTGCTTTGTTTAGGGCTGGAGATCAAGTTGATCAATGACTGACTGTCTGTATAGATCGCAGTTGGTTTTTCCATGAAATTCCATTCTTCCAGCTCTCGTAACAGGTTTATTATCCACTTGATTTGACAGCAGCTTTCACAAGCAGCTATCATTTCCGCTTCCATTGTGGAGAGGGCGACGAGTGGTTGTTTACTACTTTTCCAGTCTATAGTTGCTTCGCCGAGCTTCAATACATTTCCGCCGTAAGATTTTCCATCATGGGTGGTCGACCAGCTGGCATCGGTGTAGGACTTCAGGATTCCAGTCTTCCCTCTTTCAAATTTCACTCCTAGGTCAATTGTTCCTCGTAGGTATCTCATCACTCTTTTAATTGCTGTCCAGTGCATCTGTTTTGGTTGTCTGGAGTACTGTGAAAGTTTGCTAGTGATGTAAGCGATGTCGGGTCTGGTGTTAACAGCTAGAAACATTAGCATTCCAAGGGCTTCTTGGTAAATGTGCTGATCACAAATGTAATCTTCAATATGATTGTCCAAATTGATTTCTTTGGAACCTGGTGTTGGAACTTCCTTACAATTTTCCATTCCATATTTCTGCAATATTTGTTGTACATAGTGGCTTTGCTGTAGTGAAATTCCCTCCTTGTCTTGTATGATCTTGATTCCCAAAAACATGCCTTTACATGTTACATCCTTTATTTCCAGGTGATGTCTCAATTTATTGATGAATCTGTTTGAGGTATCTTCAGAATCTGAGACAGTGATAAAGTCATCAACATATATCCCTACATAGAAGTATTTGTCTTCATTCTTCCATTTAAATAGGCAAGGATCAGATTTGAGTTTTCCAGTCCACAGTCATGAAGTACTTGACTGAATTTCTCATACCACGATCTTCCGGATCGAGGTAGACCGTAAATACTTTTGTTGAGTCTGCAAACTTTGTTCCTGTCTTGGACAAATCCAGCAGGTTGTTCCATGAATATTGTATTTTCAATGTTCCCATTTAGATAGGCTGCTTTCACATCAAATAGTTTAATGACTGAATCTTTTGTTGCTGCCATTGACAAAAAAGTCCTAAGGGTGGCGATTTTAATTACAGGGCTAAAACTTTCGTTGTAATCTCTTCCTGGGATTTGGTTGTATCCCATTGCAACAAGTCTAGCTTTGTAAGTTTTGTTTTTGTTTTCTTGGTCTTTAGATATTTTGAACACCCATTTACTTTTGACAACTGTAGCGTTTACAGGTCTAGGTACTAGTTCCCATACTTGATGCGAGTACATGTTTTGTATTTCCTCAAGCATTGCGTTCTCCCAATGTTTCTTGTCTTCGCATGCGATGGCTTCATCATAGTCTTTCGGAATGGTTTCATTCGTAGTAGCCAGAACGTAGTCATCGAATCTTTTAGGTATTGTTCGAGTTCTTTGTGGTCTGTCTGATCCACTTGACTCTGTCTGTCTGTTGATCATGGTATCTGGTGCTGGCTCTTCAATATCAACATCTGATAGAACATGATTGTCCAGTTGTTCATCCTCCTGAATGAAGAAATATGTGTCAGTGTCCGTATTATTATCACTTTGTTTTTCTTCAGAGATGACATTATTGTTCTCTCTGAAGTGAATGTCTGCGGTTTCAAGAATGACTCTCGCTGTGATATCAAATACTCAATAAGCTCTTCTGCATCTTGAATAGCCTGCAAATATTCCTCTCTTAGATTTAGTTTCTAGTTTGTGTCTTTGATGATTCTCGAGTTTATAGAAAAAATCACAACCAAATCTCATGATGTGAGAGACGGATGGCTTTTTACCTTTCCATTTTTCCAAAGGGGTAGTGTCTGGGCCATTGGTTGTGGGAGTTAGATTGTACAGATATGCAACTGTATTCACAGCTTCTGCCCAGAAGTGTAGGGGTAATTGGGAGTCTGCCAGAAGTGTTCGGCCTTTGTCTAATAGTGTTCTGTTAGCTCTTTCAACTCTCCCATTGCTTCTTGGGGTGTACGGTGTAGTTAGTTCATGTTTAATTCCTTTGGATTCTATGAAGGTTTCAAGGTTTTTATTGATAGATTCTGTTCCGTTATCTGTTCTAAGTCGTTTTAGTTTTGAGTTTAGCTCGTTTTCTCTCTTTACAATAAACTTCTTCAAAACTTCTGCTGCTGAGAGTTTATCTTTGAGAAATTCTACAAATATTCTCCTAGAAAATCCATCTACGATGGTCAAGAAATATTTACTTCCGCCCAAGGAGTTTATTCTCATTGGACCACAGAGATCGACATAAATGGCTTCAAAGGGGTAGCTTTCCTGATTTCTATCTGTGTGAACATAGGGTACTTTGGTCATTTTTCCCAATGAGCAAGCATCACATTGATCAAGGGTACCATTTATAGAGTCCAAGCCATTTAGAAGATTGTTCTTCAAAATCAGGTCTAATTTGTTGTCACTAGGATGTCCTAACCTTCTGTGCCATGCAGTCCTAGAATTGTCCTTTGAAATCAAGCAATGTTCGTTTGGAACAGCTTGTCATCAGAAGAGTATATGTATGCTCCTTCAGAATTCAAAAGAACAGAGTTCCCTCTTCTTACTACGCTTGGAATGTACATTAGATTTCCTTTCAGGTGTGGTACACGGAGGACATTATGTAGGGTTACAGCGTTGTTAAGTTTGTCCTTACCTTGTACAGTAGCTTGGATTGATCCTGATGAGGCAGATTCGATGTGTCTCTCTTCTTCCGCCACTTGTATGCTTCTTCTCTCCTCCGTCTTGAGCTCGATCCAATCACCATGGGAAGTCATGTGGCTTGTGCACGCAGAATCAATTATCCACACGTCCTGAGTCGTCGGGCGTTCCTCCCTTGTTGTTGCATGTAGTGCGTATTCTGAAGTGGAGTCTCTTCGTTGGGATGGTTCCTCCGTTCGTTCTTGGATTGCTGATCTGGCCGTGTCTTTGTTTTGTTTTTGTCCTTTATGGTAGTTCCTTGTACTGGCCATGTTATTTTGTTTGTTGTATTCTTTTGATTTCTTTGTTGTTAGGGTTGAACCAACAGTCTTTCTTGAAATGTCCTTTTCTTTTGCAAATGAAGCATGACTTTTCTTTGAATTGGTTGCCTGATGATCTGAAAGTATTTTCATGATTTTTGCTTCTGTCCTGTCTTTTCTTCTCGAAATCCAGTAGAGTTTGTCTCAAGTCTGGTAAGGAGATTTCTCTGTTTATTGACAGTGCTGCTGCGATCGTGTCAAAGTTAGGTGTGAGTCCTTCAACAATGTATTGTACAAGTTCTCTTTCTGTTACAGTCTTTCCTAGCTGGGTGATCTCTTGTGCCAGTTTCTGTGCTCGTACAATATACATGTTAACATTTTCATTTGGGTTCAATTTTAGTCTGGCTAGATCCAACATTAGGTTTATCCTTTTATTTGGCCCTTTTATCGCCTCGAAAGATGATTGTTAAGTAAGTCATCCGAAAGTGACAATATTATTAGGCTGTATGCTTCCCGATTCTTTTTCTTCCAAATATCATATTCTAGTTTTTTTTTGTAAAGTCTGGCTCGTCATTAACAATTACGTCCTCGAAGAGATCTTTTGAATCTAGAATTGCTTCCATTTTCATGGACCACGTTGTATAGTTGTTTTCTGTTAACTGTTCGATTTTTGCTAAGTTATATGTATCCATTTTCATTCAACTTTTTCTTTCTAAATTGGCGGTTAGTCCAATTATTTAATTTATTTTTGATTTAAATGGATCAATTGGCGGTTATTCCAATTCGCGCGCCCAAACCACGCTCTGCTACCAAATTGATATAGGCTTAGCAAAAATACGTTTTTTTTTAAAGGATTTCAGGTTGTTTTTGTACTCACGTATGTTGTAGTTACGAGGACATCCCTTTAGATAAAAACAAATATATATTTATTTAAGGAACGACTTGTTCCAATACAAAATATGGTTAAAACAAGCTAGCGATAAAACATAACAGAAAGGTTGAAGGTAGAAGTGTTGTTGCAATCGTAGTGACGTCAGCATCGATGATGATTAAAGTCAAAGTTTGCATAACAATATCAAATACCGAGATAAGGATATATTAATTTTTTTTGTCTATTATAATAATTTATAAAATAATAATAAAATGGCAATAAAGAAATTGTGCAATAAAAACATTCACTATCAAAGACATTTATTGTAGGTCATATAAAAATAATGCGCCATAAAAGATATATTTAAAAAATATCGAAGTGCCATTAGATGAAGATCATTAATATAACACATATTCTACATTATTTTCTATATTGTATGTAGAAAAAATGGGAAGGGAAACATTAGGATGACCAAGAAATTTAATTTTACCTGCCATAATTACACTTTATTAGTACATATGTGTCTAAATAAGCTTGTGCCTCAATTTAAATGGTTATTAAATATTTTACTATATTTTATTCACATGAAAAAACAAACAAACGAGAAAACGAAGAGGATGGTAAAATGGTAGAACAGTATAGATAATGTTAATCAGTCTATGAGTTTAATTTCAATATATTTTAAAAAGTGGCAACACTGATTTTACTTTCCATATGTCAACAATAATTGTCGGATTTAAAAATTTTATCTGTCAAACGAGGCATTATGGATTTTTTATTATTTAAAATTCGAAGGTTCTACATAGATGCACTTATTTTTCCAATTATCACATAAGACATGATTGAATTGGACATTGACGATGTTGCAATTTTAACCGGTAATATTTTAGTAATAAATTATTGATAATACAATAAAAAGCCTCTTAAAAGGTTTATATTTAAATTAATTAGAGATTTGTTTAATTTATAGATAATTATTTTAAAGATAATTAAATTTATTGTTGCAAAATATTTCCACCATCTTTTTTTTTTTAAAACTCAAAATGAATTTTAAGAATAAAAGTTAATTTGCACATAAAACTGCATGCATTTTTTGATGAATATATTAGAATTTTTTTGAATTTTGAGACCAGATTCTATTGATGTACCTAAATGGTTATCCTTCTTTAATAATTTTATTGTTGTCTGATTCTTGAGGGGAAAGACTTGAGATTATATGTAACCAAATATTTATCAACCAAGGTTCTACCAATAGTAATGTTTTTTGGAGGTCTTGGGATTAGTTCTCTTGTTTGCTAACCCTAATCTAATGTAAAGGAAAAGCCTCAATGAGATGGTCCGGTTATGTAAATTAGGTTAGGTTTAGTTTAAGTTTACAGGTTAGGTTAGGTTTACATTCTGTTCAGATTAGGTTAGGTTTATTTCAGGTTAGGTTGAGTTCAGATTAGGTTAGGTTTGTTTCAAGTTGGGTTAGGTTAGGTTGAGTTCAGGTTAGGTTAGGTTGAGTTCAGTTCAGATTAGGTTAGGTTTATTTCAGGTTAGGTTAGGTTGAGTTCAGTTCAGATTAGGTTAGGTTTATTTCAGGTTAGGTTAGGTTGAGTTCAGGTTAGGTTAGGTTGAGTTCAGGTTAGGCTAGGTTGAGTTCAGTTCAGATTAAGTTTGGTTTATTTCAGGTTAGGTTAGGTTGAGTTCAGTTCAAATTAGGTTAGGTTTATTTCAGGTTAGGTTAGGTTGAGTTCAGTTCAGATTAGGTTATGTTTATTTCAGGTTAGGTTAGGTTGAGTTCAGTTCAAATTTGGTTAGGTTTATTTCAGGTTAGGTTAGGTTGAGTTCAGTTCAGATTAGGTTAGGTTTATTTCAGGTTAGGTTAGGTTGAGTACATTTCAGATTAGGTTAGGTTTATTTCAGGTTAGGTTAGGTTGAGTTCAGGTTAGATTCAATTTTTCAATTCAGATTCAGTTCAGATTCAGTTGCACGATAAGTAGATGCCTTTTTCTTAATTTATGCACCTTATCCCAGTTTAATATTACATTTGTACTATATTTTTCATATATATATATAGGTACAGTTTAGTTTCAGTTCAAGTTTAGATTCAGTTCAGTTTAGTTTCAGTTCAAGTTTAGATTCAGTTCAGTTTAGTTCAGTTTAGTTTCAGTCAATTTAGTTCCAGTTCATTTTAATGTCAGTTCAATTTAAGTTCAGTTTAGTTTCAGTTCAGTTTAGGTTCAGTTTAGTTTCAGTTCAGTTCAGTATAGTTTCTGTTCAAGTTTAAGTTCAATTTAGTTTAGATTCTGTTTAGTTTCAGTTCAAGTTTAGTTTCAGTTCAGTTTAGTTTCTGTTCAGTTTAGTTTCAGTCAGTTCAGTTTCAGTTCAGTTCAGTTTAGTTTCAGTTCAGTTTAAGTTCAGTTTAGTTTAGATTCAGTTCAAGTTTAGTTTCAGTTCAGGTTAGGTTCAGTTCAGTTTAGTTCCAGTTCAAGTTTAGTTTCAGTTCAGTTTAGTTTCAGTTCAAGTTTAGTTTCAGTTCAGTTTAGTTTCAGTTCAGTTTAGTTTCAGTTCAGTTCAGATTCAGTTCAGTTTAGTTTCAGTTCAAGTTTAGTTTCAGTTAGTTTAGTTTCGGTTCAGTTTAGTTTCAGTTCTGTTTAGTTTCAGTTCAGTTTAGTTTTGGTTCTGTTTAGTTTCAGTTCAGTTTAGTTTCAGTTCTGTTTAGTTTCAGTTCTGTTTATTTAAGTTCAGTTTAGTTTCAGTTCAGTTTAGAGAGAAGGTTCAGTTAAGTTTATATATCGGTACAGTTTAGTTTCAGTTCTGTTTAGTTTCAGTTTTGTTTAGTTTCAGTACAATTTAGGTTCAGTTAAGTTTATATATAGGTACAGTTTATTTTCAGTTCTGTTTAGTTTCAGTTCTGTTTAGTTTCAGTTCAGTTTAGTTTCAGTTAAGTTATATATACAGTAAAACCCCGCTAATACGAACCCTGGATATAACGAACCTTCCCTTATAACGAACCCACGCCGATTCCCAATTCCATTCCATTGAAAATACCATCGTTATAACGAACTTTGCGATTTTTAGAATAACGAACTACCCCTATAACGAACCTATTTCGGGTCCCAAAATGATAAAATCTATTAAAAATACTATGCTTATAACGAACTTAGAATTGTAATTAAAAAAAAAATTAAAAATAAAAATTTTGAGCATGTTTCATCTCGCGGATCGCGATTTCAAAACAATAAATTCAGCGGCATTGTTTGTTTTGATTTTTGCACTTTATTTTTGCTGTATGATGTATAAATTTTTTACACATTATACTTTTTATTAAATAGAATATCTTTGCATCCATTAAATTTGAAATATAAAAAATGCAAATGGCTTCCAAAATGAAGAAAACAAAGGCATTTTAAAAACAAAAGCGTTATTTCTTTTTAAAAAACAAGCCATTTTCAGAACTTTTCAAAGTGAAACAACATAGGCAAAATGTTAAGAACATATTAAAATAAGAGAATATAACTTTTCTATTATAAAAGATAAAATATAAAGTTATTAAAAATTGTTACAAAGAGGAATCAACCTCAACTTTTGCCGCGATCACGATCGTACGTTTTAGGGCTAAAAAAAAAAAAAAGTCCAAATAAACGGTCCCGTGTTGAAACAAAAATTATTTTTATGCCATTAACAATGGTGATTTTAAAGTCAGCAATGTTTTGCATGACAGGTTAAAAAAAAATCTAGACCTAGAAGAATGTTTTGAAAATAGAGCAATCCATATTTAATTCATTAGATAATAAAAAGGCATATATTGGATTTAATAAAAGATTTATTTATTAAATCCAATATATGCCTTTTATTATCTAAGAAGAATATGTGAAAACATGAAATGGAAGAAAAACACTAACTTTATTTGAATGGTGCAATGCTTGGAAGAATGCTTTGAAACAACAAGGTATTAGAGCCATTTTTTCAAGTAAACATTGTATTATATAATGTGATAATGATGTTTTAAAATCATTTTTCATATCTTTGAATATATATTTAATAAAACTTTGCCTAGGATTTGTCTTGATTTTTAACTTCGACATAGAGGTACATGTATGTCAATGATAAGAAGAACCTATCATCTAATGATTTCTATTATTATTCAGTATTAATGTAGGGAAATTGGTCAATTAAGAGAATTAAAATAAAGTGACCACTATTTAGAGGCACCCTCTTCTTGTGTGTGTGGCTGTTTTTTAATTATACGGTCTAAAATTTTTGAAAAGTAAAAAAAATGGCCAAACCGTGGCTATAGTGAACCGTGGCTATAGTGAACCAAAAGCTCTGTCCCATTGGGGTTCACTATAGAGGGGTTTTACTGTATATGTACAGTTTAGTTTCAGTTCTGTTTAGGTTCAGTTAAGTTTATATATAGGTTCAGTTCTGTTTAGTTTCAGTTCAGTTTAGTTTCAGTTCAGTTTAGTTTCAGTTCAATTTTAGTTTCAGTTCAAGTTTAGTTTCAGCTTCATTTCAGTTTAGATTCAGATCAGTTCTGGTCTAGTTCAGGTTAGATTAGTATCAGGTTTTAGGTTATAGATAAATTTATGTAAACAAAGGGAACTATTCTGAATGAATTTATTTTCTTCAGCTCATAGGAAGATTCAGTACTTTTGTCTGAAGATGGTAACAACGCTGTTACTAAAATGTCACACACTAATTATTTATTTGGATTTGGTCTTATTACCCCCTTCTTTCCCTTCTCTACTCACTCATATTAGGGTATCAAGCTTTGACAACCATCATGACTGGGTGAAGTAGAATGTGTCTGCTTTTGTCATTAAGACAGAGCACTACTCAGTGGCAAGTCGACTTAGCTCCAATATGTAATATCTGACATGAGGAACAGACACCATGTACAGCCCCTCCTAACATGGAGTACATCCTGTATCCCTGGAGTCCTTACAGGGTACTATCAGCATGGCTGGGTGAAGTATAATGTCATTAAGACTGGGACTCAGTAGCAAGCCACTGACCTAGCTTCAATATGTAATGTCTGACATGAGGAACAGACACCATGTACAGCCACTCCTAACATGGAGTACATCCTGTATCCCTGGAGTCCTTACAGGGTACTATCAGCATGGCTGGGTGAAGTAGAATGTCATTAAGACTGGGACTCAGTAGCAGGCCACTGACTTAGCTCCAATATGTAATGTCTGACATGAGGAACAGACACCATGTACAGCCACTCCTAACATGGAGTACATCCTGTATCCCTGGAGTCCTTACAGGGTACTATCAGCATGGCTGGGTGAAGTAGAATGTCATTAAGACTGGGACTCAGTAGCAGGCCACTGACTTAGCTCCAATATGAAATGTCTGACATGAGGAATAGACACCATGTACAACCACTCCTAACATGGAGTACATCCTGTATCCCTGGAGACCTTACAGGGTACTATCAGCATGGCCAGCTGAGCCCAGGTTGTTTAGCAAGCTTTTTACTGCTCCCCCTCCTCCATCCGTGCTTGGGACTGGCAAAGGCGGAGTTGGTGTTGATACTCAAGTTGTGGTTCCAGACAAGAGGCTAGGTATATTTGAGGAAGATGGAAACCAGCGGAGGAACCGGCTGGTCAGGGGAGGTCCCTTGTCCCGCAGGGCCCAGCTGGGATTGCTGGTCACTGCAGGATCACTGGCCGTAGCGCTGCTGTCACTTGTGATCTACGTGGCCCAACGCCATCACCATTGTTCTACCAGGCAAGCCCTACTGCCAGAGGATATACAGTCCCAGACTACAGCCGGACCCCCAGACCCTGAGCTTCCATGGAAGAGCAATCTACTCCCTCAGGACTTTCTTCCTCTCACCTACTTCCTCAATCTCAACACGGACCTCACCTGCATGGAGTTCAAGGGGTAACTGCATACTCTCCTTGTTGTTGTCTATGCAACTTTTTGGAGTGTATAAACATACTGGTGTGTCTATGCAACTTTTTGAAACATATATACATACTGGCGTGTCTATACAACTTTTTGGACCATATACAGGGTGATTCAAAAAAATGTATACACACTTTGAACTTCCATAGAAAATTTATTTACCGTTCTACAAAGTTAAATTTCAGGAAAATAGAAAACTGAAAGTCCAATATAAATGAAACATAAATAACAAATGTTAATACTGTTCAAATTGGTGACCTGCAGCATCAGTTTTCAATCAACCACCGCCGCGCATGCGCGCCGACCGTGACGTCGCCGCCGTCACCGCGCGGTGGTTGATTGAAAACTGATGCTGCAGGTCACCAATTTGAACAGTATTAACATTTGTTATTTATGTTTCATTTATATTGGACTTTCAGTTTTCTATTTTCCTGAAATTTAACTTTGTAGAACGGTAAATAAATTTTCTATGGAAGTTCAAAGTGTGTATACATTTTTTTGAATCACCCTGTATATACATGAGGACCGTATATATATACATGTACAAGAGGACACCTCTCCCTAAAGGACACTTTGACTCTGTAACTAGGTTTTGTCCTTACAGAGAGGTAGTTCTACTGTAGTAACTCTCTGGTAAGAGGACATCTCTCCCTAAAGGACACTTTGACTCTGTAACTAGGTTTTATCCTTACAGAGAGGTTGTTCTACTGTAGCAACTCTCTGGTAAGAGGACATCTCTCCCTAAAGGACACTTTGACTCTGTAACTAGGTGTTGTCCTTTACAGAGAGGTTGTTCTACTGTAGCAACTCTCTGGTAAGAGGACATCTCTCCCTAAAGGACACTTTGACTCTGTAACTAGGTGTTGTCCTTACAGAGAAGGTGTTCTACTATAGTAACACCAGGTACTGTGTGGCAGGAGTGTAAACATCACCCTGAAGGTGGTAAACGTCGTCCAGTTCACGGTGCTCCACGCTAAATCCCTCAACATCACAGACGTCGAAGCCTTCCACACCAAAGAATGTCCGTTTCCAGTGCAATACCAGGTATTGGAGGAACAGCAACAGATATACGTAGATCTAGGAGCGCTACCCAATCCCAAGAAACTCTTCCATCTGGTGGTTTACTTCAAGAAATCCCTATCGGAAGGGCTGGAGGGGTTCTACATCAGTTCCTACAATACTTCCGCTGGAGAGAGAAGGTGGGTACAATTTGGCTGTTCATCTCAACTTCTCCCAAAACTTATCTTGGACAATCAACTTTTTAACTGAGTTACCTGTTACTTTTTGATAGCTATGATTCACTATCGAATCCTTTTTTTTTTGCTTATACCTAGTACACATGGTACAGGCCATGATAATCATGATGGGTAGAGGTAGGCGACTGCTTTTATTGTAAGTGTACCACATGTCTTTACATGTGAAAAGCAGTTCAACTTTTTGCATTTACAAATGTGCCAGAACCCCGTTTGGTTACTTGCACTCGCAGGTGGGGTTGGACTTTTGCAAGAATCGGGGATCATGGAGCATTTTATTTTTTGAATTAGAAAAAAAGAAAGTGTTCAATGCGGGAATCGAACCCGGGGTCGTAGCGATCAAAAACCAAGGGTTTAAAACATCCTTCCACCAACCCCCTACTATTGAATCCTCTACATTGGGCTTTATTTTTGCTGAAGAAAAAAATATTTCTTTTCAATAGATCCCTGTTTCTTGTAAATGTCTGTGGGATAGTTGCATGCATGTTGGTGTGGCTTGTGGAAAGGCCGCTGATGAAATTATAATTATTTTTATAAATTATTTGAAAAAAAAAAAGTAAAAATCAGGTAAAAAGTTTATTTTAAATTTGCAAGCTTTCGAGCTAATATACTGTTCTTCAACGGGCTCTATGTACAATCTCTAAATAATATTTAATTAGAAACTTTTGTTATTGGCATGTGTGGGCGTGCATCAGACTGTTTCCAGCTAAGGTAATAGATATTATACTGGGATTAAAAATATTTACATTCCAATAATTATTTAGATTATTTGTCAGGGATATATTGGGTTGGGAGGTCAATTTTTCTATTGATGCTATTTATTTTTGATGATACCAGTGCTTCCAGGAATAATCGTTGTTGCTTGCTTTCTATGTCATGATAATGGGCTATTGCTTGTTTGAGATTGTGTCCAGTGGTGTGTTGATGGATCTATTGTCTTTGAATCTTATGTTTCTCTCGTGTTCTGTTAGTCTGGTCTCTATAGAGATTGTTGTTGTTTCTTATCCCCTTGCATAATGATTACACGAATTCCATGAGTTCATGATCTCATGGAATGGGGTATAGGGGTGCAGCTTTCGTTGATCATGGCACCATGATCCAGGCACACTTTGGTGAAAGTCTGACTTTACCTGTAATTTGAGGCTGTTCCTAACATGGAAGCCTTTGCTGCCGACTCTAACATGAGTACAGACGCAGCTCCTCCATATCCCTGGAGTGGGACCATTGCTGAGGTCCATCAACCGGGTCAGTTGAACTCAGGAGAGATTAGACATTGAGATTGTACATAGAATATCAGCCTGTTGAAGAGCAGTATATTTGCTCGAAAGCTTGCAAATTTAAATTAAAAGAAACTTTTTAACCTGATTTTTATTTTAATATCACTATTGACATATCCCACTGACTGCTGCCACAAATAGGGCTGTTATTTACATACAAATTACTAAGACAACAATTTAGTATGCAAAGTGATCGATTGCCCAGAATTTCAAGATCATAGAATGAAGAATGAACTAGTTGTTTGTGAACTTAACTATTTGATTTCCGATAAAAAATCATATTTAAAGTTTAATTCATTTTGTAAATACATTCTAAACTTTCTACAAAATCTGGATCTCTAATGTTTTCATGTGTTTAATAATGTAAATAACTTATGTAAATAAACTTTTCTCCTTGTTTGGCGCAAGTATCCCTTGCGGGTTACTAATACATTACAGTACAGAAATAGACAGCATCAAACAACAAGATTTAGAACAGGCCATCTCAAGCCATTGAAGATAGAAAATAACAACAAAATCTACCCCACTTGTCCAAAATGTAGCTTGGCACCTGCAGCTCCAGAACACAGCTTGTATTAGATGTACTAAACACGACCTTTGGGAGAGGCCGCTGCTTATCATAAAACAGCTCGAGGAGCATGAACTCATGGAATTCATGTAATCTTTACACAAGGGGATAAGAAACAACAACATATTCTATTGAGGTAATAAAGATTTACTCGCTGAAATATCTTCACTTTTGAGAACTAAAAATGATTAGTTTATGCTACCTACACTTCACATCTCTGGTGTTAGTGTTGGATGGTTTTTGAAGGCAACTCTCAGATTTATAAAATTAAAACATTTTTAGATATAGAGAGAGAAACGAACCTCGTATTTAAGGCAACAATCATCTAATTTACATACATCGTTCTAACCAGATTCAACTTGTGTAAAACAGACGACAAAGAAAAAATAAATTAATTAATAATAGAGGGTAAGTTCCTATTTTTCACAAACTTTCACACTCAAAGAATATTCAACTTCTTGCTTCAGTTAGCAACTGGAATCCTGTGCAGGTTGCTGGCCACTACTCATTTTGAACCGTCTTCTGCCCGTTCAGCATTCCCTTGCTACGATGAGCCGGCGTTCAAGGCCATCTTCCAGCTGCGGATGTCTCATGGCGTTCAGTACATGACTCTCTTCAACAGCCCCCTGAAAGAAAGGAAAGATTACCGATGCCATTCCGTTTCTACCTTCCAACCTACACTGCGTATGAGCACCTACTTGGTAGCTTTTGTGGTATCAGATTTCAAGAATGTTTCGCTTGCCAATGCCAGCGAGTGTTTACTGGCAGCTCTGAACATCACCACGACTACCACGACCACGACACCGGAGCCACAAAACTGTGGATGTCTCCAGAATCTCACCATGTTACCGGAGACATCCACTCTTGCCATCAAGGAAGAAGATGAAGGGGATGATACACCGGTCAATGTAAGATTTGGTTCACTAATACGGTAGAACAACTTCCATGTGAGGATACTCTAGCTAGATGACACCTCTCTATAAATGACAGTTTACATCACCAAAATGACCCTTTTTTGCTATTTAGCTGCTCTCCAGTAAGAGGACAACTCTCCTTTGGCTCTGTAACTAGGTGTTGTCCTTTACAGAGAGGTAGTTCTACTGTAGCAACTCTCTGGTAAGAGGACACCTCTCTCTAAAGGACACTTTGGCTCTGTAACTAGGTGTTGTCCTTTACAGAGAGGTAGTTCTACTGTAGCAACTCTCTGGTAAGAGGACACCTCTCTCTAAAGGACACTTTGGCTCTGTAACTAGGTGTTGTCCTTCATTCGGTGATGAAAACTGTCCTTTGTAGAGAGGTGTCCTCTAGTGTGAGTGTCCTCTCATGGAGGTTGTTATATATAAATAACTGTCAATATAATGTTAAACATGGTACATCTATAATACAAGAAGACCTAATCCAAATAATTTATTAATAAGTGATATTTCAGCAACAGCATTGTCACCATCATCAGACAAAAGAATAAATGAGAAAAAATATCACAGCAAGTTCTTTAATAGTACTGTTATCAAGTGTTTAAACAAGATAACAGATAAGGAAAAATAGTTTTTTTTTAAAACAAATTAATTCTAAGAAGAATATTTCAAGTTGTCTTAAAAAAACTATTTTTCCTTATCTGTTATCTTGTTTAAACACTTGATAACAGTACTATTTAAGAACTTGCTGTTATATTTTTCTCATTTATTCTTTTGTCTGATGGTGGTGACAATGCTGTTGCCGAAACGTCACACACTATTAAATTATTTGGATTTAGGTCTTCTTCTTCTTCTTTCTTATCTCCACTCAATCATATCAGGGTATCAAGCTTGTAGAGCTTGAGACTTGACAACCATCATGACTGGGTGAAGTAGAATGCGTCTGCCTTTGTCATAAAGACTGGGAGCACTACTCAGTAGCAGGCCGACTTAGCTCCAAAAGAAATGGCCGCCTTTGACATGAGAAACAGACGCCATTGCAGCCGCTCATAACATGGAGTACAAACGCTGCTCATCCTGTATCCCTGGATTAGGGGCCCTTACAGGGTACTATCAGCATGGCCAGCTGAGCCCAGGTTTTTTAGCGAGCTTGTTACTGCTCCCCCTCCTCCTTTTTCATCCGGGCTTGGGACCGGCAAAGGCGGAGTTGGATTAGGTCTTATTTTCATGTATTATAATCTATAATCCAAATTGTGATTTATCATCATATATTAATGCATAAGCACATATCTGTGTGCACTACCAAATGTTTTTTTTACTCATCCTTTTAGTCTAAATTAGACAAGATCTTGGAGGTCGTGCTCATAAAGAAGTTCAAGAACTCTTCTTGGTTCTCTGTACAGGGATCCTTTGTCCTTTCCAATACAATTTAATATATTTGTACTATTTTTTCACATTGTGTAGCGTTCTCACGCAATTCTGGCCTTAACTACCCGTTTCATGATTTTTCAGGTTGCCTTAATGACCAATTTTTTGGTCGTTGAGGTACAGCTTGCACCACGCTGATGAGGGGCAACAGCCCGAAACGCGTCCGTGGTTAGCTTTTCTTGATTAATCAAGAATAGGTATTTGGCCAATTCTGGAATAATTAAAAATCAACGAGAATAGTTGATATTTATTCCGATAGATGGCGCAAGCCATCAGCAACTTTCAGTTGCACGATAAGGAGATACCTTTTTCTTAATTTAGTATATGTTGGGGAGTGGCCTCTTCAGTTTTACACCTAGCTTTTGGCTCCCTCTTTATAGACTAGTGGGCGCAGGTGACCAGATTTCCATCTGACCAACTGTGTCGATTTCCTTCTGTTTAGTTGGAGGGTCTGTACTACCAAATGTAAATGGGGCAAACATCCATCCAGTAGTACCATGTAGTCCCTCATCATGTCTTATATACATCCCACCCCTGGTGGTATGTTCCAGGTATCAGTGTACGCCCCAGAGAACATGATCCCCCATGCCTACTACGCTCTTGCCATTTCTAGTCAAATCCTGGATGGCTACAAGGAATTCTTTGGGATAGCCTATCCTCTGCCCAAGTTGGGTGAGTACACCTCTCTCACAGTATCATATAAATCTGTCTATAGCTCTTGGGACTCACCAAAATAGGGTGCTATAGAGAGGGGATGCTATAGACAGGTCACTTTTAATGTAAATCGCATCGTACTACGTACAGTTAAGTCTGTCTATAGTGCCTCCCTTTCTATAGCGCCCGATTTTAAATAAGTAGTACGATGCGATTTACATTGAAAGTGACCTGTCTATAGCACCCACTCTCTATAGCACCCTATTTTGGTGAGTCCCAAGAGGTGGCGCTATAGACTGGTTTAACTAAATATATATATATATACACCAAGCATGTCAAACTCGCGGCCCGCGGGCCTCATGCGGCCCACAACGAATAAATTTGCGGCCCACCAGACAATATATTTTAATAAAAAAATTTTTATAAATAAAAAAAAAAAATTAATAAAAATTTGTAGCCTAATTTTTAAAAATTGTAATTATACATAATTTATTTATTAATAACGAACCACTGGTCGCCATACATAAGTCGTAAGTTTTGATAATATTATACCTACATACATAACGTATGTACATCGCCATAAGTATTCTGTGCCTTAAAGTTTAAAGAAAATATTCTTTCGGAGTACTAGGAAAATTTTTTTTTTTAAATTACGTTCAATAATTTGTGCAGTTATTCTGTGTCTGGTAAGTTAAAAAATATTAATTTTAAAATTTTTTTTTAAAATATTAATTAAAACGTTTTATTATTTTGTGTTAGCGATTACTCATTTTTTTTCAGACCTTTGTATTCAATATGTCTTCATCAAAACCAAGTGGCAGTAAAACTAAACGAAAAATTGCTGACGAACATAGGAATTTTCAAGAAAAGTGGGAATTAGAGTATTTTTGCTCTGAAGTAAAAGATAAAATCATCTGCTTGATATGTAATAATGCTATTAGTGTACCAAAATTATATAACATTAAACGTCATTATGAACAACATAAATCAAAATATGATACCTACGAAGGTTTAATGAGACAAGAAAAGTTAAAAGAGTTCAAGTTGGGAATGAAAAAACAACAGTTTATGTTTACTAAAGTATCACAAGAGAGTGAAGCGGCGGTGCATGCAAGCTACGTTTTATTGGAGATGATAGCTAGACACTCAAAACCTTTTATTGGAGGTGATTTCATCAAGGAATGTTTAATTAAAGCTGCAGAAATTGTTTGTCCTGGAATTGTGAAGACGTTTCAAGCAATATCTTTGTCTCGAAATACCGTTGTGGAAAGAGTTACTGATATGGCCAGAAATTTAAATGATCAGATAAAAGAAAAATCATCTTGTTTCGAAGCATTTTCCATTGCCTGTGATGAGAGTACGGACATTGGGGGCGTAGCTCAGTTAGCTGTTTTTTTCGAGCTTGCGACACGGATTTCAACATTTTTGAGGAATTATTGGAACTAGTACCGATGCATGGCACTACTACAGGAGAAGATATATTTAATTGCGTTTATGATCTTCTGCAAAAATACAATTTACCTCAATCAAAATTGACTTCTGTAGCAACAGATGGAGCTCCTTCAATGACTGGAAAAACCAACGGTTTCGTAGCATTACTGCGAAAAAAACTAAGTGAAATTTCTGATGGTTCCAATATTCATCATACGCATTGCATTATACATCAGGAAGTATTATGTACGAAGGTAATAAAAATGGAAAATGTGTTGACACCTATAAAAAAATTCATCAATTTCATAAGATCTCGAGGTTTAAATCAGCGACAGTTCTCTCTGTTCTTAACTGAATTAGAAAGCGAATATTCAGGTTTATCATACTATACCGAGGTACGTTGGCTATCATGCTCCAAGGTTCTCAAACAATTTTGGGACTTGAAAGAAGAAATATGTCAGTTTTTAATAACCAAGAATCAAGACATCACTTTGTTTTCTGATCAAGTATGGTTGCAAGATTTTTCCTTCATGGTTGACATAACAAAACACTTGTCGGATTTAAATTTGAAACTGCAAGGAAAGGATCAGATCATTACCAACATGTGTGACCAAGTTAATGCATTCAAATGTAAGCTAGTTCTTTGGGAAAAGCAGTTGAAAAACGAAGATTTAATGCACTTTCCGACATGCAACATGTACAAATCAAGTTTAGGTGAAACTGCATCGTATAAAAAATATGCGGAAAAAATTTTAAGTCTTAGAAATGAATTTGAAACAAGGTTTTCTGATTTCAAATTTTTAGAAGGCAAGTTTACTTTGTTTTCTTCGATTTTCTCGATAAATATAGAATCAGTACCTAATCATATGCAAATGGAGGTAATAGATATCCAGTGCGATTCAGATTTAAAGGCAAAATTCATTGAAGTTGGCGTTTCTGAATTTTACGAATATTTGCCAGCCAGATTTGAAAACACTCGAAAATTAGCATATGAAATTATGTCCATGTTTGGAAGTACTTATTGGTGCGACAGTTATTTTCACTTATGAAAGGAAATAAGTCTTCAATCAGATCGAGAATTACTGACGTTCACCTTGGGTCAGTTTTAAAATTAATCACTGCGAACAAGATTTCCCCCGAAGTAGGAAAGATGGTAGCAGAAAAGAGATGCCAAATATCAGGGAGAAAATATTAACTTTACTTTCTTTTTTCTTATTAGTATTTTTTAAAATAAACCTACATAAATGTTACTATAAAAATTTAATTACTTATTTTCTTTTTTTGTGGCCCACATAATCTTATTACTTTTTTATTTGGCCCGTGTTAGGATTTGACTTTGACATGCTTGATATACACAGTTAAACCTGTCTATAGCACCCCCTCTCTATAGCACCTTCCTCTCTATAGCACCTTCCTCTCTATAGCACCTTCCTCTCTATAGCACCCCCTCTCTATAGCGCCCGATTTAAAATACATAGTACGATGTGATTTACATTAAAAGTGACCTGTCTTTTGCACCCCCTCTCTATAGCACCCTATTTTGGTGAGTCCCAAGAGGGGGCGCTATAGACAGGTTTAACTGTACGTAGTACGATGTGATTTACATTAAAAGTGACCTGTCTTTTGCACTCCCTCTCTATAGCACCCTATTTTGGTGAGTCCCAAGAGGGGGCGCTATAGACAGGTTTAACTGTACGTAGTACGATGCGATTTACATTAAAAGTGACCTGTCTATAGCACCCCCTCTCTATAGCACCCTATTTTGGTGAGTCCCAAGAGGGGGCGCTATAGACAGGTTTAACTGTACGTAGTACGATGTGATTTACATTAAAAGTGACCTGTCTATAGCACCCTATTTTGGTGAGTCCCAAGAGGGGGCGCTATAGACTGGTTTAACTGTATTCATTATTATTGACACTATTATAATGGAGCTTAGAAATCAAGTCTTGGGATATCTTAATGATGTGAAAGGAAAGTATTTATTGATGACGTCACCACGAACAGTCGACAGTTATTAACAAATTAACCCAACTATCTACAGCTAGAGAATATCGAACAAGCAAGCTAGGTAACTAAATGATAATTTTATAAATATAAAGTTATAAAAAATCTGTTTTAAATATTTTCATTGAATAATTTTAATACAAGAAAATAAGACCTAATCCAAATAATTTATTAGTGTGTGACGTTTCGGCAACAACATTGTCACCATCATCAAACAAAAGAATAAATGAGAAAAAAACACCACAGCAAGTTCTAAAATAGTTACTGTTATCAAGTATTTAAACAAGATAACAGATAAGGAAAATTATCCTTGATTTGATAACAGTACTATTTAATAACTTGCTGTAGTGTTTTTTTTCTCATTTATTCTTTTGTCTGATGATGGCGACAATGTTGTTGCCGAAATGTTACACACTAATAAATTATTTGGATTAGGTATTATTACCTTGTGTTTATAATCTTTAATCCAAATTGTACCTTATCATTTTGATAATATTCTTTTTTCTTTCTTATCTCCATTCAACAATCCTATCAGGGTATCAAGCTTGTAGAGCTTGTTGATGGTGTCTGTACTGGGGATGAGTAGAGCTCATCAATGGATGAGTCAATACAGTCAATGATGTGGTTTGGGGTTGCAGGTTGACACTTAGTACATAGTACCAAGTACAGTAGAACTTTATAACTTATATCTAATCACATGTGCCAATGTTGCTATGTCACTTCAGATCTAGTTGCCATCCCGGACTTCGGACCTGGAGCCATGGAGAATTGGGGACTTGTGATGTTCCGGACAACCACGGTTCTCTTCACAGCCAATGATACCTCTTCTGAGGGCCAGGAACACGTGGCTTCTGTCATTGCACATGAGCTGGCTCACCAGGTTAGCTCCCTTCTTCCCCCTAGTTTGCCATTCAGCCTTACTTTATTTGTATTATTTTCAAACCAAAACCATGATAAGACCCAATTTGGATTATAGATTATAAACACAAGGTAATAAGACCAAATCCAAATAAATAGTGTGTGACGTTTCGGTAACAGCGTTGTTATCATCTTCAGACAAAAGTTCTGAATCAATTACTTCTTAATCAGTACTTTTGTCTGAAGATGATAACAACGCTGTTACCGAAATGTCACACACTATTTATATATTTGGATTTGATATTATTACCTTGTGTTTATAACCCAAAACCATGGTATATACACTCATGGAGATAAAACTCAGAGAAGTGGAAAGTCTTTGATGATGCTAGTCATTTATATACATGTGATAAGGTCCTGTTGACTTATCTGTGATGAGGTTTCCTGTCGACTCTCGTTATAGCTGTGGTAACCGAGGGTCAAACCTGTAGTAACCGAGAGGGACAGTCAGGGCATGGAGAGTTTTCCAGTACCTCTCTGCACCTTGTAGGACCTTTAACAGTTCTCACAGAGTACAGGCAGCCGTGGTCGAGGCAGAGTGGAAAGCTTGGGAATGTCCACACACAAAAAATGAAGAGACACAGTTGTAGTAGGAAAGTTCCGTGAACAGATAAAAGTCGAGCTAAGAGCAAGATGGAGTTAGAAAAAGTTCTTACTGTTTTACATAGCGATGAGGTGGTCCTGGCTGCAACCAACAAGGGCTCACGCCGACGTTGAAGTGTCTGACTAAGTTCGGCTAAAACCGAGGTTTTTTATATACCATTCCCGAGGGTGTTAGACTTTGAACGTCTGTGGCATTCTGCACCCTTTGATCTCGATGGCAACGACTTGCCAGGGTTGTTGGATTTCTCTCTCGATTTTAGACGTTTTTGAACTTCTCAATCTTGCTTTAACTCAGCTCTTAATCTATTACATAGTTTTATTTATTCATCCTCAGTTTGTACAAGGTACATTACATATGGTGATGCAATGACACATGTCAATCATGCATATAATTATTTATAGATGTGTTTCTATATACAACATGACAATCTTGTTATAAGTATTTTACAATATAGGGTTGTTGGTTTAAATTACCATATACATGTATATATTTTTTAGGCAGACAGAGGTTGTTTACACTTGGTTTATCGTGTGTTTTCAATAATTTTCACTGTAATATCTTTCAGAGTTATTGTCTGAATCCCGATATACATACTAAAAGGTACAACTTCCTTAAGTTTTGTCCATGAGTGTATCTTTCTGAGTTATTGTCTGAATCCCGATATACATGCTAAAAGGTACAACTTCCTTAAGTTTTGTCCATGAGTGTATCTTTCAGAGTTATTGTCTGAATCCCGATATATATGCTAAAAGGTACAACTTCCTTAAGTTTTGTCCATGAGTGTATCTTTCAGAGTTATTGTCTGAATCCCTATATACATACTAAAAGGTACAACTTCCTTAAGTGTTGTCCATGAGTGTATCTTTCAGAGTTATTGTCTGAATCCCGATATACATACTAAAAGGTACAACTTCCTTAAGTGTTGTCCATGAGTGTATCTTTCAGAGTTATTGTCTGAATCCCGATATACATACTAAAAGGTACAACTTCCTTAAGTGTTGTCCATGAGTGTATCTTTCAGAGTTATTGTCTGAATCCTGATATACATGCTAAAAGGTACAACTTCCTTAAGTGTTGTCCATGAGTGTATCTTTCAGAGTTATTGTCTGAATCCTGATATACATGCTAAAAGGTACAACTTCCTTAAGTGTTGTCCATGAGTGTATCTTTCAGAGTTATTGTCTGAATCCTGATATACATGCTAAAAGGTACAACTTCCTTAAGTGTTGTCCATGAGTGTATCTTTCAGAGTTATTGTCTGAATCCTGATATACATGCTAAAAGGTACAACTTCCTTAAGTGTTGTCCATGAGTGTATCTTTCAGAGTTATTGTCTGAATCCCTATATACATACTAAAAGGTACAACTTCCTTAAGTGTTGTCCATGAGTGTATCTTTCAGAGTTATTGTCTGAATCCCGATATACATGCTAAAAGGTACAACTTCCTTAAGTGTTGTCCATGAGTGTATCTTTCAGAGTTATTGTCTGAATCCCGATATACATGCTAAAAGGTACAACTTCCTTAAGTGTTGTCCATGAGTGTATCTTTCAGAGTTATTGTCTGAATCCCTATATACATACTAAAAGGTACAACTTCCTTAAGTGTTGTCCATGAGTGTATCTTTCAGAGTTATTGTCTGAATCCCTATATACATGCTAAAAGGTACAACTTCCTTAAGTGTTGTCCATGAGTGTATCTTTCAGAGTTATTGTCTGAATCCCTATATACATACTAAAAGGTACAACTTCCTTAAGTGTTGTCCATGAGTGTATCTTTCAGAGTTATTGTCTGAATCCCTATATACATACTAAAAGGTACAACTTCCTTAAGTGTTGTCCATGAGTGTATCTTTCAGAGTTATTGTCTGAATCCCTATATACATACTAAAAGGTACAACTTCCTTAAGTGTTGTCCATGAGTGTATCTTTCAGAGTTATTGTCTGAATCCCTATATACATGCTAAAAGGTACAACTTCCTTAAGTGTTGTCCATGAGTGTATCTTTCAGAGTTATTGTCTGAATCCCTATATACATACTAAAAGGTACAACTTCCTTAAGTGTTGTCCATGAGTGTATCTTTCAGAGTTATTGTCTGAATCCCTATATACATACTAAAAGGTACAACTTCCTTAAGTGTTGTCCATGAGTGTATCTTTCAGAGTTATTGTCTGAATCCCTATATACATGCTAAAAGGTACAACTTCCTTAAGTGTTGTCCATGAGTGTATCTTTCAGAGTTATTGTCTGAATCCCTATATACATACTAAAAGGTACAACTTCCTTAAGTGTTGTCCATGAGTGTATCTTTCAGAGTTATTGTCTGAATCCTGATATACATGCTAAAAGGTACAACTTCCTTAAGTGTTGTCCATGAGTGTATCTTTCAGAGTTATTGTCTGAATCCCTATATACATACTAAAAGGTACAACTTCCTTAAGTGTTGTCCATGAGTGTATCTTTCAGAGTTATTGTCTGAATCCCTATATACATACTAAAAGGTACAACTTCCTTAAGTGTTGTCCATGAGTGTATCTTTCAGAGTTATTGTCTGAATCCCGATATACATGCTAAAAGGTACAACTTCCTTAAGTGTTGTCCATGAGTGTATCTTTCAGAGTTATTGTCTGAATCCCTATATACATACTAAAAGGTACAACTTCCTTAAGTGTTGTCCATGAGTGTATCTTTCAGAGTTATTGTCTGAATCCCGATATACATGCTAAAAGGTACAACTTCCTTAAGTGTTGTCCATGAGTGTATCTTTCAGAGTTATTGTCTGAATCCCTATATACATACTAAAAGGTACAACTTCCTTAAGTGTTGTCCATGAGTGTATCTTATGATTGTGTACAGTGGTTCGGCAACCTGGTTACCATGATGTGGTGGAATGATCTGTGGCTGAACGAAGGATTCGCTTCCTACCTGGAGTTCCTTGGAGTCCATTTTGTGGAGCCAGAGTGGGACATGGTGAGTTACTACCCCGAGTTATACTGGGTGGTTTCCACATGTTGGTTGTATGACAGACTCACGCAATCAATTTTACAATTATTGTTGGAGGATTGTTGGTTCTTATGATATTTATTAGGGGGACAGTGAAAGGATGGTATAAACCGTTTTTTTTTGACAGCTACTACCCGGGTTTGATTCCTGCATTGGGCACTTTTTTTCTGATTTAAAAAGAAAATGCTCTAATGACCCCCGATTCTTGCAAAATTTCAACCTCATGAGCAAGTGTAAGTAACAAAAGGGGGCTCTGGCACATTTGTAAGTGCTAAGTCGACTTCTTTTCATATGTGTAGACATGTGGTGTACTTACAGTAAAAGACAGTCGCTAACTACCCACCAGGATTATCATGGCCTGTACCATATGTAGACATGTAATGTACTTACAGTAAAAGACAGTCGCTAACTACCCACCAGGATTATCATGGCCTGTACCATATGTAGACATGTGGTGTACTTACAGTAAAAGACAGTCGCTAACTACCCACCAGGATTACCATGGCCTGTACCATATGTAGACATGTGGTGTACTTACAGTAAAAGACAGTCGCTAACTACCCACCAGGATTATCATGGCCTGTACCATGTGTACTAAGGATAAGCAAAAAAAAGAAGGTGTTTATGATATTTATTATCAAAAATAGATAAGGCACAATTTGGATTATAGATTATAAAATAAGGTAATAAGACCAAATCCAAATAAATAAATACTGTGTGACGTTTCGGTAACAGCGTTGTTACCATCTTCAGCCAAAAGTACTGAATGAGAAATTTTACCACAGCATATTTTAAATAGTTACTGTTATCAAAGTGTGTAAACAAGATAGCAGATAAAAAGAAGATAGTTTTCTGAGAAACACTGAATATTATTAGAATTAAAAGTGGAAAAAACCCAATTTTTTTTTTCAAATATAATTAAAAGCATATCTATAAATATCATTTATATTTCCTCTTTCTTCCATTCTGTTAATTTAGCGCATTTCTTTTGAATGAAAAATGCTTCTTTAAATTGTCTCTTAAAATAATTTTAATTACTTGGATTTGGTCTTATCACCTTGTTTTATAATCTATAATCCAAATTGTGCCTTATTACATTCCTCTAGTGTTATATAACAGATTTTTAAAAATGATGCATACCTTACATTTGTGTGCTAGAAAAGGTAGCTATGGAGGTGTCGATGGGTGTAAAAAACAAACCAATGTGGATGCAGAGAGCTAAAAAACATGGGTGTGTATAGATGTCCCAGTTTGTAGTGACAGTCAGCATGGAGGCTCTGGACTTAGACAGTCTCTCTACCAGTCACCCCATTGTGGCCAATGTGGATGACACCAAGTCTATTGAGAGCATCTTCGATGCCATCTCTTACAAGAAGGTACTGTGACATCTTCCCAGTACCTCGTTAATTCAACCTACTACACACTACTGTAGAACTACCTCTCTGTAAAGGACAACACCTAGTTACAGAGCCAAAGTGTTCTTTAGGGAGAGTGTCCTCTTACCAGAGAGTTGCTACAGTAGAACAACCTCTCTATAAAGGACAACACCTAGTTACAGAGCCAAAGTGTCCTTTAGGGAGAGATGTCCTCTTACCAGAGAGTTGCTACAGTAGAACTACCTCTCTGTAAAGGACAACACCTAGTTACAGAGCCAAAGTGTTCTTTAGGGAGAGTGTCCTCTTACCAGAGAGTTGCTACAGTAGAACTACCTCTCTGTAAAGGACAACACCTAGTTACAGAGCCAAAGTGTCCTTTAGGGAGAGATGTCCTCTTACCAGAGAGTTGCTACAGTAGAACTACCTCTCTGTAAAGGACAACACCTAGTTACAGAGCCAAAGTGTCCTTTAGGGAGAGATGTCCTTTTACCAGAGAGTTGCTACAGTAGAACTACCTCTCTGTAAAGGACAACACCTAGTTACAGAGCCAAAGTGTTCTTTAGGGAGAGTGTCCTCTTACCAGAGAGTTGCTACAGTAGAACTACCTCTCTGTAAAGTACAACACCTAGTTACTGAGTCAAAGTGTCCTTTAGGGAGAGGTGTCCTCTTACCAGAGAGTTGCTACAGTAGAACAACCTCTCTGTAAGGACAAAACCTAGTTACAGAGTCAAAGTGTGTTTTAGGGAGAGATGCCCTCTTACCAGAGAGTTGCTACAGTAGAACTACCTCCCTGTAAAGTACAACACCTAGTTACTGAGTCAAAGTGTCCTTTAGGGAGAGGTGTCCTCTTACCAGAGAGTTGCTACAGTAGAACTACCTCTCTGTAAAGGACAACACCTAGTTACAGAGCCAAAGTGTTCTTTAGGGAGAGTGTCCTCTTACCAGAGAGTTGCTACAGTAGAACTACCTCTCTGTAAAGGACAACACCTAGTTACAGAGCCAAAGTGTTCTTTAGGGAGAGGTGTCCTCTTACCAGAGAGTTGCTACAGTAGAACTACCTCTCTGTAAAGGACAACACCTAGTTACAGAGCCAAAGTGTTCTTTAGGGAGAGTGTCCTCTTACCAGAGAGTTGCTACAGTAGAACAACCTCTCTGTAAAGGACAACACCTAGTTACAGAGCCAAAGTGTCCTTTAGGGAGAGATGTCCTCTTACCAGAGAGTTGCTACAGTAGAACTACCTCTCTGTAAAGGACAACACCTAGTTACAGAGCCAAAGTGTTCTTTAGGGAGAGTGTCCTCTTACCAGAGAGTTGCTACAGTAGAACTACCTCTCTGTAAAGGACAACACCTAGTTACAGAGCCAAAGTGTCCTTTAGGGAGAGATGTCCTCTTACCAGAGAGTTGCTACAGTAGAACTACCTCTCTGTAAAGGACAATACCTAGTTACAGAGCCAAAGTGTTCATTAGGGAGAGTGTCCTCTTACCAGAGAGTTGCTACAGTAGAACTACCTCTCTGTAAAGGACAACACCTAGTTACAGAGCCAAAGTGTCCTTTAGGGAGAGATGTCCTCTTACCAGAGAGTTGCTACAGTAGAACTACCTCTCTGTAAAGGACAACACCTAGTTACAGAGCCAAAGTGTTCTTTAGGGAGAGTGTCCTCTTACCAGAGAGTTGCTACAGTAGAACTACCTCTCTGTAAAGGACAACACCTAGTTACAGAGCCAAAGTGTCCTTTAGGGAGAGATGTCTTCTTACCAGAGAGTTGCTACAGTAGAACTACCTCTCTGTAAAGGACAACACTTAGTTACAGAGCCAAAGTGTTCTTTAGGGAGAGTGTCCTCTTACCAGAGAGTTGCTACAGTAGAACTACCTCTCTGTAAAGGACAACACCTAGTTACAGAGCCAAAGTGTTCTTTAGGGAGAGTGTCCTCTTACCAGAGAGTTGCTACAGTAGAACTACCTCTCTGTAAAGGACAACACCTAGTTACAGAGCCAAAGTGTTCTTTAGGGAGAGGTGTCCTCTTACCAGAGAGTTGCTACAGTAGAACTACCTCTCTGTAAAGGACAACACCTAGTTACAGAGCCAAAGTGTTCTTTAGGGAGAGGTGTCCTCTTACCAGAGAGTTGCTACAGTAGAACTACCTCTCTGTAAAGTACAACACCTAGTTACTGAGTCAAAGTGTCCTTTAGGGAGAGGTGTCCTCTTACCAGAGAGTTGCTACAGTAGAACAACCTCTCTGTAAGGACAAAACCTAGTTACAGAGTCAAAGTGTGTTTTAGGGAGAGATGCCCTCTTACCAGAGAGTTGCTACAGTAGAACTACCTCCCTGTAAAGTACAACACCTAGTTACTGAGTCAAAGTGTCCTTTAGGGAGAGGTGTCCTCTTACCAG
>CP092865.1:56769388-56786279 GCA_030710605.1 Cordylochernes scorpioides | reverse complement strand
TATAATTCATTCAGTAATTTGTCTGATGATGGTAACAACGCTGTTACCGAAACATCACACACTATTAATTTATTTGGATTTGGTGTCTTATTACCTTGTGTTTATAATCTATAATTCATTCAGTACTTTTGTCTGAAGATGGTAACAACGCTGTTACCAAAACATCACACACTATTAATTTATTTGGATTTGGTGTCTTATTACCTTGTGTTTATAATCTATAATTCATTCAGTACTTTTGTCTGAAGATGGTAACAACGCTGTTACTGAAACGTCACACACTATTTATTTATTCGGATTTGGTCTTATTACCTTGTGTGGTCTTATTACCTTGTGTTTATATTCTATAATCCAAATTGTACCTTATAAACTCTTAAAAATGTTCTACTTCTAGGTACTGTACAGCTCCATTCCTATGTGACGATGTGTTCTCCAGGTCTATGGTATCCTGGACATAGGGGAGTTGATGGAAGCTTGGACTACGGAGGCTGGCTATCCCCTAGTCATGGTGGTGCGTGGTGTGGACGACCGTACAGTCTGGGTGAACCAGACCAAGTTCTCTCTGTGTCTCAGCTGTAACTGGTGCTGCGGTGTACAGTGGACCATTCCACTTAGCTTCTCTACCAGTCATAGTCCTAACTCCTCCACTATGCATATCTTTGATAAACCTGCAGGTATGTCACTTTCATACACATCTTGGGGGGGGGGTCGGTGGAAGGATGTTCTAAACCGTTGGTTTTCAACTGCTACGACCCGGTTTCGAATTCCGCATTGGGCCCTTTTTTTTCTGATTTAAAAAAAAAATGCTCCAACGGCCCCTGATTCATGCAAAAGTCCAACCCCACCAGCAACTGCAAGTAACCAAACGGGGCTCTAGCACATTTATAAGTGCAAAGTCAAACTGCTATTCACATGTGTAGACATGTGGTGTACTTACAGTAAAAGACAGTCACTAACTACCCACCATGATTATCATGGCCTGTACCATATGTAGACATGTGGTGTACTTACAGTAAAAGACAGTCACTAACTACCCACCAGGATTATCATGGCCTGTACCATATGTAGACATGTGGTGTACTTACAGTAAAAGACAGTCGCTAACTACCCACCAGGATTATCATGGCCTGTACCATATGTAGACATGTGGTGTACTTACAGTAAAAGACAGTCGCTAACTACCCACCAGGATTATCATGGCCTGTACCATATGTAGACATGCGGTGTACTTACAGTAAAAGACAGTCGCTAACTACCCACCAGGATTATCATGGCCAGTACAGTATGTAGACATGTGGTGTACTTACAGTAAAAGACAGTCGCCAACTTCTACCCACCATGATTATCATCTCATGGAATGGGGTGTAGGGGTGCAGCTTTCGTTGATCATGGCACCATGTAGCTTGTCACCTGCAGCTCCAGAACACATTTTGGCTTGCAATAGATGCACTAAACAGGACCTTTGGGAGAGGCCGCTGCTCATCATAAAACAGCTCGAGGAGCATGAACTCATGGAATTCGTGTAATCTTTACACAAGGGGATAAGAAACAACAACAACAATGATTATCATGGCCTGTACCACGTGTACTAGGTATAAGTAAGAAGAAGAGAACGATGCACATCTTTGACAATTTATCCATAGAAAATAGGACCTTATCCAAATAAAAGCATCGTGTTGTTACTGTAGGTAACCGTGTTGTTACCATCAATAGACAAAAGAATAAATAGGAAAAAATAATTATTAAAATATAATCTGTGATATTTTTTGCTCATTTATTCTTTTGTCTGGTAACAACGCTGTTACCGAAACGTGACACACAATTATTTTATTTGGATTAAGTCATTTTTTACTTGTAGCTATAATCTATAATTCAAATTGTGCTTTATCAATTTTATCCATAGAATGGGCCATCATTCTTAATAAATAACAGTTAAAAAACATGATGTCAACACAAGGCAATAAGACCAAATCCAAATAAATAAATAGTGTGTGATGTTCCTGTAACAGCATTGTTACTATCTTCAGACAAATGTACTGAATGAGAAATTTTACCACAGCATGTTTTAAATAGTTATTGTTATCAAGTGTGTAAATAAGATAGCAGATAAGAAGAGATTTACACATTTGGTAACAGTAACTATTTAAAACATCGGGGGTCGGTGGAAGGCTGGTTAAACTGTTTGGTTTTCGACCACTACAACCCGGGTTTGATTCCCGCATTGGACACTTTTTTCTGATTAAAAAAAAAAAAATTCTCCAATGGCCCCCGAATCTTGCAAAAGTCCAACCCCACCAGCGAGTGCAAGTAACCAAATGAGGCTTTGGCACATTTGTAAGTGCAAAGTCGAACTGCTTTTCAGATGTGTAGACATGTGGTGCGCTTACAGTAAAAGCAGTCGCTAACTACCCACCATGATTATCATTGCCTGTACCACGTGTACTAGGGATAATTGAAAAAAAAAAGAGAATGCTGTGGTAAAATTTCTCATTCAGTACTTTGGTCTGAAGATGGTAACAACGCTGTTACCGAAACATCACACACCATGGTCTTATTACCGTGTGTTTATAATCTTTAATCCAAATTTTGCTTTATTATCTACCAGAGATGTTCAGTTCATCTACAGTAGATGGTGCTATGTCCAGATCTGATCACCATCCCACAGAAAGCTGCCTGGATTAAGTTCAATACCAACCAGACAGGATACTACAGGGTGAACTACGACCAGAATCTATGGCAGGACCTTATCAACCAGCTCTATGGCAACCACAGGGTGAGTGGCCATGGTACAGTGACATAGGATGGTGCTGTGATGGACTCTTGTCAACTCTCTCTATAGCTCTGTAACTTGGTGTTGTCCTTTACAGAGAGGTTGTTCTACTGTAGCAACTCTCTGGTAAGAGGACATCTCTCCCTAAAGGACACTTTGGCTCTGTAACTAGGTGTTGACCTTTACAGAGAGGTTGTTCTACTGTAGCAACTCTCTGGTAAGAGGACATCTCTCCCTAAAGGACACTTTGACTCTGTAACTAGGTGTTGTCCTTTACAGAGAGGATCTTCTAATGTAGCAACTCTCTGGTAAGAGGACAACTCTCCCTAAAGGACACTTTAACTCTGTAACTAGGTTTTGTCCTTTACAGAGAGGTTGTTCTACTGTAGCAACTCTCTGGTAAGAGGACACCTCTCCCTAAAGGACACTTTGTCTCTGTAACTAGGTGTTGTCCTTTACAGAGAGGTAGTTCTACTGTAGCAACTCTCTGGTAAGAGGACACCTCTCCCTAAAGGACACTTTGTCTCTGTAACTAGGTGTTGTCCTTTACAGAGAGGTAGTTCTACTGTAGCAACTCTCTGGTAAGAGGACACCTCTCCCTAAAGGACACTTTGTCTCTGTAACTAGGTGTTGTCCTTTACAGAGAGGTAGTTCTACTGTAGCAACTCTCTGGTAAGAGGACACCTCTCCCTAAAGGACACTTTGTCTCTGTAACTAGGTGTTGTCCTTTACAGAGAGGTAGTTCTACTGTAGCAACTCTCTGGTAAGAGGACACCTCTCCCTAAAGGACACTTTGTCTCTGTAACTAAGTGTTGTCCTTTACAGAGAGGTAGTTCTACTGTAGAAACTCTCTGGTAAGAGGACACCTCTCCCTAAAGGACACTTTGTCTCTGCAACTAGGTGTTGTCCTTTACAGAGAGGTAGTTCTACTGTAGCAACTCTCTGGTAAGAGGACACCTCTCCCTAAAGGACACTTTGTCTCTGTAACTAGGTGTTGTCCTTTACAGAGAGGTAGTTCTACTGTAGCAACTCTCTGGTAAGAGGACACCTCTCCCTAAAGGACACTTTGTCTCTGTAACTAGGTGTTGTCCTTTACAGAGAGGTAGTTCTACTGTAGCAACTCTCTGGTAAGAGGACACCTCTCCCTAAAGGACACTTTGTCTCTGTAACTAAGTGTTGTCCTTTACAGAGAGGTAGTTCTACTGTAGAAACTCTCTGGTAAGAGGACATCTCTCCCTAAAGGACACTTTGACTCTGTAACTAGGTGTTGTCCTTTACAGAGAGGTAGTTCTACTGTAGCAACTCTCTGGTAAAAGGACACCTCTCCCTAAAGGACACTTTGTCTCTGTAACTAGGTGTTGTCCTTTACAGAGAGGTTGTTTTACTGTAGCAACTCTCTGGTAAGAGGACACCTCTCCCTAAAGGACACTTTGTCTCTGTAACTAGGTGTTGTCCTTTACAGAGAGGTAGTTTTACTGTATAAGATTCCACTTGTCACTAACTAGACATGTATGTATGGGTCCAGGTGTTCTCCCCAGCTGATAGAGCCGGTCTCCTTGACGATGCCTTCTACCTCGCCCGGTGAGTAACAACATTTCCTCTCATTGATGTGTACTCCACTCTCATTTACTGGGAACTAAAGTTGAACTAGATTTGATGGCAAAATTCGGATTATAGATTTAAATAAAAACACAACGTTTTTAAATTTATTATATATAAGGGGGTCAGTTTAAAGAGAATCTAAACCATTGGTTTTTGACCACTTCGACCTGTGTTCGATTCCCGAATGGGCACGTCGTTATGATTAAATAATAAATAAAATGCTCCAATGGCTCCTGGTTCTTTCAAAAGTCCAACCCCACTAGCAAATTCAAGTAACCAAATGGGGCTCTGGCATATTTGTAAGTGCAAAGTCGAACTGCTTTTCACATGTGTAGACATGCGGTGCACTTACAGTAAAAGCAGTAGCCTACTTCTACCCACCAAGATTATCATGGCCTGTACCATGTGTACTAGGGATAAGCAACAAAAAATAAATCACATTTTTACTATTTTTCCTGTATTTTTGTTTGGATGTTTCATTTTTTTGTATGCGTTTGAAAGGGTCGAAATCAAATTCTAAGTAGGGTTTTGTTGGTGATTTTTCGATTGCATCTGCTATGTTTTAACAGCCTGTTGTAAATCTTGTTGTTTCTTGATAAGTCACAATTTGGATTATAGATTATAAACACAAGGTAACAAGACCACATCCATGATAAGGTACAATTTGGATTATAGATTATAAACACAAGGTAACAAGACCACATCCATGATAAGTCACAATTTGGATTATAGATTATAAACACAAGGTAATAAAGACCAAATCCAAATAAATAAATAGTGTGTGACATTTTGGTAACAGCGCTATTACCATCTTCAGACAAAAGTACTGAATGAAGATGGTAACAACGCTGTTACTGAAACGTCACACACTATTTATTTATTTGGATTTGGTCTTATTACCTTGTGTTTATCTCTGGTAGATAAATAAATATGATACATTAGTTGTTATAGACGTGTAAGATTCTTTTTACAAATTAAACAAGTTTCTACTGCCTTTACTGCAATGGAAAAAAAACATTAATGGGAGGGCCTGGCTCATCAGTGGTGAACCTTCCCAGCGGTTTCGCCAGTTAAATCTACCATACCACTGTTATATTGTATTTTTCGATCTCCCTTTTATTTTTTTGCTTATCCCTAGTACACGTGGTACAGGCCATGATAATCATGGTGGGTAGTTAGTGTTTTAATGTCCGTCCATAGAGAGCAAAACAACAACTGACTCACCCGTGCAGCCAAGGTCACGCTCCGCTGCGTCACGTGGGAAAACATACGTAGATGTTCTCGTCCATGTTCTCAGCACATCCCCCTTTTTAAGATTTGAAAAATATATATACATTACAAACTTTAAATGCATAATATAATTAATAATGAAGGCGATCCACAGGTTTAACAATTCGTCCACTCCGGGTTCTTATCTGGCCGTCTTCTGAGTCGTTAGAGGGATAATCCACAACTGGGGTCTTTTCATTTTCAACCAGGTCCTCTCCCGAAAAGGTCGGCGTCGATGGGTCGGCTGGATATTGCACTGCATATCCTTTTCGTAGATGGAACCTGTTTCGACGTAAAGTCCCAACTGGAGTATCAACCATATACGACCTTGGTGTCGATGCTTTCTTCTTTACAATCCCCCAGGTTCGCATATCTGTAATCCAAACCGTGTCACCTTCGGATAGCTCCTCCATGTCCGTAGCTCCGCAGCGTCGATCATATCTGGATTTCATATCCTTTCTCCTTCTCCCCATCTTTCTTTTCAGGGTCTGAGAGTCCACCAACTTTGGATTAAGATTCCCTGGTGCAATTGGCAAGGTCGTTCGGCGTTTACGTCCCAGATGGTTCACCATGCCAAGAAATCTTCTTACGCCATGAACATCTGTCGGAGCAGGCATCCTCGCCACCGCTTCGATTTTCGCTGGATCTGGTCGAATACCGTCTTCATCCAGTATGTGCCCAAGAAAATTAATTCTTGACACGCCGAAGACACACTTGGCCTTGTTCAGTGTAACTTTCGCCTCTTTCAGTTTTCGGAGCACTAAACGAAGAATTCGATCGTGAGTCTTGGAGTCGGAGGCAAATATCAGGATATCGTCCAGGTAACACATTACACCGTCCATGCCTTGCAAGATTATTGACATAACTCTCTGAAAATACTCTGGGGCGAGTGAGATTCCAAATGGCATTCTGCAGTATTTATATCTCCCAAAAGGAGTGATGAAGGTCGTTAAATGCTGGCAGTCCGGGCTCAACGGAATCTGGTGAAAGCCACTGTTCGCGTCCAGTTTCGAAAAGAATCTTGCTTCCCCCAGTTGCCCCAGCATGTGCTCCACCACTGGCATGGGATGCACTTCGCGCTGTACATGTTCGTTCAGCCTTGAGAGATCCACACAGAGTCGTATGTCGCCATTCGGTTTACCAGCAATCACAGTCGGTGCACACCATTCAGTCGCAACGTTAACTTGTGCTATGATTCCCGCCTTCTCGAGCTCTTCCAATCTTGTTTTGAGCTTTTCCATCAAAGGTATTGGTACCCGTCGAGGAGTATGCACAGCATATGGTTTTGCTCCAGGTTTCAATTTGATTTCGTAAGGGTTTCCGATCTGTCCCAGTCCTTCAAATACTTCAGGGAATTCCTTGATCGGGTTAATTCTCGTCGCAACCACTTCAATTCGCCTCGCCAGGTTCAAGAGCTCACATGCCCGGCGACTCAGAAGAGGTTCACTCAAACGACGAATGACATAAATCTTCTCCTTGATTTCATAATTGCCATTTCGCAGCGTTGATATAAACATACCTACAGTCTGAAGTTCGGAAAATTCTGCAGCTCTAATGTTGACATCACTTTCCACTAGTCGTTGTTGTCCCATTATCTTCTTGAAGAGACACAGAGGAACACATGTAACATCCGCCTGGGAGTCGAGCTTGAACTTCACCTGTTTCCCGTTCACTTGGATTTCTGCTGTCCATCGCCTCCTGCACTCGCCTTCATCATCATCGAGATTAGATGAATCCTCCACAGCTGAGACCTCCAGGAGAAAACCAATTTCTTCATCAAGTTCAGAAACAGCTTTGACTTCCGCAGTCTTCGCCTGCTTATCTGGGCAGCAATTTGCAAAATGGCCAGTCTTTGAACATAGGTTACATCTTTGTCCTTCAGCACGGCAAGCCTGTCCTTCCCTGTGGGTGAAACCTCCGCATTTTGGACATCGTGATCTTGTTTTGGCTGACTTCTCCTTCTTCCTCGAAGGTTGCTGTTGTTGTTTCGGTGATTGTTTCTTCGAGTTGAACTTCACCTGATTGACCTTTTGGCTTGTTGAGGGACGCTGCAGGTCGACTTGCTGCTGTCGAACGGCTTCCTGCTGTCGAACCATTTTCACCGCCTTTTCCAAAGTCAGTTCGCTGTCCAACTGCATTCTTTCAGATAAAGCTTTGTCCCTCACTCCAACCACAATTCGGTCACGGATCAACTGCTCATGAAGACCCTCAAATTCGCAACTATCAGCCAATTTGTACAATGAAGTGATGAATTCGTCCACTGGCTCCCGATCCTCTTGGATTCTTGAATTAAATTTCGCACGTTCGTAGATAATATTCTTTCTGACACAGAAGTGGCTGTCGAACGCCTTGAGGACGGAATCAATTTTCGTTGCCTCTTCCTCCTTTTCGAACTTGAAGGTCCTGAATATATCATCCGCGCGGTCGCCCATCAAGTACATGAACAAATCGATCTTGTCCGCCTCCTCTTTCTTCTTCATTCCACTGACCACGAGGTATCGTTCGAATCTTTTCTTCCATTTGGGCCATTCGTTGGGAGTCGAGAAGTCGAAAGTTTCTGGAGGTTGAATCTGAGCCATGTTGAATTATCTTCCAAGGTAAGCAAAAATCGATATTTTGCAATATACGGGTTCGTATTTTATCCAGCTATCGCTGCCACCATGTTTTAATGTCCGTCCATAGAGAGCAAAACAACAACTGACTCACCCGTGCAGCCAAGGTCACGCTCCGCTGCGTCACGTGGGAAAACATACGTAGATGTTCTCGTCCATGTTCTCAGCACAGTTAGCGACTGCTTTTTACTGTAAGCGCACCACATGTCTACACATGTGAAAAGCAGTTTGACTTTGCACTTACAAATGTGCCAGAGCCCCGTTTGGTTACTTGCACTCACTGGTGGGGGTTGGACTTTTGTAAGAATGGGGGCCATTGGAGCATTTTTTTTTTAAACAAAAAAAAGTGGCCAATGCGGGAATCGAACCCGGGTCGTAGTGGTCGAAAACCAAATGGTTTAACCAGCCTTCCACCGACCCCCCCCCCTCTCCCTTTTATAGTGATACCTTGTATAGTATTACCTTGTGTTTGTTGTTTCTTGTTGTTTGGTGTTGTCTGAGACACAATGTGTTGTGTCAGGTCAGGACATATTGGGATACACATTCCCCTCAGTATGAGCCTGTACTTGAAATGTGAACGGCACTTCGCCCCGTGGACTGCTGTTTCCATGCATCTGGACTGGCTGTCCATTATGTTCTTTGGCAGTGAGGTCCTGCCGGACTTTGAGGTAGGTCCTTTGTAAGTCCAGAGTGTTTGTGGCCATTATATCTCTTTGGATACTCTGATGATAAGGTACAATTTGGATTATAGATTATAAACACAAGGTAATAAGACCAAATCCAAATAAATAAATAGTGTGTGACGTTTCAGTAACAGCGTTGTTACCATCTTCAGACCAAAGTACTGAATGAGAAATTATACCACAGCATAGTGGTACAGGCCATGATAATCATGGTGGTGTGTAGAAGTAGGCGTCTGCTTTTACTGTAAGTACACCACATGTCTACACATGTGAAAAGTAGTTTGACTTAGCACTTACAAATGTATGCTGTGGTAAAATTTCTCATTCAGTACTTTTGTCTGAAGATGGTAACAACACTTTTACCGAAACGTCACACACTATTTATTTATTTGGATTTGGTCTTATTACCATGTGTTTATTAAGCCATCTATTTACAGTTTTGTTTTGGTCACCGGTCCAATATTTTTATTTACACAGACTAAATTTTGAGATTAATTTATAAATGAAAAATATGCAAAACAACTATATACACCATAAAGCTTGAGACTTCTGATAGTGTCTGTACTGGCGATGAATAGAGCTCATCAATAGATGAGTCAATACAGTCAATGATGTGTTTTGGGGTTGTAGGTTGACACTAAGTACATAGTGGGAAAATGATTAGGTACAATTTGGATTATACATTATAAACACAAGGTAATAAGACCAAATCCAAATAAATCAATAGTGTGTGACATTTCGGTAACAGTGTTGTTACCATCTTAGACAAAAGTACTGTTGAAGTACTGTCAGTACTTTTGTCTGAAGATGGTAACAACACTGTTACCGAAACGTCACATATTATTGATTTATTTGGATTTGGTCTTATTACCTTGTGTTTATAGTGGGAAAACGTTACTTAAGGTAACAAGAACATATATATATATAAAAAAAATTCCCCAATGGACCTTGATTCTTGCAAAAGTTCAACCCCACCAACGAGTGCAAGTAACCAAATGGGCCTCTGGCTCATTTGTAAGTGAAAAAGTCAAACTGTTTTTCCGAAGTGTAGACATGTGGTGTACTTACTGTAAAAGCATTCGCTAACTACCCACCAGGATTATCATGGCATGTACCATATGTAGACATGTGGTGTACTTACAGTAAAAGACAGTCGCTATAACTACCCACCAGGATTATCATGGCCTGTACCATATGTAGACATGTGGTGCACTTACAGTAAAAGACAGTCGCTAACTACCCACCAGGATTATCATGGCATGTACCATGTGTAGACATGTGGTGTACTTACAGTAAAATACAGTCACTAACTACCCACCAGGATTATCATGGCCTGTACCATATGTAGACATGTGGTGTACTTACAGTAAAAGACAGTCGCTATAACTACCCACCAGGATTATCATGGCCTGTACCATATGTAGACATGTGGTGCACTTACAGTAAAAGCAGTCGACTACTTCTACCCACCATGATTATCATGGCTTGTACCATGTGTAGACAATTGACAATTAAAATTACTCTATTGACCGCTTAGTCAATTAAAAACACTCCGGAGAGTTAAGCAATAAAAAGTATTTACAACAACAAATCAACAGGGGGTGCCCTCAAAGAGGGCCTGGGTTAGGAAGGCAAGGAGGCCCTGAGCTCAGAAAGCCTCCCGCGAAGAAAAGGATCCAAGTCCAGAGCGCGCTCCAAGAGAGCGTCAAGGAGCTGAGCCAGAATGTTCCTTTGCCTGGGCAAAAGTTGCTCGATGAGTTCCTCCCTTTCCCTGGGGTTTAGGGTCGCATCCGCGAGATCTGATTGGTCGATTCCCGATTTGGACGTAGGCCCCAAGTCGGGTTCTTTCATGAAGATGTGATATAGAGATTGCGACATGTTCCATTGGGTCAGGGCCGGATTATCTTCCAGGGCAGGCGGCGGAGGTGTCATCACAGCAGGCATCAGTTCTTCGCTGTGGGAAGTAGGTGGCGTTGGCCCAGAAGGCCGAGGCGCAGGCAGTGGGGGTGTTGGAGGCACTGCTGGTGTTGTCCTGAGCTCCGCCTTAACCTGGCCAAGGTAGACTTGTGGAGAGCAGGTGATGTTGGCCCAGCAGGCCGAGGCGCAGGCGGTGGGGGTGTGTCTCGCTCTTTCTCCGTCATTGGTTCGTCCTCCTCCATGTCCGTCGGGGCGGGCGGCGGAGGTGTCATTAAAGGAGGTGTCAGTTCCTCCCTGTGGGTAGTGGGCAGCAAAGGCTCAGCGGGCCGAGGCGCAGGCAGTGGGGGAGTTGGAGGCGCAGGCAGTGGGGGAGTTGGAGGCACTGCAGCTGGTGTTGTCCTCAGCTCAGCTTTGACTTGCCCGAGGACTTTGTAGAGGTTGCTGGCTGCTCCGGGCCTCAGATCCAATATTTGCCTGATCAGGCCGGCGAGGGCGTCGCACTGCTGAGGCGACAGGAGGGGTCCATTCCTCTGCGCCTTGGTCCTCGAGGAGAGGAGGTCCAGGACCTCCTCCCGCCCAAGACCAAGGGCGTCCGTCCCAGCGAAGGACACGCTGGGGTGCTTCTCGATGAACGCTTCGAGGTCGACTCTTGTTGCGTTCTTTGCCGATGACGTGGAGGACGCAAAGGTCTCCTCCACGATGGACATCTCCATGTCCGGTGTTGGGGCCGCAGCCCCGAGGGTCTTCTGGGCGGGCAGAGGGTTACGCGGGGCAACGAGGTCCGGCCGAGCGGGAGGCGGCTCAGGATGTTGTGAACCGGCCGGGCGAGGGCCCACGGGACCCTCAGGCGCCTGCAGTGGCGGAGCAGGGGTCACAGGTGGAGGGGCAGAAGGTGTCTCCTCCATAGGCAAGGCCGGGGCCGCTGGTGTTGGACGGCTCTGCTGCCGGGACACGGTGGACGATGCACCAGGTGGAAGGGGTGCCGGTTGTGGCTGGCCGTTGTTAGAGGCTCTCCCAGGATTGATAGGGCAGTTGGCCCTACGGTGACCCTGCCGGCCGCATCTGGAGCACTTGACTCCATATGAGATGAAAGCCGAGAGGACGTTACCTTTGTTTCTGATGACGACGCGGGTCGGGATCTTTTCCAAGGCAATGCCCTCTTTTAGGAGGATGAATGCCTCGCGTCGGCCATCTGTGAAGGTATACCTTCCGGCTCTCAGCCGGATGGGGACGATGGAGGTCACGTCACCGTAGGGCTTGAGGGCCTCGATGACGGCGGCGTCGTCCACGAAGAACGGCAAGTTTCCCACGGTGATTCTTTCCGCCCTTTTCTTAAAGGGGAAGGCCCTGAGGTGGGTGTGCCCAATATCAAGACCGTCCTTTATGAGTCGCTCGGCCAGGGCCTTGGTGGACAGGCCTACCAGCATATGGCCGTCTATTTTCATTACCTGGAGGACATTCCCGGCTCCTCCGACTAGCTCTTCCACCGCCTGCAGGTAGTGGGTGGACCCGAAGTCCGGGCAGTGCTCCACGAAGACGCAGTTGTCTTCTGTTGAAGAGCGCTGGCGTGCTCTGGCGTCGGCGATGTCGGCCCGGGTAGCCCTGATCACCTGGACCTCCGTAGCCCTACCCGCAGGTGGTCGACTTCGCGGGGTTGCGGCGGTCCTTCCGGAAGTTGCGATGCCGCTGGAGCGCTGCTCGACAGGGCGGCCTGGCGAATCCCTTCATCTTCGCTTGTGTTTGACCTCGGTGTAGCCATCTCCACCTGATTCTGAAGCCTCTATTTGCTCGGCCCAGTTCGTCGCAGCGGTCAAGGCGCCGCTTGTTGATGGCGTGACATCAGCGACGCAAGCCGCGGCGAAATTTGCATGCTTTCTGTCAATGGCCAGATTAGCATAGTTGCCGCTTGCAATAGCTATTCTCGAATTTTCATTCTGAATTTGGTTTTCCGCGGATATCTCCGCAATGGTTTGACTGTCAGAGCCGAGCCTTCCAGGCTCATGCTCAGCTCGACGAGGGCTTCCAGCCCATACCAAATTTGTCGCTTCCAGCGACATTTTTCCACTCGCCAGAGGCGAGAATTACGGAGCTCGCGCGACGCGTGGCCGCACGGTCAACGTAGACATGTGGGGTACTTACAGTAAAAGACAGTCGCTAACTACCCACCAGGATTATCATGGCTTGTACCATGTGTAGACATGTGGTGTACTTACAGTAAAAGCAGTCGACTACTTCTACCCACCATGATTATCATGGCCTGGACCATATGTAGACATGTGGTGCACTTACAATAAAAGCAGTCGACTACTTCTACTCACCATGATTATCATGGCTTGTACCATGTGTAGACATGTACACTTACAGTAAAAGCAGTCGTCTACTTCTACTCACCATGATTATCATGGCTTGTACCATGTGTAGACATGTACACTTACAGTAAAAGCAGTCGACTACTTCTACCCACCATGATTATCATGGCCTGGACCATGTGTACTAGGGATAAGCAAAAAAAAAAAAGAAAGGATATCTAGGTGGTTTGGTGGATGAATGGTCAAAACTATTGGTTTTCGATTCCTACAACCAGAGATCAAACCCTACATTGGACACTTTTTTCTAATAAAAAAAAATATTCCAATGGCCTCCCCGATTCTTGCTAAAGTGTAACTTCATTAATGAGTGCAAGTAACCAAATAGGGCTCTCTGGAATACTTGTAAGTGTAAAAGTTAAACTTCTTTTCACATTGTGTTAGAGCATTATTTTTTTGTCTTTTACTCACTGGTGAAGTTGTTTAAAAAATTTAGAATTTATCAATGTGGGGTTTGATCCTGTGTGAACTGATTGTTCAAACTGTGGGCAGGTCAATCAACCTTTTTTTAAAATTTGAGTCAAAAGGCGATTCATTGATCAAGATTATATAAAAGGGCGTACCTGGATCTGTAAAGAAAAAAAAAGCAAAACATTTTTTTTCTCAAAATATTTCGAGAGATTGTTCCCACTTTATCACAGTGCAATAAATTGATAAAGAGGGAGCAATCTCTTGAAATATTTTGAGAAAATTAAAAAAATTTTTTTTTCTTTATAGATCCAGGTACGCCCTTTTATATAATTTTTTAAAAATGTTTTAACGTAATTTGGCAGGGAGTTTTATAGAATGGGGTTGTCTTACATGTGGTTGTGTTCCAGGACTTTGTAGTTTCCTTGGTGACACCAGCTCTCACTGAACTGGGATGGAAGGATGAAGGCAGTCACCTCACCAAGTAGGTGTCTCACCCTGTCACTGAATAGAAAAAAAAAATCCTTTTTGATTGTTGATTGTTGTTCCTATGTAAGATCCTGTTGACTTACTGTAGGATTGGTGACTTGTGGTGGTTGATGGCGCAGTCATAGTTGAATGGTAGGGTTCCACAGGGGAAATAACGAGAGGAAAACCAGGATGGGATTGAATCTAAGACTTCGCGATAAAGGGAGAGAAAGTTTGAGACTAAATGGGGTACTTTCCTATCACATGATCGGAGAAAATGTTACCTTGGTGAGAGAGAATTGGGCACGTCTTGCTCCTAGTCAGGTCGTCTTCCCTTCTGCCTAACTTTGAGTCCGAGATCTTCCTCGTTAACTCTCTCGGTTTCTCATTGGATGGGATTGTCCTGAGAGTTACCTCTGATTGGTTCTTAGTTATTCGTGCTTAACTGTGATTGGTTGTTGGTACCTCCATTGTCTTTTCATGATTACCATCCTCCAAGAAGAAGAAGGTCTTTGAACTTAGTTTTATGGTTCCTGGGTAGTGACCTTTACTTCCTGGATGATGTAATCCTGGTAATTGCTGTTCTCTCTTTTTCGCGAGGCCTAACTTTTATTAAAACTTTTGGACGATACATTGCATATATTGTGGTGGGGTTACATCTTGGTATATACAAATTATGACATATATATTATATAAAATAATTTCTGTTGTATTTTGGAATTAGGTTGATATATTGAATTATTATTATTTGTTGCTTGTGTTTTTGGTATCCCCCCCCCATGAGTATCATATTGTTCTGCAGTCGTGGCAATAATTTTCTTGAAAATATAAAGTCTTGATCAGAGATTTATTTATTTGAGCTAAGGAATATATACAAAAAACATAATTTGATAAAAGTACTGCCTGGCTTAAGGCGAGTAGAACAAGGAACACAAAATATTATTTACATAATTTCAATGTTTTGAGCCGGCCAGCGGGGTACAACAACAATTAGTTTTTATAGGGGACTAGGCGAATGACCCGGCTTCGCCCGAGAAATCCCTTGGGTGCAATTTCCTTCATACTAAAAGTATATCAATAATAAATATTAGAAGTGCCATAGAATAGCAATACAGAAGTAACACATAAACTACAGGAAAAAAGTGTGTGTGATGGCAAAAATTGTATTATATTAGTGTTTAGGTATTTGATTTAATTAATATAGTTGATATAATAATATATATTTATATTATATATTAGCGGGTGTACCCGGCTCCGCCCGGGTTTTACTCGAGGGAAGTTGTTTTCTTGGCCGACTGTTTTACATATGGTGTTATCTTAAAATTGCTTGTTTTGAATATTTTTTTAGATTGAGATTATTAGCTAGTATGTAAAAAAATTAACTCTGTTGAAATTTAATTTTGTATTTTATATAAATAAAATTAACTCTGTTGATTTTTTTTGTATTTAATCGATAACAGCGAAGTTACGCATGTTAATGTTAGGAAAAATATTTTGATGTTAAGCAAAACCTGCTCCATCTCGTTTTACATAAATGTTGAAAATTTGGTCGAAATTGATGCATTGTAACAAAAGTTTTTAGCGAACACCACTTATGAAATTTCCATTTTATTAATATCTATCTATATATATAAAAATGAATGTTTGGATGTTGGTCTGTTGGTATGTCCGGTATACAAATTCGCAGTAGTTCACTAATTCAAACCAAAATTTCCATACATAGGTAAAAAATAACGGGGATGACGATAGGCTATTTAAAAAAAATATATAAATCATTTATTAAAACTATATATTCAAATTATTCAACTTAGCTCTAGAACACTCAGGCGTCGACGGCGGCGCGCGACGATTGGCTACCGGCGTGCACGTGACCTCCCTGTGCGGCGGAAATGGCGGGCGGTCGCGTGGCCCCTCGCGACAGCCATGAGCGCACAGGGAAGTCGGGTGAACGCCGGGAGCCAATGGGCCCCACCGCCGCCGTGCTATAACTGATCTAATTCAGCGTTTAAAATAACTGCTCTTGCTATATTTTGCTATGTTTTATGTGTTTGAGTATTACATTTAATCGTGTAAACCCGGGCGTTGCCCGGGTCATTCGTCTTATTTATATATATATTATTTATATAATTGTAACGAATAGTATTTGAATAAAAACATTTAATCGGGTAAAACCCGGGCGTTGCCCGGGTCATTCGTCTAGTAGATAATATAAATGAGTTTTAAAAATTGTAAAAAAAAAAATGCATCGGTCGGGAATCGAACCCGGGCCGCCCGCGTGGCAGGCGAGCATTCTACCACTGAACCACCGATGCTTAAAAAAAAAGGCCATATTTAGGTATTCATTCCATTCAATTTTCCTCAGGTTTATAAAAAGCGACATGCAAAATTTGGTACCAATTGGTTCAGTAGTTTTTGAGTTTATCGCGAAACAGACAGACAGACATTGACTTTTATATATATAGAGAAGAGTGACCTCTGGCGGTCGATTTAGCAGAGTATTTGTATCTATGAAATATAAAATTTTAAATAAAATAATATTTTAATATAACATATATATAAAAAGGTCGGGTGTTGATATTAAAAATAATGAAAGCATATCCTGACCAGGAGCACCTGTGCTTTACAGAAGGCAGAGCGCCATCTAGTGGAACAGAAATCAACTAAACATTGATTTAACCTGTTCCCTGATATTTGGCCAACCTAATTTCTTGATAAATCAAGAAAAGCCATCCACGAACGTGTTTCGCGCTTTTGGCGCTCGTCAGCGTGGAGTAAGCTATACCACTGCGACCAAAA
>CP092865.1:56563612-56765467 GCA_030710605.1 Cordylochernes scorpioides | reverse complement strand
GAGACATACACTAACTACCCACCAGATCACAGGTCTGTACCATATGTAAACATGTGTGTAATTACAGTAAAAGAAACAGTCGCTAACTACCCACCAGGAAACATGGCCATACCATATGTAGACATGGTGTAGAACTTACGTAAAAGCAGTCACTAACTACCCACCAGATTATCATGGCCTGTACCACGTGTACTAGAGATAAGCACAAAAAAAAAAGAAGATCTTGTACCTGATGAAAAAAAGTACATTCTTTTCAAATTGTTTCCAGATTGGTAACTGTTATATATTTCGATCTTTTTTCTATTTCAGAAGTACTGTCTGTTCTCTAGGTAAACAATCAGAAACTACCAACATCACTTACCCTCTGTGTAGATAGAATAAGTTAGAGGAATCCTGGGAAGATGGGGATTTATCTTGTCAGGATGTTTTGCTGAGTCATCTTCCACACTCTTCTTGTCTGACACATCCAGCTTGTACGTTGATCCATCGAACTTTCAAGTCGTCAATGTCTTTTGGTGTACTCCTGGACAACAAGTCCAAAAGAAGCATGTAGCATGTATATCGGGATTCAGACAATAACTCTGAAAGATACACTCATGGACAAAACCTTAAGGAATTTGTACCTTTTAACATGTATATCGGGATTCAGACACTAACTCTGAAAGATACACTCATGGACAAAACTTAAGGAAGTTGTACCTTTTAGCATGTATATCGGGATTCAGACAATAACACTCAAAGATACACTCATGGACAAAACTTAAGGAAGTTGTACCTTTTAGCATGTATATCGGGATTCAGACAATAACACTCAAAGATACACTTATGGACAAAACTTAAGGAAGTTGTACCTTTTAGCATGTATATCGGGATTCAGACAATAACTCTGAAAGATACACTCATGGACAAAACTTAAGGAAGTTGTACCTTTTAGCATGTATATCGGGATTCAGACAATAACTCTGAAAGATACACTCATGGACAAAACTTAAGGAAGTTGTACCTTTTAGCATGTATATCGGGATTCAGACAATAACTCTGAAAGATACACTCATGGACAAAGCTTAAGGAAGTTGTACCTTTTAGCATGTATATTCGGGATTCAGACAATAACTCTGAAAGATACACTCATGGACATAAATTAAGGAAGTTGTACCTTTTAGCATGTATATCGGATTCAGACAATAACCCTGAAAGATACACTCATGGACAAAACTTAAGGAAGTTGTACCTTTCAGTATGTATATCGGGATTCAGACAATAACTTTGAAAGATACACTCATGGGCAACACTTAAGGAAGTTGTACCTTTTAGCATGTATATCGGGATTCAGACAATAACTCTGAAAGTACACTCATGGACAAACTTAAGGAAGTTGTACCTTTTAGCATGTATATCGGGATTCAGACAATAACTCTGAAGATACACTCATGGACAAAACTTAAGGAAAATGTACCTTTTAGCATGTATATCGGGATTCAGACAATAAATCTGAAGATACACTCATGGACAAAACTTAAGGAAGTTTTACCTTTCAGCATGTATATCGGGATTGAGACAATAACTCTGAAAGAAATTACAATGACCTTTATTGCAAATACACGAGATAACCAAGTGTGAATAAAATTTACTGTCTCCTTCTAAAAATTATTTCTACTGCCCTTACTGCAATAAAAAATTAATGTGAGGGCCTTTGCTTTTACTAGATATATTTTTTATTTCAATTGAAAAAATAGATTTTATCTATAAAACTATAGTCTTTTTAAATGCGAATTAAAGATTCAAAATAAAAGCAAATTTTCTTTCTTTCATTGAATCTAAATGAAGAAAAATTAATTTTAATCTATATATAGTTGTGTGTGAATCTGTAATAAGTAAAAAAAAATGAAAAAGAATTACTAAAAAAATATATTTTTTCAACGATTTTATTGACACAATACAAGCTCGACAGTGGCGTTCGAGTGGCAGAATCGGGAACTACAAATTACATTGTTTTATTAAAACGGTGTAATATATTTATATACCCATACCTCGCTTTGCGTCGGGGTTACGTTCCAAAAAAACACGACGCAAATTGAAACGACGCAAAGTGAAAATAAAATTTTGATGGCATGGCGCAATCAAAAACAAAGGTGTTGCCATATTTTAGGAAAAAAAATAAAATAAAATTAAAGAATCGAATCCAAAACAACGCAACTTCGAAAATCTAACGACGCACAGTGAAAATCAGTAAAAATTAAGCAGCGACGCAACTTCGAAAAAAACGCAAAACGCAACGACGCAAAGCGAGGTATAGGTGTAGTTAATATTTCAGTGTAAAGAACCTTTCCTAAAATTCTTTATTTATCATTTAATACACATACATATGATTGAAATTTAAACTGATATTAAAATTTCTTTTTTTTTTTAAAGCGGTAAATATAGTTAGACAATTTCAGTTCCCATTTCTGCACTCGAGCGCCACTGTCGACCTGGTATTGGATCCATAAAACACTCGGTTGATATAATTAAAATTAATTTTTAATAATTCGATTTTTTCTTTATAATTAGAGATTCAAATTTATGGTTTTAAATTGATTTTAACTAATTTACGTTAATTAAGAATCAAAATGGCAGTTAGTTGTATAAACTGTCTTTTTTATGATAGTCACGACCTGGGTTAGAATCCCGTACTGGACTTTTTTTTGGGGTAAACAAAAATTGCTTCAATGACCCAAAATTCTTGCAAAAGTTCAACCCTACCTTTAAGTCAAATATCCCAACGGGGCTCTTGCACACTTGTGAGTTCAAAGTGTAAGTCTCAATCCCGATATACATGCTAAAAGGTACAACTACCTTAAGTTTTGTCCATGAGTGTATCTTTCAGAGTTTTTGTCTCAATCCCGATATACATGCTAAAAGGTACAACTACCTTAAGTTTTGTCCATGAGTGTATCTTTCAGAGTTATTGTCTGAATCCCGATATACATGCTAAAAGGTACAACTACCTTAAGTTTTTTCCATGAGTGTATCTTTCAGAGTTATTGTCTGAATCCCGATATACATGCTAAAAGGTACAACTACCTTAAGTTTTGTCCATGAGTGTATCTTTCAGAGTTATTGTCTCAATCCCGATATACATGCTAAAAGGTACAACTACCTTAAGTTTTGTCCATGAGTGTATCTTTCAGAGTTATTGTCTCAATCCCGATATACATGCTAAAAGGTACAACTTCCTTAAGTTTTGTCCATAAGTGTATCTTTGAGTGTTATTGTCTGAATCCCGATATACATGCTAAAAGGTACAACTTCCTTAAGTGTTGTCCATGAATGTATCTTTCAGAGTTATCGTCTGAATCCCGATATACATGCTTAAAGGTACAACTTCCTTAAGTGTTGTCCATGAGTGTATCTTTCAGAGTTATTGTCTGAATCCCGATATACATGCTTAAAGGTACAACTTCCTTAAGTGTTGTCCATGAGTGTATCTTTCAGAGTTATTGTCTGAATACCGATATACATGCTAAAAGGTACAACTTCTTTAAGTTTTGTCCATGAGTGTATATATCTATATATATATTTGCCTTATTCTGTCTGTTTGTCTGTATGTCTGAAGCTCACGGATAGAATGCGCGCCCATTGGCTGCCCGCGAACACGTGGCCTCCCTGACCCTCTCTAGATAACCCTGTTATCAGCTGTGCGATACATACACCTGTCTATAGCGGCCACTCTAGACAACCCTGTTATCAGCAGTGTGCTACATCCACCTGTCTAAACAGACCACTCTGTCTAGAGTGGCCGCTATAGACAACCCTGTTATCAGCTGTGTGATACATCCACCTGTCTATACAGACCACCCTGTCTATAGCGGTCACTCTAGACAACCCTGTTATCATCAGTGTGTTACATTCAACTGTCTATACAGACCACCCTGTCTATAGCGGTCACTCTAGGCAACCCTGTTAACAGCAGTGTGATACCTACACCTGTCTATACAGACCACCCTGACTATAGCGACCACTCTAGACAACCCTGTTATCAGCTGCCTGTCTATACAGACCACCCTGTCTATAGCGGTCACCTTAGGCAACCCTGTTATCAGCAGTGTGATACATCCACCTGTCTATACAGACCACCCTGTCTATAGCGACCACTCTAGACAACCCTGTTATCAGCTGTGTGATACATCCACCTGTCTATACAGACCACCCTGTCAATATGCTCCAATGACCCCCGATTCTTGCAAAAGTTCAACCTCACCAGCCAGTGCCAGTAACCAATCTAGGCTCTGGCACATTTGTAAGTGCAAAGTCGAACTGCTTTTTACATGTGTAGACCACTCAACCAAGTAAAGGTAGTTGACCAGGTTCAGAATATTTTCCTAAGACGCTACCTAAATTTACCAAAGTATACTCCGGGCTTTATGCTAAGAATGGAGTGTGGACGAGTATCACAGGAAGTTATTATAACTAAACAGGTCCTGAGATTTTGGGTGAGGATTATGAAAATGAAAGAGAGTAGGTTGCCCCGGGCATGTTTGTCACACCTCTGGACATAATACAGCAATCAAAGGGCTGGTTTAACCTTTGTCGAAAACCTGTCAACCATTTTAGACTCAAACGGTTTTTAGTTCCTGAAGGGTTGTCCGGATTACACTGCAATACTGACTGAAATCCCTGCTATAATTCGAATAGCAACCGAACAAAGCATCCAAAACGACATGGCGAAAATTCTAAATACTTCACATTACAGTCACTTCAAATACCTAAAAAATTCAATAACAGCAGAACGATATTTATTCACAACTATTCCTCTAGCAATTAAAAGATTTTTTGCACAACTGAGACTCCTTTGGACGATCTTCCCAGAAAATCGTTCAAAGCGCTGGAAGATTGATTTGACTCTAACTTGCGATCTGTGTAAAAACAGAATCCAAGACGAAATTATGCATATAATATTTGAATGCTCTTGCTTAGAGAAACAGAGGAAAGAAATTTTGGGTGACTTACCCTGGTCTCAACCTGACTGCCAACAAATTTGCAGCTGGATGAACACACTGATGGTTGATCAGGGTCTCTCCCTCGGTTTATATGAATTCTACAAGGCCGCAGTCAATGTCCGTTGGAGAATGATGGATTCGCCGAATGTCGTGGTTTGCTCGGAGGAGGAAAGCGAAGATTGAATGCGGCTGATTCAACACTAGCCCTCTCAATGATATCTTAACCTTGACATATTCTAAACATTGGTACTTTAATTTAAATATTTAATCATGTACAGTTCTTTTTGCTCTGTATGTTTATTTTTTTTTGTATATATGGCTATATTTCTTTTTGTTTGGTTTTTCTTTCTTCTCTCTTTCCTTATTACTTCTTGTATTCTAGTTTTTACTTTTGAAATATCTTCCTTTCCTAAATCCCGTAGAGAGGAATCATGTATAGGGCTGGATGCCCCAATAAAAAGGCTTATGTGTGTGTGTTTTACATGTGTAGACATGTGACAATTGACAATTAAAATACCTTTATTGACTTCTTGGTCAACTAGTATACTCCGAAGAGTTGAGCAACGTTAATATTTACAAATGATATTTCACATCAGGCAGTTCCTCACTGAGGGTCGTGTGGACTCTGTCAGGGGGGTAACATCCTTCTGAGCTCGTGTAAACACTCACGTGCAAAGGGATGTATGTCCCGAGCGCGCTCAATGGCAGCGCCGATGATCTCGGCGAGGATATTTTTCCTCCGAGTGGAAAGTCTCCTGAGGAGAGGCTCCCTGTCTTCGGGGCATATGATAGCATCCGTGATGTCACCCTCTGAGAGTCTCAACTCGGATAAGTGCTCCGAGTAGGGTTCATGGCCTAAGGCATCTATTATGTCATGTGCTTCCTTCCAGCGTTCATCAATAAATCGGGGAGACAGTGGAGGTGGAGGTGTCGCCATGTCCGGTGGCGTCTTTTCCCCGTGGGGAGCAGGTGGTGCCGGCTCAGCAGGCCGAGACGCAGGCAGTGGAGGTGTAGGCACTGCGGCTGGTGTTGTCCTCAGCTCAGCCTTTACCCTGTCCGAGGACCCTGTAGAGATTACTTGCTGCTCCGGGCCTCAGATCCAAGATTTGCCCGATCAGGCCGGCGAGGGCGTCGCCCTGCGGAGGCGACAGGAGGGGTCTATTCCTCTTCGCCTTGGTCCTCGAGGAGAGGAGGTCCAGGACCTCCTCCCGCCCAAGACCAAGGGCGTCCGTCCCAGCAAAGGATACGCTGGGGTGCCTCTCGATGAACGCATCGAGGTCGATTCTCGTTGCGTTCTTTGCTGATGACACGGAGGACGCAGAGGTCTCCTCCACGATAGACATCTCCACGTCCGGTGTTGGGGCCGCAGGCTCGCGACTCCCAGGTGTTCGCAGGGACGGAGCAGGGGTCACTGGTGGAGGGGCAGGAGGCGCATCCTCCGAAGGTAAGGCCGAAGGCGCTGGTGGTGATTGCCGGAGTGCTGCAGGTGGATGGAGCGCAGCTCGGCTTGTGGGAGGCACGTCGGAGACCTCCATGGTTGGGCTGGGGGATGCCGGAGGTGGAGGCTGGGCAGATGGTTGTTGAGGCAGCCTAGGCGCAGTCGCTGGTGGGACGCTGGTTGAGAGGTTGGTGTGGCCGGTCCAGGAGCGGTGGTTCGCCCTGCAAGCAGGGGACAGTTGGCCCTGCGGTGCCTCTGCCCGTGGCATCTGGAGCATTTAATGCCGGAGGACAGGTAAGCGGGCCAGGCCTCGCCTTTGATGGTGATGTTGAGGCGGGTGGGGAGCCTCTCGGTGGTCACTCCTTCGTGGAGGACGATGAACGCCTCACGGCGGCCGTCGGTGTAGGTGTATGGGCCGGCCTTCATCATTTTGGGCGCGATGGATGTAATGCGCCCATAGGGCCCAAGGGCCTTGATGATGGCTTAGTCCTCCACGAAGAAGGGGTGGTTGCCCACCGTTATCCTCTCCGCTCTTTTGCGGAAAGGGAAAGCCCTGAGGAGAGTGCCCTCAACCTCAAGGCCGTTGTTTATGAGGCACTCGGCGAGGCCTCTGTTGGCCAGACCCAAGAGTTGGTGGCCATTTACCTTGGAGACTTGGACGACACCGGCGGTTCCTCCAAGCAGCCTGTCCAGCGCCCTCAGGTAGTGGAAAGGCTGCAGTTCAGGGCCGTGCTCCAAGTAGACGCAGTGCTCCTCAGCAGAGGACGTCTGCCGCGCCCGGGCCTCCGCGATGTGGGCCCTGGTTGTCGGGATCTCCTGTGCCCGGGGCACTCCTGGCGCCTCCGCTGTTGGAGGATGGTGTAGCGGCCGTAGGCGAATTCGACGATTCGCGGCGCCTCTTCTTAGTTTTCAAGACGGTAAAGTCGTCGTCTGTCCCGGGGTTCACGACTTCGTCACAATCTGCCCAGTTTCTAATGGCAAGGGCAGCGCCGTTAGATGACGAAGTAGCCGCTGCGCCGGAGATGACGTTAACGCGCGCGGCGGCCAGATTTGCATTTCCACCGTCTGCCGGCGGATTTACATATTCTCGAGAAATAGAGTTTTCTTTATAGATTTCTCTATGAGAATCGTTTTTCTTTGATTTATTCCCACCGTTTGGAGATAGGACGCTGGGCCTTCCAGGCTCTTGTCCAGCAGGTCCTGGGCTCCTTGGTGATGCCGAATTCGGCATGGTTACGGCTGATTCATCACTCGCCTGAAGCGAAAAATGCGGAGCTCGCGCGACGCGTGGCCGCACGGCCGAGTGTAGACATGTGACAATTGACAATTAAACAATTTTTATTGTCATCTTAGACAATTGGCAAACAACTAAGAGTTAAGTAACAATTTACAGATCAAAGGCGGTGTCCTCACCGAGGGTCGTCTGGACTCAAGCAGGTAATAATTTCCTGAGTGCGGACATACATTCGAGTATAAAAGGATCTAATTCCCGAGCGCGCCTGATGGCGGTGCTCATGAATCCACCGAGGGTGTACCTATCCCGAGTGGGTAGGCGCATGATGAGGGGCTCCCTTTCCCCGGGGTATAGGATTGCTCTTATGATGTCATCCACGTCAACCCGCGATTGATATCGGTGCTCCAAGTCGAGTTCGAATTCACGATCCAATTCATGCATTAGATCTCTTAGCGCCTCCCAGCGCTTGTCCATCAGAGCTCTATCCATTTGGGTGGATAGTGGAGGCGGAGGTGTCGCCATGGCCAGTGTCGTCGTATCCCCATGGGGGACGGGTGGTATTGGCCCAGCGAGCCGAGGCGCAGGCGGTGGGGGTGCACAGCGCTCTTCCTCCATCATTGGAACTTCCTCCTCCATCTCCGCCGGGGCGGGCAGCGGGGGTGTTCTGAGAGCAGGTGACAGTTGTTTCCCGTGGGAAGTGAGCGGCACCGGCTCAGATGGTCGAGGCGCAGGCAGTGGAGGTGTAGGCACTGCGGCTGGTGTTGGCCTCAGCTCAGCTTTGACTTGTCCGAGGACTTTGTAAAGGTTGCTGGCTGCTCCGGGCCTCAGATTCAAGAAGTGCCCGATTAGGCTGGCGAGGGCGTCGCACTGCGGAGGCGACAGGAGGGGTCCTTTCCTCTGCGCCTTGGTCCTCGAAGAGAGGAGGTTTAAGACCTCCTCCCGCCCAAGACCAAGGGCGTCCGTCCCAGCGAAGGACACGCTGGGGTGCTTCTCGATGAACGCATCGAGGTCGACTCTTGTTGCGTTCTTTGCCGATGACGTGGAGGACGCAAAGGTCTCCTCCACGATGGACATTTCCACGTCCGGTGTTGGGGCCGCAGGCCCGAGGGTCTTCTGGGCGGGCAGAGGGTCACGCGGGGCAACGAGGTCCGGCCGAGCGGGAGGCGGCTCTGGGTGTTATGGATTGGCCGGGCGAGGGCCCACGGGACCCTCAGGCGCCTGCAGGGACGGAGCAGGGGTCACAGGTGGAAGGGCAGAAGGTGTCTCCTCCATAGGTAAGGCCGGGTGGAGATGGCCGAGGTGCGGATGGATGGAGCACAGCTCGGGCCACGGGAGGAGCGCTGCAAACCTCCATGGCTGGATTGGAGGGTGCCGGCGCAGGAGGCTGGGCTGCTGACCGCTGAGGCAGTGCAGGGGTGGTCGGTGGTGGGACGCCTGCAGGAGTGGTTGGTGGGGCCATTCTGGTGTTGTTGGCCAGCCCTGCAAGCAGGGGGCAAATGGCCCTCCGATGCCCTTGTCCGTGGCACCTGGAACACCTGATGCCCGAGGACAGGTACGCAGGCCAGGCTTCGCCTTTGATGTTGATGTCGAGGCGGGTTGGAAGCCTCTCGATGGTGATCCCCTCATGTAGGGTGATGAAGACGTCTCGCCGGCCATAGACGTAGACGTAGGGGCCCGCTTTCATCTGCTTAGGGGCGATGGACGTGACCCGCCCATATGGAGAGAGGGCGTTGATGACAGCGGAGTCTCCTATAAAGAAGGGGAGGTTACCCACTATAACCCTTTCCGCTCTTTTGCGGAAAGGGAATGCCCTGAGGAGTGTTCCCTCAACCTCGAGGCCCTCACTTATGAGGCGCTCGGCCAGGCCTCTGTTGGTCAGTCCCAGGAGCTGGTGGCCGTTCACCTTGGTGATCTGGATGACTCCGGCGGTTCCTCCGAGCATCCTGTCCAGTGCCCTAAGGTAGTGGAAGGGCTCCAGTTCGGGGCTGTGTTCGATGTACACACAGTGTTCCTCGGAGGAGGACGCCTGCCGCGCCCTGGCTTCCGCGATGTGTGCTCTGGTGACCCTGATCTCCTGGGCCCGCGGCACCGAACCCGCCGATTGTTGAGGTCGGCGAATGGTCCTAGAGCCTCCGGGATTGGAGGATGGTGCAGCCGCCGTAGGCGAATTTGCCGAGCCACGGCGCCTCTTCCTTCCCTGGACGAGGGTAAATCCTTCCTCAGCTCCAGGATTCACCTCTTCTGTGATGTCACCCCAGTTTCTCCGGACTTGAGCAGCGGCGTTAGAAGTTGGAATAGCCGCAAGGTCGACCGGCGCGGCAGAATTTGCATCCTGGCTGCCGGCGGAGGGATTTACATAGTTTATATTTTTTCTCAAAACGATTGGAATTTCGCTTTGCAAATCTTGATTTGCGGATAATTCTGCACATGGTTGTGCTAGTGAGCCGTGCCTTACAGGCTTTTGGTCAGCTTTTGACGGGCTTTCAGCCCGTATAAAATTTGTCGCCATCCGCGACACTTTTCGCCCGCCAGAGGCGAAAAACTCAGGAGCTCGCGCGACGCGTGGCCGCACGGCCGAGTGTAGACATGTGGTGTACTTACAGTAAAAACAGTCGCTAACTACCGACTAGGATTATCATGGCCTGTACCATATGTAGACATGTGGTGTACTTACAGTAAAAGACAGTCGCTATAACTACCCACCAGGATTATCATGGTCTGTACCATATGTAGACATGTGGTGTACTTACAGTAAAAGACAGTCGCTAACTACCCACCAGGATTATCATGGCCTGTACCATATGTAGACATAAGTGTACTTACAGTAAAAGACAGTCGCTATAACTACCCACCAGGATTATCATGGTCTGTACCATATGTAGACATGTGGTGTACTTACAGTAAAAGACAGTCGCTATAACTACCCACCAGGATTATCATGGCCTGTACAATATGTAGACATGTGGTATACTTACAGTAAAAGACAGTCGATAACTACCCACCATGATTATCATGGCCTGTACCATATGTAGACATGTGGTGTGCTTACAGTAAAAGACAGTCGCTATAACTACCCACCAGGATTATCATGGCCTGTACAATATGTAGACATGTGGTGTACTTACAGTAAAAGACAGTCGCTATAACTACCCACCAGGATTATCATGGCCTGTACAATATGTAGACATGTGGTGACAATTGACAATGAAAACAAGTTTTATTGACTATTTAGTCATCAATTACACAGTCAGCAGGAAAAATTCACAATAGTCTGGACCGTCAGGAGCCCATAGCCAGCTTGAGCTTTGATATTCCGCCTTGAATCAGGGGATGGTGATCGCGAGCATGCTCGGCGACAGTGTCGAGAAACTCGGCGAGAATGGCTCTGTGTCTGGGTCTAGGTGAGAGAATCTCGAGGAGATACTCCCTATTCTCGCGCCATACGATCGCAAATGCGATGTTGTCTAGGTCTATCCCTTTCTTAATTAAGGGCCTTAAGGCATGTTGATAGTTCAGCTCTTCGAGTAGGTCACGTATTTGACCCAGGCACTCTCTATCCAGGTCCGCCTTGATCAGCTGGTCTGACAGTGGAGGCGGAGGTGCCGTCATGGCCAGTGTCGTCTCTTTCCCAAGGGGAGTGGGCGGTGTCGTCGTGTCCCCATGGGGGACGGGTGGTATTGGCCCAGCAAGCCGAGGCGCAGGCGGTGGGGGTGCACAGCGCTCCTCCTCCGTTATTGGAACGCCCTCCTCCATCTCCGTCGGGGCGGGCAGCGGGGGTGTTCTGGAAGCAGGTGACAGTTGTTTGCCATGGGAAGTGAGCGGCACCGGCTCAGATGGTCGAGGCGCAGGCAGTGGGGGTGATGGAGGCACTGCAGCTGGTGTTGTCCTCAGCTCAGCTTTGACTTGACCGAGGACCTTGTAGAGATTGGTGGCTGCTCCGGGCCTCAGATCCAGGATTTGCCTGATCAGGCCGGCGAGGGCGTCGCACTGCGGAGGCGATAGGAGGGGTCCATTCCTCTGCGCCTTGGTCCTCGAGGAGAGGAGGTCCAGGACCTCTTCCCGCCCAAGACCAAGGGCGTGACCTCCTTCCGGAGGTCGCGATGCCGCTGGAGCGCTGCTCGACAGGGCGGCCTGGCGAATCCCTGCGTCTTCGCTTGTGTTTGATCTCGGTGAAGCCATCTTGACCTGATTCTGCAGCCTCCATTTGCTCGGCCCAGTTTGTCGCAGCGGCCAAGGCGCCGCTTGTTGATGGCGTGACGTCAGCGATACACGCCGCGGCAAAATTTGCATGGCTTCTGTCGATTGGCAGATTTGCATAGTTGGCGCTTGCGTCAGCCATTCTCGAATTTTCACCTTGAAGAAGGTTTTCCGCGGATAAATCCGCAACGGCTTCACTTTCGGAGCTGAGCCTTGCAGGCTCATGTTCAGCTCGGTGAGGGCTTCCAGCCCATACCAAATTCGTCGCTTCCAGCGACATTCCTCCGCTCGCCAGAGGCGAAAAACTCAGGAGTTCGCGCGACGCGTGGCAGCACGGCCGAGTGTAGACATGTGGTGTACTTACAGTAAAAGACAGTCACTATAACTACCCACCAGGATTATCATGGCCTGTACCATATGTAGACATGTGGTGTACTTACAGTAAAAGACAGTCTCTAACTACTCACCAGGATTATCATGGCCTGTACCATATGTAGACATGTGGTGTACTTACAGTAAAAGACAGTCGCTATAACTATCCACCAGGATTATTATGGCCTGTACAATATGTAGACATGTGGTGTACTTACAGTAAAAAACAGTCGCTAACTACCCACCAGGATTATCATGGCCAGTACCATATGTAGACATGTGACAATTTTTTTTTTTTGACAATTAAATAATATTTTATTGTCATCTTAGACAACTGGCAAACTCAAAAGAGCTAAGTAGAAAGAGCTACAATTTTTCAAAGGCGGTGTCCTCACCGAGGGTCGTCTGGACTCAATCAGGCAATAACTTCCTGAGTTCGCACATACTCTCAAGCATAGAGGGATCGCCGTCCCGAGCGCGCCAGATGGCGGTGTGGATGAATCCACTGAGGATGTACCTATCCCGAGTGGGTAGGCGCTTGATGAAGGGCTCCCTATCCCCGGGGTACAGGACTGCTCTCACGATGTCATCCATGTCGACTTGCGTTTGGAACGTGTGCTCCAAGTCGATTTCACGACTCAATTCGTGAATTAAGTCTCCTGTCATCTTCCAGCGCCTGTCCAAGGACAGTGGAGGCGGAGGTGTCGTCATGGCCGGTGTCGTCGTGTCCCCATGGGGGACGGGTGGTATTGGCCCAGCGAGCCGAGGCGCAGGCGGTGGGGGTGCACAGCGCTCCTCCTCCGTTATTGGATCGTCCTCCTCCATGTCCGTCGGGGCGGGCGGCGGAGGTGTCATCAAAGGAGGTGTCAGTTCCTCCCTGTGGGTAGTGGGCAGCATAGGCTCAGCGGGCCGAGGCGCAGGCAGTGGGGGTGTTGGAGGCTCTGCTGGTGTTGTCCTGAGTTCAGCCTTGACTTGTCCGAGGACTTTGTACAAGTTGCTGGCTGCTCCGGGTCTTAGGTCCAGGATTTGCCCGATCAGGCCGACGAGGGCGTCGCACTGCGGAGGTGACAGGAGGGGTCCCTTCCTCTGCGCCTTGGTCCTCGAGGAGAGGAGGTCCAGGACCTCCTCCCGCCCAAGACCAAGGGCGTCCGTCTTAGCGAAGGACACGCTGGGGTGCCCCTCGATGAACGCATCGAGGTCCACTCTCGTTGCGTTTTTTGCCGATGACGTGGAGGACGCAAAGGTCTCCTCCACGATGGGCATCTCCACGTCCGGTGTTTGGGCCGCAGGCTCACGACTCCCAGGTGTTCGCAGGGACGGAGCAGGGGTCACTGGTGGAGGGGCAGGAGGCGTCTCCTCCATAGGAAAGGCTGGGGCCGCTGGTGGAGATGGCCGAGGTGCGGATGAGTGGAGCGCAGCTCGGGCCACGGGAGGAGCGCTGCAAACCTCCATGGCTGGATTGGAGGGTGTCGGCGCAGGAAGCTGGGCTGCTGACCGCTGAGGCGGTGCAGGGGTGGTCGGTGGTGGGACGCCAGCAGGAGTGGTCGGTGGGGCCGTTCTGGTGTTGTTGGCCAGCCCTGCAAGCAGGGGGCAGTTGGCCCTGCGGTGCCCCTGACCGTGGCATCTGGAACACTTGATGCCGGTGGAGAGATAAGCGGGCCAGGCCTCGCCTTTGATGGTGATGTTGAGGCGGGTGGGGAGCCTCTCGGTTGTCATTCCTTCGTGAAGGACGATGAACGCCTCGCGGCGGCCGTCGGTGTAGGTGTACGGGCCGGCCTTCATCATTTTGGGCGCGATGGATGTGATGCGCCCAAAGGGCCTAAGGGCGTTGATGATGGCTGAGTCCTCCACGAAGAAGGGGAGGTTGCTCACCGTTATCCTTTCCGCTCTTTTACGGAAAGGAAACGCTCTGAGGAGAGTGCCCTCAACCTCAAGGCCGTTGTTTATGAGGCGCTCGGCGAGGCCCCTGTTGGCCAGTCCCAGGAGTTGGTGGCCGTTTACCTTGGAGATCTGGATTATTCCGGCGGTACCTCCAAGCAGCCTGTCCAGCGCCCTCAGGTAGTGGAAGGGCTGTAGCTCGGGGCCGTGTTCCAGGTAGACACAGTGCTCCTCGGAGGAGGACGCCTGCCTCGCCCGGGCCTCTGTGATATGGGTCCTGGTTGTCGGGATCTCCTGTGCCCGGGGCACCGATCGCGCCGATGGTTGAGGTCGGCGAATGGTCCTGGAACCTCCAGCATTGGAGGATGGTGCAGCAGCCGTAGGCGAATTTGCCGAGCCACGGCGCCTCTTCCTACCCTGGACGAGGGTAAATCCTTCCTCAGCTCCAGGATTCACCTCTTCTGTGATGTCAGCCCAGTTTCTCCGGACTTGAGCAGCGGCGTTGGAAGTTGGAACAGCCGCAAGGTCGACCGGCGCGGCAGAATTTGCATCCTGGCTGCCGGCGGGCGGATTTACATAGTTTTGCTTTTTTCTCAAAACTATTGGGATTTCGTTCTGCAAATCTTGATTTGCGGATAATTCTGCACATGGATGTGCAAGTGAGCCGTGCCTTGCTGGCTTTTGCTCGGCTTTTGACGGGCTATCAGCCCGTGCCAAATTCGTCGCCATCCGCGACGTTATTCCGCTCGCCAGAGGCGAAAAACTCGGGAGCTCGCGCGACGCGTGGCCGCACGGCCGAGTGTAGACATGTGGTGTACTTACAGTAAAAGACAGTCACTAACTACCCACCAGGATTATCATGGATGTACCATATGTAGACATGTGGTGTACTTACAGTAAAAGACAGTCGATAACTACCCACCATGATTATCATGGCCTGTACCATATGTACTACGATGAAACCGTGTCAGTAGCGATGTCCCCAACTGTGTCATAATGTATACTTTCACCAGTTCTGTTGACAGAACTATCTCAGCGGGACGTCACTTTCTCAACTCGCGGAAGACGGTTTCTCCCATATCGTCACCATGTTCCAGTAATTGGACCTGACCTCATTGAGGGGTCAAGTTTCATCAATGGCAAGTCGGGTGCTGATCTTGATGTAACTTTGTTAATATTCGGCAGTGTGTATATATACCTAAATTGGAATAACAGATGTAATATATAATATATATATATTACGATGTACTAGAGCGCCATCTGTTATCAAATTATAAAACTATTTTAGAGGCGTAATATTCTTTTTAAAATAAAGCAATTTCTACTGTCCTTACTGCGATGGAAAAATTAAAGGGAGGGCCTGGCTCATCAGTGGTGAACCCTCCCAGCGGTTTCGCCAGTTTAATCTACCATACCGCTGTTATATTGCATTTTTGGAACTTCCTTTTATAGGTGACTGTTGTAAGACTCTTGGAATGGGTATTTTAGAAGAACTATGGACATAAGCTTTTAGGACAGCAGAATTAAATATAATTATAAATATATAATATGCTTCGAGCAATCGCTGGGAGGGTTCACCACTGATAAGCCAGGCCCTCCCTTTAATTTTTCCATCGCAGTAAGGACAGTAGAAATTGCTTTATTTTAAAAAGAATATTACGCCTCTAAAATAGTTTTATAATTTGATAACAGATGGCGCTCTAGTACATCGTAACATTATTGTTCTAATAAAAGACACAATTTGATATTTGCGGAAGAGCGATTGCTCGAAGCATATTATATATTTATAATTATATTTAATTCTGCTGTCCTAAAAGCTTATGTCCATAGTTCTTCTAAAATACCCATTCCAAGAGTCTTACAACAGTCACCTATAAAAGGAAGTTCCAAAAATGCAATATAACAGCGGTATGGTAGATTAAACTGGCGAAACCGCTGGGAGGGTTCACCACTGATGAGCCAGGCCCTCCCTTTAATTTTTCCATCGCAGTAAGGACAGTAGAAATTGCTTTATTTTAAAAAGAATATTACGCCTCTAAAATAGTTTTATAATTTAATATATATATATAATATTTATATATGGTTTTGACCAAAGACTTGGTTGTTGTTGTGTAATGTAATCAATATATAGCGTGAGATGGTTTTAGTTCTTATGATAATTCTGTAATAATATTATGCAAATACAGTTAAACCTGTCTATAGCGCACCCTCTTGGGACTCACCAAAATAGGGTGCTATAGAGAGGGGGTGCTATAGACAGGTCACTTTTAATGTAAATCGCATCGTACTACGTATTTAAAATCGGGCGCTATAGAGAGGGAGGCGCTATTTAGAAGGGGCGCTATAGATAGGTCACTTTTAATGTAAATCGCATCGTACTACGTATTTAAAATCGGACGCTATAGAGAGGGAGGCGCTATTTAGAGGGGGTGCTATAGACAGGTCACTTTTAATGTAAATCGCACCGTACTACGTATTTAAAATCGGACGCTATAGAGAGGGAGGCGCTATTTAAAGGGGGCGCTATGGCCAGGTCACTTTTAATGTAAATAGCATCGTACTACGTCATTAAAATCGGACGCTATAGAGAGGGAGGCGCTATTTAGAGGGGGCGCTATAGACAGGTTACTTTTAATGTAAATCACATCGTACTACGTCATTAAAATCGGACGCTATAGAGAGGGAGGCGCTATTTAGAGGGGGTGCTATAGAGACAGGTTTAACTGTATATAACAGTAGCATACAATCTCTAGAAACTACACTACCTAAGTTTATTGAATATTGGGTAGTAGAGTATATAACAACAGAGAATATTTGCATAACCCTTATGTAAGAGAGATATGCAAAATTGTAAGACCTTCCAGCTGTAAGAACTGAGCAGGAAGAAAGGATTGATAACCGCGACTTCCTGAGGTCACTGACTGTCTCAAAGGAAATTGCCATTAACCTTGAACGCAACACTTCATCAAACTCTCAACTCTCACTCCGTACAACCTTATGTACATTTTCCAGAATTAAACTCTTGTTACGTAGAAAGAAAAGCACATTCCAGAATAGAATGTTCTAGAACGTTTAAGAATAATGTATAAAAAGCGGAAGACAACTGATTTAGCCAATCTAAAGCGATTGCGCAAGGCTTGGTGTTGGCAGCTTTCTGATTGGCTGATCAACCATGACCGTTCTGGAAAGATCTACTCCGGGATATATAGGGATGAGTAACTCATGCAAGGGGAGAAGAAGAAGAACGAAGCTTCGTGGTGTACTCCAAGCAAGCTGCTGTCTTAAGAGGTCGGACTGCTGCTTACCGCCGACGCCGGTGTATTTAGTGGAAGATTCTAGAAGGTTCTACGAACTTCTGTCTCCTGTTCTGCTCCTGCTTTCCTTCACTATGCTGCAGTTGGTGAGTTTGTAACTGCTCTTTTCTTTATTGTTGTTTTTATTTTTGCACTCTTCTGTAATTATTTTATCGATTAGGCTTAAATAAAGTCCTAAACCCACGGAAGTTATTCTTTGTCCACCAACAACGCAAAACTATTATTATATTGAATAATTATAAATATAAAATATTGTGTATTGCCGGACTGAGAATCCTCTCGGTGCTCTTTACTGATGACCGCCCCAGAATATTTAAAACAGACGGATGGACATGCGAGATTTGCGGGACAAGAATGGAGCCGGGGCTACATCACCATATACTCTCATGTATGGGGCTGAAAGACGAACGAGAAGTGCTCCTCAGTGAAATAGGCCTTGAGGGACTCTCTTTGAAGCTCCTGTTGAATGAGGGGGTGAGAAACAGAGCTGGAGCTTTTGCGCTGTTCGAATTTTGGAAGACGGCTGAAGAGAAGGGGAAGCTATATACATAATCTAATTGATGTAAATAATTATATGTAAATAATCTTTGTCGGGATTAGAATGACGAATCCTGTATGGGACTTTGATTCCAGTAAAAGGCTTGTTGCTGCTGCTGTATATAGTCACAGTGTAGAAAATACTATACTATACCTACTACTTATAGGTTTCTCTCTGTATTCTTAGTTCTCTTCTCTTCAATTACTCTGTAAACTGGCGAATCCTTTATAGGACGAGAGGTCCTCAATAAAGGCTTTTGTTGTTGTTGTCTTTTAAATATAAAATATTTTATTTTAGCAACGCCGTGAAATTAGACAAAAGGTGTACGGTGTCTTTTTCTTGTAAACACACAAGAATATAATCTCTCTCCTTATTCCAAACTTAACCTTTTACTACGTACAGCTTAATATGGTCACAAAATGAAATACACTCATAGGCAAAACTTAAGGAAGTTGTACCTTTTAGCATGTATATCGGGATTCAGATAATAACTCTGAAAGATATACTCATGGACAAAACTTAAGAAGGTTGTGCCTTTCAGCATGTATTTTGGGATTCAGACAATAACTCTGAAAGATACACTCATGGACAAAACTTAAGGAAGTTGTACCTTTTAGCATGTATATCGGGATTCAGACAATAACTCTGAAAGATACACTCATGGACAAAACTTAAGGAAGTTGTACCTTTTAGCATGTATATCGGAATTCAGACAATAACTCTGAAAGATACACTCATGGACAAAATTTAAGGAAATTGTACCTTTTAGCATGTATATCGGGGTTGAACAATAACTCTGAAAGATATTACAGTGACCTTTATTGAAGATACACTAGATAACCAAGTGTAAAAAAAGTGCCTCTGTCTCCTTAAAAAAAAAAAAAGAAAAGAAATAGACGACCGAGGACATCAAAGACTTTCTACTTTGTATGTGTGCCAATGAGTGTATTTATATTAAATAAAAATAAATATTTAATTGTTTTGATTTGGTAACACAAAGAAAACAGACGACCGTTTACTAAGTCTTTTTCCTACAAACACGAACTGTTTTTAAACACCACTGTTAAATAGTTTAATGCTCTGGCCTTGAATTCCAAATGAGAAGTCACTTGGGATTATAAAGTTTCTTTTAAGAGAGATAGACAACTGGATTTTCTCCTTGGAATTGTGGATCACATTCTGGTACAGGAGGGACTTTTTGTAGTGATATTGTTTACGGAGTCCCCCCGGCTGTTTTTCTGTGAGTACACCACATGTTTACATATGGTACAGGTCATGATAATCATGGTGGGTAGTTGACGACTGCTTTTACTGTAAGTACACCACATGTCTACATATGGTACAGGCCATGATAATCCTGGTGGGTAGTTAGTGACTGTCTTTTACTGTAAGTACACCACATGTCTACATATGGTACAGGCCATGATAATCTACGTCTATCTACGTCGGGACCTGATATTGCCACCGCTAGCTCCCCCATACGACGGTCCATATGAAGTCCTTTTTAGGAAACCCAAAATTTACAAACTGAAAATTAAAAAGAGATCCACGTGGGTGTCAATCGACCGCCTCAAGCCTGCTTTCACATCAGAAGGACCGATGTTTTCCCAAGACCCGAACTTGGCAAGCCAATAAGATTGCATAGGATCGCTGGAAAGATCCTACTGGAGGGGGAGTAGTGTGGCGACCCCACTTTGCCTCGGCAAGCACGTGTTTTAAGAACACTTCACTACGCATGCGCGGGCGTCATCCAGAACTTTCTAGCGGCTGGCTTCTTCCGACACTCGAGCTGACCACACTGACGCGGTAAACAAGAAGGCTTAAGCTGGCGGCCGTTATTTCAACCGTTGCTTCTTTTCTCTTTATAATGTCTTGCTTTAAATAAATTAATTTTAATTATAATTTTATCAGCAGCCTTTCCACAAGCCACACCAACACAGCACATCAACAACCATCCTACATATATATATATATATGAAAAAAGAAAAAGGCATCTCCTTATCGTGCAACTGAAAGTTGCTGATGGCTGAGCGCCATCTATCGGAATAAATATCAACTATTCTCGTTGATTTTTTAATTCCATAATTGGCCAAATACCCATTCTTGATTAATCAAGAAAAGCTAACCACGGACGCGTTTCGGGCTGTTGGCCCTCATCAGCGTGGTGCAAGCTGTACCTCAAAGACCAAAAAAATTGGTCATTAAGGCATCCTGAAAAATCATGAAACGGGTAGTTGAGGCCAGAATTGCGTGAGGACTCTACACAATGTGAAAAAATAGTACAAATGTAACATTGTACTGGGATAAGGTGCATAAATCATGAAAAAAGAAAAAGGCATCTCCTTATCGTGCAACTGAAAGTTGCTGATGGCTGAGCGCCATCTATCGGAATAAATATCAACTATTCTCGTTGATTTTTTAATTCCATAATTGGCCAAATACCCATTCTTGATTAATCAAGAAAAGCTAACCACGGACGCGTTTCGGGCTGTTGGCCCTCATCAGCGTGGTGCAAGCTGTACCTCAAAGACCAAAAAAATTGGTCATTAAGGCATCCTGAAAAATCATGAAACGGGTAGTTAAGGCCAGAATTGCGTGAGGACTCTACACAATGTGAAAAAATAGTACAAATGTAACATTGTACTGGGATAAGGTGCATAAATCATGAAAAAAGAAAAAGTTTCATGATTTTTCAGGATGCCTTAATGACCAATTTTTTTGGTCTTTGAGGTACAGCTTGCACCACGCTGATGAGGGCCAACAGCCCGAAACGCGTCCGTGGTTAGCTTTTCTTGATTAATCAAGAATGGGTATTTGGCCAATTATGGAATTAAAAAATCAACGATAATAGTTGATATTTATTCCGATAGATGGCGCTCAGCCATCAGCAACTTTCAGTTGCACGATAAGGAGATGCCTTTTTCTTTTTTCATGATTTATGCACCTTATCCCAGTACAATGTTACATTTGTACTATTTTTTCACATTGTGTAGAGTCCTCACGCAATTCTGGCCTTAACTACCCGTTTCATGATTTTTCAGGATGCCTTAATGACCAATTTTTTTGGTCTTTGAGGTACAGCTTGCACCACGCTGATGAGGGCCAACAGCCCGAAACGCGTCCGTGGTTAGCTTTTCTTGATTAATCAAGAATGGGTATTTGGCCAATTATGGAATTAAAAAATCAACGAGAATAGTTGATATTTATTCCGATAGATGGCGCTCAGCCATCAGCAACTTTCAGTTGCACGATAAGGAGATGCCTTTTTCTTTTTTCATGATTTATGCACCTTATCCCAGTACAATGTTACATTTGTACTATTTTTTCACATTGTGTAGAGTCCTCACGCAATTCTGGCCTTAACTACCCGTTTCATGATTTTTCAGGATGCCTTAATGACCAATTTTTTTGGTCTTTGAGGTACAGCTTGCACCACGCTGATGAGGGCCAACAGCCCGAAACGCGTCCGTGGTTAGCTTTTCTTGATTAATCAAGAATGGGTATTTGGCCAATTATGGAATTAAAAAATCAACGAGAATAGTTGATATTTATTCCGATAGATGGCGCTCAGCCATCAGCAACTTTCAGTTGCACGATAAGGAGATGCCTTTTTCTTTTTTCATGATTTATGCACCTTATCCCAGTACAATGTTACATTTGTACTATTTTTTCACATATATATATATATATATATATATATATATATATATATAAATAGAAATAGTGAAACAGAAGAAAGAAATAGAATTTTCAAAGAATTAATAAATAATATTTTCCAAAAAAATTTATTGAAAAACATTTTCATAGACAGAGAGATATACCTTCAAATAATAGTCGTGATCAATCCCCCAAAAAAAAAGATATTGCTCTATTCCATATAGCTACGGTTCGGAGAGAATTGCCCGAATTTTAAAGAGACATAATATAATTACAACATATCAATCTGCACAAAATCTTCGCCAAATCTTACGCCATTCAGATACAAAAAATACTTTAAATCAAGAAAATACAACCAATGTAATTTACAAAATTCCCTGCCAAACATGTCAAGCTACATACATTGGAGAAACAGGTAAATCACTTAAAGATCGTATCAATCAACATAAAGCAGCTTTAAAAAACTACAAACCTTTATCCCTACTAGTTGACCACTCCCTGAACAATAGCCATGTACCAGATTTCAGACAGGCCACAATTATATACAAAAATATAACAGAAAAGCATTGTAGACTGTTTTTAGAAAGTTGGGCTTCTGCCGAAGATAAACACAGTATAAACAGAAAAATTGATTTTCCAGAGGTTTATAAAGAATTCATATCTTAATTATTTGTAAATAACTATGTATATACTATAAATTTACTTATTTATTTTGCTTTCAAAATTTTTATTAATTTAGAATTAATATGTATATAAACAATTATTTACAATTACACTGTTGTATATAAATCTCTCTATCTTTCATAGATATAAAATAATAATCTATAATATTAAATATAATTATTAGCTGTATATAAACTGAATACAATAGTTAAATCAAAGATACAATTCTTTCATTGGCCTTGTAGAACGAGAGTGGTGTACGCGCGCGCGCGTGTTCTAGTGAAAACACAAACATCCTCGATAAAGAGAGGCGAGTTGCCCCTCGAAATATTGGAACAATAAAATAATTAGAAATACAATATATGCATCTTTTTTTTAAATATATGTATATATTTAAAATACAATATAACGCGGCTGATGATTGTAAAACGAAAATTGCAATTATACCGCGAATGTTTCTTTTAAACAAAAATCGAAATTTATTTAAAGAGAAATAGCGATTATTTCTAACTTTAAGGATGAAGTATGATAGGATGAAATGTGAAGAGTAATGACAAATTGAAGAGAGAAATGACAAATCATCCTATCATACTTCATCCTTAAAGTTAGAAATAATCGCTATTTCTCTTTAAATAAATTTCGATTTTTGTTTAAAAGAAACATTCGCGGTATAATTGCAATTTTCATATATATATATATGGTGGGGCGTCTGGTTTTGACGTCTATTTTGACGGGAGAGGCGACCCTTGTCTCTTTAGATCAATTTCCTCCCGGCAAAATTTCCATACATATATATATATATATATATTAATAGTAATTTTTTTATATTAGGAAAATAGAGGAAAAATAAACTATTAAGAACAACAGATTTTGAATCAATTTTGAGTCAGAACAGCAAGCTAATTCTGTATCAAATAGTATAGTTATGAAAAATTTTAAGATTAATAATTTTTTTTTTAATTTAATTTAAATGTGTGAGGTTTGTTTTTTTAATTTTTTTGTAATAAATAATTAGTTGATTATATTTAAAAAAAAAATAACACCAGCAAAGCATCGGCAGTTACGCGTCATAGGCTGGGTGAAAAAAAGGAATAAGCGAAGAGAAGGTTTTAAAGAGAAGAGCAAAGACAGAACCATGATAATAATTTTCCAAATATAAAATAAAGCTAATTAGAGAGAGAGAAGTATTTTTTGCTCTATTTTCTCTCTTGATGAGAGAAGTTAGATTTTTGTAAATTTTTTTTTTTTTTGGGAATTTTTTTTTTATATATATATATATATAAGCTTATTTTAAAGACAATCTAGTGTAAATGTGGAGGACACGATATAAGATAATATATAAAATTAGGAAGGATGAAAACCTTAAGGGTTAGACCAGTTGAAAACCATAAAGGTTAGACCATCCTCTTTCCATCTGGTCTAACCTTTATGGTTTTCAACTGGTCTAACCCTTAAGGTTTTCATCCTTCCTAATTTTATATATTATCTTATATCGTGTCCTCCACATTTACACTAGATTGTCTTTAAAATAAGCTTATATATAAAAAAAAAAATTCCCAAAAAAAAAAAAAAAATTACAAAAATCTAACTTCTCTCATCAAGAGAGAAAATAGAGCAAAAAATACTTCTCTCTCTCTAATTAGCTTTATTTTATATTTGGAAAATTATTATCATGGTTCTGTCTTTGCTCTTCTCTTTAAAACCTTCTCTTCGCTTATTCCTTTTTTTCACCCAGCCTATGACGCGTAACTGCCGATGCTTTGCTGGTGTTATTTTTTTTTAAATATAATCTAACTAATTATTTATTACAAAAAAATTAAAAAAACAAACCTCACACATTTAAATTAAATTAAAATAAAAAAAAATTATTAATCTTAAAATTTTTCATAACTATACTATATATATATATATATATATATACACCTATCCCCCGATTTACACGGTAGATACGTTGTTCCTGAAAAAACGTGTAAATCGAGGGATATGTTAAACTGTCAAATCTGAATAGGTGTTCGCCCCCTCATGAATCAGAGCCTCCCAGTATTCTTTTCAACATAGGTAGCATAGAGTAGAATATCGCATTTTAGTATAGTGCGATAAAAACAACAAAAAAAAACTTATTTGGAAAACCGTGTAAAAGCGAAAACGTGTAAAACAAATACCGTGTAAATCGGGGGATAGGTGTATATAAATAAATATAAAGCCTATATTGGATCTATTTTTATTAAACAGCCAATATTTCTAGGGGCAACACGCCTCTCTTTATCAAGGCTTTTGATTTAAACTAAATCACGTGGGATCCACTCACGCTATACAAGATCAGAGCAAAAAACTATCTGATGAAATATATATATGGCGTCTGGTTTTGACGTCTATTTTGACGGGAGAGGCGACCCTTATCTCTTCTCTTTAGATATATATATATATATAATCGCCTCTCCCGTCAAAATAGACGCCAAAACCAGACGCCATATATTGACCGTCGCCGCAAACTAGCGGCCTCGGGTCGGTGACAAAGCCACGATATACAAGGCTCCAAAAGATGCTCCTTTCCCTTTAAATAATTCATTTCTTTTATCATCCGAGTGAAAAAAGATAATTATTTTTTTAAAAACGCCACAGCATCGAAACCTGTACACCATGGCTTCATCAGGACAGCGCAGTTATCCTACATGGGAAAATGTAAATAGAAACGGAATATTTCAATTAGGTGTTTATAATTGTAGAAATTAAAATACAAAAAATAAGGGAAAATTAAGCTATGTTTTATTTTTGTTACAGTGTTTCATGTAACAATTATTTATGTTACAATTATTTATGCTACAATGTTTCATGTTACAATGTTTCATGTTACAATGTTTATTTACAAATACTTATTGATTTCAGATGGTTCGCCATATTATTACTTCTTTCTGAATCAAGACAATGGGATCTTAGTAATCGATCAAGAAAACCTTTATATTTTTCTTTGTCGTATGCTCTAAATCTTTCCAAAAATTTTTCGGTGTCGAATCCCGCCTTGTGAACAAGTTCAATTGCAAGTCTATCAGCTTCATTTTCGTAATATTTATGCCAGATGGTATTTCGTAATTCGAAGACATAGGGTGCCAAGTGGATGCATGCCAGAATCGGCAAAATACTCAACGGAAATTTCACCAATGTTGGGAGATATGGAATAAATGCCCAGATAGATTCGAGCGCAAAGTATTGAATAGTTTTTTCCCTTTCTTCGTGTTCTAGGAGTACATGCGAGAGTTCATGGGCTATAAAAAATGCCAACTCTTCTTCATAAGGACTATATTTTTGGGAATAGCCAATTACAATTAATCTATTTGTAGGTAGACTAAAGGAACGGTAAAAATCCCATTCCCCAATCAACAGTCTAAGATCATTGTCTTCTACATATTGCCCAATTTTATGCTCATTAGCTCTCAGTATTTTCCTATAAAGAGAGTCAACATATACATAATAAGGGTCGTCTTTTGGTCTAAATATTTCAGAAGGAAATAACTCATCTGTTTCATATCTTGGATACATATTTTTTAGAACAGGTTTGTAAAAAGATGTATTTCCTAAAGGAACATCTTGTTTATTACAATAATACATTCCGTACAGAGCTCCCAGTACTAAGCCATGTTTTACCAAATGTCTTTTCTTTCTGATTTGATTTATACAGAGAGTGCGAGATAAAAACTTACTAATTTGATTCATTCTTGAGTTGATTCCAAAATTCCAGTTTTCAAATATTTGATGAGGTTTCTGTTTTTGGAAACTTTTCGATCTGAAAGTGGAAGAGAATTCGCACCACAGATTTTATTTTCACCACAGCTTATTTATGTGAGAAATTCACGAAAATATATTTATTATTATAAATATTTCATTTTCTATTTTAAAATTCACACATATATATTTATAATACAATATAATGCGGTTTATGATTGTAAAACGACGTATGACAAGTTTTACCGAAAATGTTTCATTTGAACGAAAAATCGTAATTTATTTCAAGGAGAAATAACGACTATTTCTATCCTTAGGGATGAAGTATTATGGGTTCGAACTTCACAATTCATCCTTTCATACTTCATCCCTAAGGATAGAAATAGTCGTTATTTCTACTTGAAATAAATATTTCGTTCAAAAGAAACATTTGCGGTAAAACGTCGTTTTACACATATGCGCATGTGTAATGTGAAAAACACATGTGCTCCTGGTCAGGATATGCCTTTTTTATTTTTAATATATACATATAAAATGAAAGAATTTAAAAGCACGAATGTTTCTTTTATACATAATACAAACTTCTACTGTCTTTACTGCTATGAAAAATATGTATTGGGAGGGTTTGGCTCATCAGTGGTGAACCCTCCCAGCGGTTTCGCCAATTTATTCGTAAAATTCGCCTTTTTAATTAAAAATTTATTTATGGATTGCTCTATTTTCAAAAAATATATATTTATATCAAAATTCGAAACTATTTTAAACGCGTAAGATTCTTTTTGAAATTAAACAATTTCTACTGCCCTTACCATATATACAGGGTGTACCAGGTAAATTGGGACTAACTTTGGCAGTCCATAAAACAAAAACTACTTGAGATTAAAAACTTGTTTTTTTTTTCATTACGTAGCCATATTCATGTAAAATGCAACAGTACATGTGTGCGCAGTGTAGTGATGAAGAGTAACCGAGAATTTGAAAATCGAGCTGTCATCATCGTTGCTCTGCGCGCCGGAAGGAGCCCCAAAGAGATAGTGGATTTTCTTAAGTTGCCCAAAACCACTATTTATCGTGTCAAGAAGCAGTTTGATGAGGCCGACAGTAACAAAGAGGAGATAGCTACAAGGAAAAAGCACTCGCGTCGATCGCACAGGGCAAGAGGCGAAGAATTTGTCAAAAATGTCAAGGAGAAGATTGATGGAAACCCTGGGAAGAGCATGAGGGCCATAGCCAAGGAAATGGACGTTGGCTCTATGACAATTGTCAGAACTATCCATGAGGACCTTGGTCTCAAGTCTTATGCCCTTCGGAAAGGTCAGTTGCTGACTGAGAATATGAAGAATAACAGAAAAGGAAAGGCTGCTGCCCTCCTCAACAACCTGAAACACGACTCTTTTGGCATGCTAAGGTTCTTCTCTGACGAAAAGAACTTTGACGTGGACCAAAAGGTAAATCCCAGGAATGAACGCTGGATCTGTAAAGACCCCTCAGAGATACCTGTCGTGATGCACACGAAATTTCCTGCCTCCGTAATGGTCCTTGGCGTTATCAGCAGTGAAGGTGATGTCATGCCTCCCCATTTCTTTGAGAAGGGCCTTAGGATGAACGCCGACACCTACATCAATGTTCTGGAGACCGTTGTGAAGCCTTGGATGGACATGGTGGCCGCAGGAAGGAAGTATGTCTTCCAACAGGACTCAGCTCCAGCCCATAAGGCAAAAAAGACACAATCGTGGCTGACACTTAACGTCCCTAGTCACTGGGGTCCTGATATTTGGCCCCCTAATTCTCCAGATTGCAATCCCCTCGACTACTATGTATGGGGCGTTGTTGAGAGAGATGTCAACAAAGCTCCTCATACCACCATCCAGTCTGTCAAGAAAGCAGTTCACACGGTGATGACCCAAATGGACAAGGTCATCGTCGCCAAGGCCTGTGCTTCATTCCGCACTCGCCTCGAGACTGTTGTAGCTAATAATGGAAACTACATTGAATAAATAAAAACTATATCCTTTTATCTACTACTCTGTCAAATTTCATTCGGATATTCTAATTTTTACTTGCAAAAAATTTCAGTTAAAATACCATTGTTGAAATTCCCAATTTACCTGGTACACCCTGTAAATAACAGCGGTATGGTAGATTAAACTGGCGAAACCGCTGGGAGGGTTCACCACTGATGAGCCAGGCGCTCCCTTTAATTTTTCCATTGCAGTAAGGGCAGTAAAAATTGTTTAATTTCAAAAAAGAATCTTGCGCGTTTAAAATAGTTTCGAATTTTGATAACAGATGGCGCGCTAGTGCATCGTAATATATATATTTTGTGATATGTTCTATCCTGTAGGATAATTGTGATATGTTCTATCCTGTAGGATAATTGTGGTATGTTCTATCCTGTAGGATAATTGTGATATGTTTTATCCTGTAGGATAATTGTGGTATGTTCTATCCTGTATGATAATTGTGGTATGTTCTATCCTGTAGGAAAATTTTAATATGTTCTATCCTGTAGGATAATTGTGATATGTTCTATCCTGTAATAGCAGAAAATGTAACAGACTGGAAGTTGCTCTGCCAAGAGCTGAAAGACCTGTGCACAGATAAATTCCAATGCACGATCTCAGGAAATAAGCACATTATCAAGGCCAAAAATATTTCAGACTTAAAAAAAATCAGGGAATATGTTCAAAAAAACAATGGCGGCTACTCTTATAGACTCCAAGAAGAAAAACCGCTCAAAGTAGTATTAAAGGGCGTGACAACAGCCTACAAGACTGAAGATATAGCAATAGAACTTGCAACAATGGGCTTTACTGAGACCTCTGTGAAGAGACTTCATAGACAATCAACTAAAAGGCCAATGAATTTAGTACTGGTAGAATTACCGAAAAATGAACAAAACAAGAAAATTTACGGAATAACTGAACTTCTCTATCAGAAAATTGCAGTAGAATCTTTCAGAACAACAAACCGCGTGACTCAATGCTTCAACTGCCAGGGTTTCGGGCACGGTCAACTAAACTGCTTCCTGAAACCAAAATGCGTCAAGTGTGCCGAGGAGCACCATTCGAAGGACTGCCCAAGAAAGTCAAGACAACTTCCCCCAAAGTGTGCAAACTGCGAGGAAGCGCACACAGCCAATTACTGCGGATGCCCTAAGTTTCCAAGAGTACATCAGCAACAGCCAAGATACCCTGGTCAGTACATACCTAACAACCCACTTCCGATTTCAAAAAGATCTGAAACACTGCCGAAAATTGTAGAACAACAAAACCAAAGCAATGCTGAGGTTGTGACAAGAAAAACTTCTCGTTCTGAAACTAAGGACCTGTGTGAAAAATTGATGCAAGTAATCAAAACATACCTACAATGAATTGCAAATTACCTTTTAAAATTATTGCTTGGAATTGTAACGGAATCAGACCAAAGAAAGAAGAATTATTGCACTTTTTAGAAGATAACTCAATTGACATTGCTCTGCTCAGTGAAACTCACCTTAAACCCTCAATTGATCTAAAGTTCAGGAACTATCAAACCATTAGAACTGATCGAATTACAGGAAAGGGTGGGGGAACAGCCATCATTTTAAAATCCTTTTTTAAATATAAAAATATGCTGATTCATACTTTAAACTTGGAAAATACTTCAATTTTGATAAAACCAGATGGAAAAACCCTCTTGCAAATCACAGCAATTTATAAGAAGCCTGATGCACCATTATTGGAAGAAGATTTGAACCAACTGATAAAACACAACCACTCAATAATCGTTGCAGGAGACTGGAACTCCAAACACCCTCTTTGGGGATCAAGGACTTCAAATAACAGTGGAATCGTGCTGCACAATTTCTCTGAAAGAGAAAGCCTCGACATTGTCGCACCTTCGTCACCCACGCATTACAGTCCACTCGGCAATCCCGATTTCCTAGACTTCGCTGTACTTAAAAACATTCCCTGGACCCCAAAGGCCAGAACCACCGACGAATTATCATCTGACCATCTCCCTGTAATCTTTGAATTGAATTGCCCAAAGGATGAATTCACAACCCAGCTCAGCCGAGTAACTAATTGGGTTCATTTTCAACAAGATCTAATATCCATTACGCCCCCCAGACTCCCCTTGAAAACTGAAGTAGACATTGATTCAGCAGTTGGAATTTTAAACGAAAAAATTAATAATAGCTACTGGAAAAACACCATAGTTTCATCTTCCAAATCAATAAAGAACCCAAAAACCAAAGCCTTAATAAGGGAGAAAAATAAAGCTAGGAAAAGATGGCAATCAACATGGGATCCAGCTCATAGGGCTACTTACCTCAATCTTCAAGGAAAGGTAAATCAAGCCCTTGAAGCAGAGAAATCTGAAAATTGGAATAGTTTTTTAAGCAAACTTGAATCGAGCCCAACAGACTTCTGGAAAAAAACAAAACCCATTAGGAAAAAAACTGACAAAATCACTAGTTTAAACGCAAATGGAAAAACCTTGCTGACCGACAAAGAAATTGGAAATGATCTTTCAGAGCATTTTTCCAAACACTTTTCCAAGGCGGAGGATGAGGTTCCGTTATACCTAACAGATAACACTTGCCATCATCCCCAAGAGAATATACTATCAATGACAACGCCAAATGAAGTCAAGGAAGTGATTAAAAACCTAGGTAATCACAAAGCTCCAGGCCACGACAATATTACGCCGCAAATGACTAAAAACCTCCCCATCAAATGGATAGTTTTCCTCGCTGGGATCTTCAATGCTGCATTACACCTGTGCTACTTCCCGAAGACATGGAAACATGCCATTATCATAACCATTCCAAAAAAATCACCTGTCAAATCACCTGAAGATCTCAGACCAATCAACCTTCTCTCTACCATCGGTAAGGTATACGAGAGAATCGTTCTTCGCAGATTGCAGTCATACATGGATTCTATTAACTTTATCATTCCACAACAATTTGGATTCAGAAAAGGACACTCCACAACCCACCAGCTAATCACAGTAATAGACTACATCCAAATAAGAAAGTCCCACAAGGAGGCAGTAGGTGCTGTTTTTCTAGACTTTACCAAAGCCTTTGATAGAGTATGGCATGATGGCTTGATAGCAAAAATAACAAAAAATCAATTTCCAAGGGATTTTATCAAATTCTTGAAAAATTATCTCCAGGACAGAACCTTTTCAATTAAGCAAGGGAATTATATAACCACGGCAAAACCAACCCAGATTGGAGTCCCTCAAGGCTCTATCCTTGGACCCTACCTATTCAACATCTACATCAACGATTTCCCTCCACATCCAAAATGTCAAATAAAACTTTTTGCAGATGACGCAGCAATTTTATCAAACTCCACATCAATAGGAATAATAACTACACAACTCCAAAATTACATAAACAGTATAACCAAATGGTGCAATGATTGGAAATTAGACATCAACCCAAAAAATTCTCAGGCAATAATTTTTCCTCCACTAGACAATAAAAAATTCAAGCCACAATCCATCCTGAAGGTAAACCAGAGCCCTATTAACTGGACTGACAGCGTTAAATATCTTGGAGTTACCTTAGACTCCAAGTTGAAATTCAACATGCATGTCAAAAATATCATAAAGAAAGCAAAAATCGCCAAAATAACATTATCAAGCCTGTTCAACTATAGAAGCAAATTGACTACAAAACAAAAGTTTACTCTATACAGAAGTTGTATCCTCCCGATAGTAACATACGCACTCCCAGTTTGGTGCAAATATATTACAGCCACAGACAAAAATAGGATAAACGCATTCATGAGAATCTGCCTTCGAACAAGTATAGGAGCTCCATTCAACCTATCAAACAAGATACTGAAGGAGGACTTGAACCAACCCGATCTAGAAGATATGTACCAAACTTCCGTTAAGAAATTATACCTTCAAATGCAAAACTCAAATAATACAACCATACAAGATATTCTACAAAATAAAGGAGATATCAATCCCCGATTCCGACGACCCGGCCCTGACACTTAGTCAAGAGCTCATCGCCCAACAGCTGCCCTCCTGCAAGGCCTAGGGGGACCACTTCTACTCCACCAACTCGCCATGTGTAAATAGCCAGGACAAGGTGACTCGCGAGCTGTGCTCGAATGTAACACCTGTAAATTGAGACGAAATAAAAAAAAAAGTGTTCCCAACAACCCACTTCCGATTTCAAAAAGATCTGAAACACTGCCGAAAATTGTAGAACAACAAAACCAAAGCAATGCTGAGGTTGTGACAAGAAAAACTTCTCGTTCTGAAACTAAGGACCTGTATGAAAAATTGATGCAAGTAATCAAAACATACCTACAATGAATTGCAAATTACCTTTTAAAATTATTGCTTGGAATTGTAACGGAATTAGACCAAAGAAAGAAGAATTATTGCACTTTTTAGAAGATAACTCAATTGACATTGCTCTGCTCAGTGAAACTCACCTTAAACCCTCAATTGATCTAAAGTTCAGGAACTATCAAACCATTAGAACTGATCGAATTACAGGAAAGGGTGGGGGAACAGCCATCATTATAAAATCCTTTTTAAAATATAAAAATATGCTGATTCATACTTTAAACTTGGAAAATACTTCAATTTTGATAAAACCAGATGGAAAACCCCTCTTGCAAATCACAGCAATTTATAAGAAGCCTGATGCACCATTATTGGAAGAAGATTTGAACCAACTGATAAAACACAACCACTCAATAATCGTTGCAGGAGACTGGAACTCCAAACACCCTCTTTGGGGATCAAGGACTTCAAATAACAGTGGAATCGTGCTGCACAATTTCTCTGAAAGAGAAAGCCTCGACATTGTCGCACCTTTGTCACCCACGCATTACAGTCCACTCGGCAATCCCGATTTCCTAGACTTCGCTGTACTTAAAAACATTCCCTGGACCCCAAAGGCCAGAACCACCGACGATTTATAATCTGACCATCTCCCTGTAATCTTTGAATTGAATTGCCCAAAGGATGAATTCACAACCCAGCTCAGCCGAGTAACTAATTGGGTTCATTTTCAACAAGATCTAATCTCCACCACGCCCCCCAGACTCCCCTTGAAAACTGAAGTAGACATTGATTCAGCAGTTGGAATTTTAAACGAAAAAATTATTAATAGCTACTGGAAAAACACCATAGTTTCATCTTCCAAATTAATAAAGAACCCAAAAACCAAAGCCTTAATAAGGGAGAAAAATAAAGCTAGGAAAAGATGGCAATCAACCTGGGATCCAGCTCATAGAGCTACTTACCTCAATCTTCAAGGAAAGGTAAATCAAGCCCTTGAAGCAGAGAAATCTGAAAATTGGAATAGTTTTTTAAGCAAACTTGAAGCGAGCCCAACAGACTTCTGGAAAAAAACAAAACCCATTAGGAAAAAAACTGACAAAATCACTAGTTTAAACGCAAATGGAAAAACCTTGCTGACCGACAAAGAAATTGGAAATGATCTTTCAGAGCATTTTTCCAAACACTTTTCCAAGGCGGAGGATGAGGTTCCGTCGTACCTAACAGATAACACTTCCCATCATCCCCAAGAGAATATACTATCAATGACAACGCCAAATGAAGTCAAGGAAGTGATTAAAAACCTAGGTAATCACAAAGCTCCAGGCCACGACAATATTACACCGAAAAATGACTAAAAACCTCCCCATTAAATGGATAGTTTTCCTCGCTGGGATCTTCAATGCTGCATTACACCTGTGCTACTTCCCGAAGACATGGAAACATGCCATTATCATAACCATTCCAAAAAAATCACCTGAAGATCTCAGACCAATCAGCCTTCTCTCTACCATCGGTAAGGTATACGAGAGAATCGTTCTTCGCAGATTGCAGTCATACATGGATTCTATTAACTTTATCATTCCTCAACAATTTGGATTCAGAAAAGGACACTCCACAGCCCACCAGCTAATCACAGTAATAGACTACATCCAAATAAGAAAGTCCCACAAGGAGGCAGTAGGTGCTGTTTTTCTAGACCTTACCAAAGCCTTTGATAGAGTATGGCATGATGGCTTGATAGCAAAAATAACAAAAAATCAATTTCCAAGGGATTTTATCAAATTCTTGAAAAACTATCTCCAGGACAGAACCTTTTCAATTAAGCAAGGGAATTATATAACCACGGCAAAACCAACCCAGATTGGAGTTCCTCAATGCTCTATCCTTGGACCCTACCTATTCAACATCTACATCAACGATTTCCCTCCACATCCAAAATGTCAAATAAAACTTTTCGCAGATGACGCAGCAATTTTATCAAACTCCAAATCAATAGGAATAATAACTACACAACTTCAAAATTACATAAACAGTATAACCAAATGGTGCAATGATTGGAAATTAGACATCAACCCAAAAAAGTCTCAGGCAATAATTTTTCCTCCATTAGACAATAAAAAATTCAAGCCACAATCCATCCTGAAGGTAAACCAGAGCCCTATTAACTGGACTGACAGCGTTAAATATCTTGGAGTTACCTTAGACTCCAAGTTGAAATTCAACATGCATGTCAAAAATATCATAAAGAAAGCAAAAATCGCCAAAATAATATTATCAGACCTGTTCACCTATAGAAGCAAATTGACTACAAAACAAAAGTTTACTCTATACAGAAGTTGTATCCTCCCGATAGTAACATACGCACTCCCAGTCTGGTGCAAATATATTACAGCCACAGACAAAAATAGGATAAACGCATTCATGAGAATCTGCCTTCGGACAAGTATAGGAGCTCCATTCAACCTATCAAACAAGATACTGAAGGAGGACTTGAACCAACCCGATCTAGAAGATATGTACCAAACTTCCGTTAAGAAATTATACCTTCAATTGGAAAACACAAATAATCCAACCATTAAAGATATTCTACAAAATAAAGGAGATATCAATCCCCGATTCCGACGACCCGGCCCTGACACTTAGTCAAGAGCTCATCGCCCAAAAGCTGCCCTCCTGCAAGGCCTAGGGGGACCACTTCTACTCCACCAACTCGCCATGTGTAAATAGCCAGGACAAGGTGACTCGCGAGCTGTGCTCGAATGTAACACCTGTAAATTGAGACGAAATAAATAAATAAAATAAAGTGTTCCCACCTCCCTATTCACCACTGAAACTTAAACTCCACAACAGCTGTACCTCCTTCCAGGCGGAACTTTTGGCCATTCTTTATGCCACCAGATCTATTAGGATCATGCCGCGACAAGACTTTGTCATTGCGTCCGACTGCCAGGCAGCTCTACATGCCATCTGTCACTCCGATATCCCTAGAACCCCACTTACTGCAGAGATAATCAGAAACCTCAATACTCTGGACAATGTTCAACTCTGCTGGGTCCGGAGTCATTGCGGCATCGTTGGAAATGAACAGGCTGATGAAGTCGCCAAAGCCGCAGCTCAATCCAAATTGCTTTTACACTTCGCAACCCTTCCTAGGAAATATGTCCGCTCTCAAAGCAAACAGTTCGCCCTCCAACTATGGACCGACCTCTACACCACAGACCATGCTACAAGAAACCTCAGAAGAGTAGCTGCATCTCCTAGTCTTCTAATCTCAATTCTCCCAAAACTAAAATATTGCAACGTCACCTCTACAATTCTGACTGGACATGGCTTCGTTCAAGCCGACATCGCCAGAACCTCCAAAAACAACGACCCTGTATGCCAACACTGTCACCAAGAAAATCAAACAGTCGACCACCTCCTATTCAGTTGCCCATCCTACCATCTTCAGAGATTCCAGACTGCAACTCTACTTAACACCAGCACATTCAACCAAGAAGCATTGAAGAACCTCCCCAAAAATAAAACAGCCTGGCGACATCTAATCAGTTGGATGTCAACTGCAACAAATAGACAATAAGTCAGAAGACAAACCCGGACAGTTGGCGACCTTCGTACGCTCCAGGAGTCCGGGTTATGTACAGAATAATAATAAAGTGTTATGGATGAGTTTTGGCAAAAAAGAATATGCCACCGATTGTAATTAAATCGACGATCGGACCAACCGGCGAGAAACTATGCATAATCGAAGCCTCCTTAATAACGAAGATCCTAGACAAATGTGGAATTGAGTATAAACTTGAGGAAACGGTTCAATCAAAAAAGAGAATTCGCGGCTCCCAATCGGATGACTCAAGATCGCCAACTAGGAGCGAGCGTAATCTGAAGACGCCTAGAATGGACATCGACGAACACTGGAGTTTCTCAACAAATGAACGCAGCTCACCCACCGCAAGACGATGACAAAAATAGCGACAACGATGGCCCATGGACCACAGTCACTAACGTGAAAAAACCAAGAATTCCTCCTGTTATTGCAGAAAATGTAGCAGATTGGAAGCTTCTTTGCCAAGAGCTAAAAGACTTGTGCATGGAACCATTCCAAGTCACGATTTCTGGCAAAAAGCACATAATTAAATCGAAAAACATAGGCGACTTCAAAAAAATCAGGGAGTATGTACAGAAAATAATGGAGGATATTCCTACAGACTACAGGAGGAAAAACCACTGAAAGTGGTATTGAAGGGGGTATCAACAGCCTTCAAAGAAGAAGACGTCGTAATTGAACTGGTCTCAATGGGCTTCACTGAGGTCATTGTCAAAAGACTCCATAGACAATCGACCAAAATACCGATGAATATAGTCCTAGTAGAGCTACCGAAAAATGAACAAAATAAACGAATCTACGGAATAACCGAAATACTTTACCAAAAAATAGTCGTGGAATCATTCAGGACTACAAAACGAGTGACCCAATGCTTTAACTGCCAGGGTTTTGGGCATGGCCAGCTAAACTGCTTTTTGAAGCCCAAATGCGTCAAGTGTGCTGAAGAACACCATTCGAAGGATTGTCCAAGAAAGTCGAAACAGCTCCCACCAAAGTGCGCTAACTGCGGAGAGGCGCACACAGCCAATTACCGCGGATGCCCAAATTTTCCGAAGCCACAACAACAGCAGCTAAAGCCTCCCAGACAAAACTCCCCTAACACCATACCTCAAGCAAGCTCCACTAAAACAGAAGAAGCAATTGTTGAAAAACAAAAGGCAAGTTACGCTGAAACTGCAAAAAAGAAAACTACTCATTCTGACACCAGGGAACTGTGCGAAAAGTTATTAGAAATTATCAAAACTTTCTTACAATGAAAGGCAAATTACCTTTAAAAATCGTTTTCTGGAATTGCAACGGAATCAAACTCAAAAAAGAAGAATTCCTACAGTTGGTGACCTCAGCCACCGAATCCGACGACCTGGACCCAATGGCTAGCTGACAGCCAAACACCCAACAACTGCCCTCCTGTAAGGTTCGGGGGGCCACTCCAGCATTACAACTCGCCATGTGTAAATAATCTGGACAAGGTGACTCGTGAGCTGTGCTCGAATGTAACACCTGTAAATTGAGATGAAATAAAAAAGTGTTATGGATTTTGTTATAGGAGCTAAAAAAGATGCAGCCTATTGTAATCAAATCAACGATCGGCCCAGCTGGCGAAAAGGTCAATATAATCGACACCAACATACTTTTGAAAATTCTTGAAAGATGTGGCATCGAGTACAAAGTAGAAGAAACTCCTTCAACAAAGAAACGAACTCGCGAATCCCCCTCAGTTTCAACACCACGTAGCCATAAGACACCGAGAATGGAAGTTGACTCACAGCATAATGAAAACGATGTCTCCATGAACGAGGTAACTGAAGTCCCTCAAGAAACGTCCGTAGCTACCCCTTCTCAGGTTAACGAAGAAAACATTGATGAAGATGGTCCTTGGACAAAAGTCACACATGCAAAAAAGCCAAGAATACCACCTGTAATAGCAGAAAATGTAACAGACTGGAAGTTGCTCTGCCAAGAGCTGAAAGACCTGTGCACAGATAAATTCCAATGCACGATCTCAGGAAATAAGCACATTATCAAGGCCAAAAATATTTCAGACTTAAAAAAAATCAGGGAATATGTTCAAAAAAAAAAACAATGGCGGCTATTCTTATAGACTCCAAGAAGAAAAACCGCTCAAAGTAGTATTAAAGGGCGTGACAACAGCCTACAAGACTGAAGATATAGCAATAGAACTTGCAACAATGGGCTTTACTGAGACCTCTGTGAAGAGACTTCATAGACAATCAACTAAAAGGCCAATGAATTTAGTACTGGTAGAATTACCGAAAAATGAATTTACGGAATAACTGAACTTCTCTATCAGAAAATTGCAGTAGAATCTTTCAGAACAACAAACCGTGTGACTCAATGCTTCAACTGCCAGGGTTTCGGGCACGGTCAACTTAACTGCTTCCTGAAACCAAAATGCGTCAAGTGTGCCGAGGAGCACCATTCGAAGGACTGCCCAAGAAAGTCAAGACAACTTCCCCCAAAGTGTGCAAACTGCGAAGAAGCGCACACAGCCAATTACCGCGGATGCTCTAAGTTTCCAAGAGTACATCAGCAACAGCCAAGATACCCTGGTCAGTACAAACCTAACAACCCACTTCCGATTTCAAAAAGATCTGAAACACTGCCGAAAATTGTAGAATAACAAAACTAAAGCAATGCTGAGGTTGTGACAAGAAAAACTTCTCGTTCTGAAACTAAGGACCTGTGTGAAAAATTGATGCAAGTAATCAAAACATACCTACAATGAATTGCAAATTACCTTTTAAAATTATTGCTTGGAATTGTAACGGAATCAGACCAAAGAAAGAAGAATTATTGCACTTTTTAGAAGATAACTCAATTGACATTGCTCTGCTCAGTGAAACTCACCTTAAACCCTCAATTGATCTAAAGTTCAGGAACTATCAAACCATTAGAACTGATCGAATTACAGGAAAGGGTGGGGGAACAGCCATCATTATAAAATCTTTTTTTAAATATAAAAATATGCTGATTCATACTTTAAACTTGGAAAATACTTCAATTTTGATAAAACCAGATGGAAAAACCCTCTTGCAAATCACAGCAATTTATAAGAAGCCTGATGCACCATTATTGGAAGAAGATTTGAACCAACTGATAAAACACAACCACTCAATAATCGTTGCAGGAGCCTGGAACTCCAAACACCCTCTTTGGGGATCAAGGACTTCAAATAACAGTGGAATCGTGCTGCACAATTTCTCTGAAAGAGAAAGCCTCGACATTGTCGCACCTTCGTCACCCACGCATTACAGTCCACTCGGCAATCCCGATTTCCTAGACTTCGCTGTACTTAAAAACATTCCCTGGACCCCAATGGCCAGAACCACCGACGATTTATCATCTGACCATCTCCCTGTAATCTTTGAATTGAATTGCCCAAAGGATGAATTCACAACCCAGCTCAGCCGAGTAACTAATTGGGTACATTTTCAACAAGATCTAATCTCCACCACGCCCCCCCCCAGACTCCCCTTGAAAACTGAAGTAGACATTGATTCAGCAGTTGGAATTTTAAACTAAAAAATTAATAATAGCTACTCGAAAAACACCATAGTTTCATCTTCCAAATTAATAAAGAACCCAAAAACCAAAGCCTTAATAAGGGAGAAAAATAAAGATAGGAAAAGATGGCAATCAACCTGGGATCCAGCTCATAGAGCTACTTACCTCGATCTTCAAGGAAAGGTAAATCAAGCCCTTGAAGCAGAGAAATCTGAAAATTGGAATAGTTTCTCAAGCAAACTTGAATCGAGCCCAACAGACTTCTGGAAAAAAACAAAACCCATTAGGAAAAAAACTGACAAAATCACTAGTTTAAACGCAAATGGAAAAACTTTGCTGACCGACAAAGAAATTGGAAATGATCTTTCAGAGCATTTTTCCAAACACTTTTCCAAGGCGGAGGATGAGGTTCCGTCGTACCTAACAGATAACACTTGCCATCATCCCCAAGAGAATATACTATCAATGACAACGCCAAATGAAGTCAAGGAAGTGATTAAAAACCTAGGTAATCACAAAGCTCCAGGCCACGACAATATTACGCCGCAAATGACTAAAAACCTCCCCATCAAATGGATAGTTTCCTCGCTGGAATCTTCAATGCTGCATTACACCTGTGCTACTTCCCGAAGACAAGGAAACATGCCATTATCATAACCATTCCAAAAAAATCACCTGTCAAATCACCTGAAGATCTCAGACCAATCAGCCTTCTCTCTACCATCGGTAAGGTATACGAGAGAATCGTTCTTCGCAGATTGCAGTCATACATGGATTCTATTAACTTTATCATTCCTCAACAATTTGGATTCAGAAAAGGACACTCCACAACCCACCAGCTAATCACAGTAATAGACTACATCCAAATAAGAAAGTCCCACAAGGAGGCAGTAGGTGCTGTTTTTCTAGACCTTACCAAAGCCTTTGATAGAGTATGGCATGATGGCTTGATAGCAAAAATAACAAAAAAATCAATTTCCAAGGGATTTTATCAAATTCTTGAAAAACTATCTCCAGGACAGAACCTTTTCAATTAAGCAAGGGAATTATATAACAACGGCAAAACCAACCCAGATTGGAGTTCCTCAATGCTCTATCCTTGGACCCTACCTATTCAACATCTACATCAACGATTTCCCTCCACATCCAAAATGTCAAATAAAACTTTTCGCAGATGACGCAGCAATTTTATCAAACTCCAAATCAATAGGAATTATAACTACACAACTTCAAAATTACATAAACAGTATAACCAAATGGTGCAATGATTGGAAATTAGACATCAACCCAAAAAAGTCTCAGGCAATAATTTTTCCTCCATTAGACAATAAAAAATTCAAGCCACAATCCATCCTGAAGGTAAACCAGAGCCCTATTAACTGGACTGACAGCGTTAAATATCTTGGAGTTACCTTAGACTCCAAGTTGAAATTCAACAAGCATGTCAAAAATATCATAAAGAAAGCAAAAATCGCCAAAATAATATTATCAAGCCTGTTCAACTATAGAAGCAAATTGACTACAAAACAAAAGTTTACTCTATACAGAAGTTGTATCCTCCCGATAGTAACATACGCACTCCCAGTCTGGTGCAAATATATTACAGCCACAGACAAAAATAGGATAAACGCATTCATGAGAATCTGCCTTCGGACAAGTATAGGAGCTCCATTCAACCTATCAAACAAGATACTGAAGGAGGACTTGAACCAACCCGATCTAGAATATATGTACCAAACTTCCGTTAAGAAATTATACCTTCAATTGGAAAACTCAAATAATCCAACCATTAAAGATATTCTACAAAATAAAGGAGATATCAATCCCCGATTCCGACGACCCGGCCCTGACACTTAGTCAAGAGCTCATCGCCCAACAGCTGCCCTCCTGCAAGGCCTAAGGGGGACCACTTCTACTCCACCAACTCGCCATGTGTAAATAGCCAGGACAAGGTGACTCGCGAGCTGTGCTCGAATGTAACACCTGTAAATTGAGACGAAATAAATAAATAAAATAAAGTGTTCCCACCTCCCTATTCACCACTGAAACTTAAACTCCACAACAGCTGTACCTCCTTCCAGGCGGAACTTTTGGCCATTCTTTATGCCACCAGATCTATTAGGATCATGCCGCGACAAGACTTTGTCATTGCGTCCGACTGCCAGGCAGCTCTACATGCCATCTGTCACTCCGATATCCCTAGAACCCCACTTACTGCAGAGATAATCAGAAACCTCAATACTCTGGACAATGTTCAACTCTGCTGGGTCCGGAGTCATTGCGGCATCGTTGGAAATGAACAGGCTGATGAAGTCGCCAAAGCCGCAGCTCAATCCAAATTGCTTTTACACTTCGCAACCCTTCCTAGGAAATATGTCTGCTCTCAAAGCAAACAGTTCGCCCTCCAACTATGGACCGACCTCTACACCACAGACCATGCTACAAGAAACCTCAGAAGAGTAGCTGCATCTCCTAGTCTTCTAATCTCAATTCTCCCAAAACTAAAATATTGCAACGTCACCTCTACAATTCTGACTGGACATGGCTTCGTTCAAACCGACATCGCCAGAACCTCCAAAAACAACGACCCTGTATGCCAACACTGTCACCAAGAAAATCAAACAGTCGACCACCTCCTATTCAGTTGACCATCCTACCATCTTCAGAGATTCCAGACTGCAACTCTACTTAACACCAGCACATTCAACCAAGAAGCATTGAAGAACCTCCCCAAAAATAAAACAGCCTGGCGACATCTAATTAGTTGGATGTCAACTGCAACAAATAGACAATAAGTCAGAAGACAAACCCGGACAGTTGGCGACCTTCGTACGCTCCAGGAGTCCGGGTTATGTACAGAATAATAATAAAGTGTTATGGATGAGTTTTGGCAAAAAAGAATATGCCACCGATTGTAATTAAATCGACGATCGGACCAACCGGCGAGAAACTATGCATAATCGAAGCCTCCTTAATAACGAAGATCCTAGACAAATGTGGAATTGAGTATAAACTTGAGGAAACGGTTCAATCAAAAAAGAGAATTCGCGGCTCCCAATCGGATGACTCAAGATCGCCAACTAGGAGCGAGCGTAATCTGAAGACGCCTAGAATGGACATCGACGAACACTGGAGTTTCTCAACAAATGAACGCAGCTCACCCACCGCAAGACGATGACGAAAATAGCGACAACGATGGCCCATGGACCACAGTCACTAACGTGAAAAAACCGAGAATTCCTCCTGTTATTGCAGAAAATGTAGCAGATTGGAAGCTTCTTTGCCAAGAGCTAAAAGACTTGTGCATGGAACCATTCCAAGTCACGATTTCTGGCAAAAAGCACATAATTAAATCGAAAAACATAGGCGACTTCAAAAAAATCAGGGAGTATGTACAGAAAATAATGGAGGATATTCCTACAGACTACAGGAGGAAAAACCACTGAAAGTGGTATTGAAGGGGGTATCAACAGCCTTCAAAGAAGAAGACGTCGTAATTGAACTGGTCTCAATGGGCTTCACTGAGGTCATTGTCAAAAGACTCCATAGACAATCGACCAAAATACCGATGAATATAGTCCTAGTAGAGCTACCGAAAAATGAACAAAATAAACGAATCTACGGAATAACCGAAATACTTTACCAAAAAATAGTCGTGGAATCATTCAGGACTACAAAACGAGTGACCCAATGCTTTAACTGCCAGGGTTTTGGGCATGGCCAGCTAAACTGCTTTTTGAAGCCCAAATGCGTCAAGTGTGCTGAAGAACACCATTCGAAGGATTGTCCAAGAAAGTCGAAACAGCTCCCACCAAAGTGCGCTAACTGCGGAGAGGCGCACACAGCCAATTACCGCGGATGCCCAAATTTTCCGAAGCCACAACAACAGCAGCTAAAGCCTCCCAGACAAAACTCCCCTAACACCATACCTCAAGCAAGCTCCACTAAAACAGAAGAAGCAATTGTTGAAAAACAAAAGGCAAGTTACGCTGAAACTGCAAAAAAGAAAACTACTCATTCTGACACCAGGGAACTGTGCGAAAAGTTATTAGAAATTATCAAAACTTTCTTACAATGAAAGGCAAATTACCTTTAAAAATCGTTTTCTGGAATTGCAACGGAATCAAACTCAAAAAAGAAGAATTCCTACAGTTGGTGACCTCAGCCACCGAATCCGACGACCTGGACCCAATGGCTAGCTGACAGCCAAACACCCAACAACTGCCCTCCTGTAAGGTTCGGGGGGCCACTCCAGCATTACAACTCGCCATGTGTAAATAATCTGGACAAGGTGACTCGTGAGCTGTGCTCGAATGTAACACCTGTAAATTGAGATGAAATAAAAAAGTGTTATGGATTTTGTTATAGGAGCTAAAAAAGATGCAGCCTATTGTAATCAAATCAACGATCGGCCCAGCTGGCGAAAAGGTCAGTATAATCGACACCAACATACTTTTGAAAATTCTTGAAAGATGTGGCATCGAGTACAAAGTAGAAGAAACTCCTTCAACAAAGAAACGAACTCGCGAATCCCCCTCAGTTTCAACACCACGTAGCCATAAGACACCGAGAATGGAAGTTGTCTCACAGCATAATGAAAACGATGTCTCCATGAACGAGGTAACTGAAGTCCCTCAAGAAACGTCCGTAGCTACCCCTTCTCAGGTTAACGAAGAAAACATTAATGAAGATGGTCCTTGGACAAAAGTCACACATGCAAAAAAGCCAAGAATACCACCTGTAATAGCAGAAAATGTAACAGACTGGAAGTTGCTCTGCCAAGAGCTGAAAGACCTGTGCACAGATAAATTCCAATGCACGATCTCAGGAAATAAGCACATTATCAAGGCCAAAAATATTTCAGACTTAAAAAAAATCAGGGAATATGTTCAAAAAAAAAAACAATGGCGGCTATTCTTATAGACTCCAAGAAGAAAAACCGCTCAAAGTAGTATTAAGGGGCGTGACAACAGCCTACAAGACTGAAGATATAGCAATAGAACTTGCAACAATGGGCTTTTCTGAGACCTCTGTGAAGAGACTTCATAGACAATCAACTAAAAGGCCAATGAATTTAGTACTGGTAGAATTACCGAAAAATGAATTTACGGAATAACTGAACTTCTCTATCAGAAAATTGCAGTAGAATCTTTCAGAACAACAAACCGTGTGACTCAATGCTTCAACTGCCAGGGTTTCGGGCACGGTCAACTTAACTGCTTCCTGAAACCAAAATGCGTCAAGTGTGCCGAGGAGCACCATTCGAAGGACTGCCCAAGAAAGTCAAGACAACTTCCCCCAAAGTGTGCAAACTGCGAAGAAGCGCACACAGCCAATTACCGCGGATGCTCTAAGTTTCCAAAAGTACATCAGCAACAGCCAAGATACCCTGGTCAGTACAAACCTAACAACCCACTTCCGATTTCAAAAAGATCTGAAACACTGCCGAAAATTGTAGAATAACAAAACTAAAGCAATGCTGAGGTTGTGACAAGAAAAACTTCTCGTTCTGAAACTAAGGACCTGTGTGAAAAATTGATGCAAGTAATCAAAAAATACCTACAATGAATTGCAAATTACCTTTTAAAATTATTGCTTGGAATTGTAACGGAATCAGACCAAAGAAAGAAGAATTATTGCACTTTTTAGAAGATAACTCAATTGACATTGCTCTGCTCAGTGAAACTCACCTTAAACCCTCAATTGATCTAAAGTTCAGGAACTATCAAACCATTAGAACTGATCGAATTACAGGAAAGGGTGGGGGAACAGCCATCATTATAAAATCTTTTTTTAAATATAAAAATATGCTGATTCATACTTTAAACTTGGAAAATACTTCAATTTTGATAAAACCAGATGGAAAAACCCTCTTGCAAATCACAGCAATTTATAAGAAGCCTGATGCACCATTATTGGAAGAAGATTTGAACCAACTGATAAAACACAAACACTCAATAATCGTTGCAGGAGACTGGAACTCCAAACACCCTCTTTGGGGATCAAGGACTTCAAATAACAGTGGAATCGTGCTGCACAATTTCTCTGAAAGAGAAAGCCTCGACATTGTCGCACCTTCGTCACCCACGCATTACAGTCCACTCGGCAATCCCGATTTCCTAGACTTCGCTGTACTTAAAAACATTCCCTGGACCCCAATGGCCAGAACCACCGACGATTTATCATCTGACCATCTCCCTGTAATCTTTGAATTGAATTGCCCAAAGGATGAATTCACAACCCAGCTCAGCCGAGTAACTAATTGGGTTCATTTTCAACAAGATCTAATCTCCACCACGCCCCCCCCAGACTCCCCTTGAAAACTGAAGTAGACATTGATTCAGCAGTTGGAATTTTAAACTAAAAAATTAATAATAGCTACTCGAAAAACACCATAGTTTCATCTTCCAAATTAATAAAGAACCCAAAAACCAAAGCCTTAATAAGGGAGAAAAATAAAGATAGGAAAAGATGGCAATCAACCTGGGATCCAGCTCATAGAGCTACTTACCTCGATCTTCAAGGAAAGGTAAATCAAGCCCTTGAAGCAGAGAAATCTGAAAATTGGAATAGTTTCTCAAGCAAACTTGAATCGAGCCCAACAGACTTCTGGAAAAAAACAAAACCCATTAGGAAAAAAACTGACAAAATCACTAGTTTAAACGCAAATGGAAAAACTTTGCTGACCGACAAAGAAATTGGAAATGATCTTTCAGAGCATTTTTCCAAACACTTTTCCAAGGCGGAGGATGAGGTTCCGTCGTACCTAACAGATAACACTTGCCATCATCCCCAAGAGAATATACTATCAATGACAACGCCAAATGAAGTCAAGGAAGTGATTAAAAACCTAGGTAATCACAAAGCTCCAGGCCACGACAATATTACGCCGCAAATGACTAAAAACCTCCCCATCAAATGGATAGTTTTCCTCGCTGGAATCTTCAATGCTGCATTACACCTGTGCTACTTCCCGAAGACATGGAACCATGCCATTATCATAACCATTCCAAAAAAATCACCTCTCAAATCACCTGAAGATCTCAGACCAATCAGCCTTCTCTCTACCATCGGTAAGGTATACGAGAGAATCGTTCTTCGCAGATTGCAGTCATACATGGATTCTATTAACTTTATCATTCCTCAACAATTTGGATTCAGAAAAGGACACTCCACAACCCACCAGCTAATCACAGTAATAGACTACATCCAAATAAGAAAGTCCCACAAGGAGGCAGTAGGTGCTGTTTTTCTAGACCTTGGACCCTACCTATTCAACATCTACATCAACGATTTCCCTCCACATCCAAAATGTCAAATAAAACTTTTCGCAGATGACGCCGCAATTTTATCAAACTCCAAATCAATAGGAATAATAACTACACAACTCCAAAATTACATAAACAGTATAACCAAATGGTGCAATGATTGGAAATTAGACATCAACCCAAAAAAGTCTCAGGCAATAATTTTTCCTCCACTAGACAATAAAAAATTCAAGCCACAATCCATCCTGAAGGTAAACCAGAGCCCTATTAACTGGACTGACAGCGTTAAATATCTTGGAGTTACCTTAGACTCCAAGTTGAAATTCAACATGCATGTCAAAAATATCATAAAGAGAGCAAAAATCGCCAAAATAACATTATCAAGCCTGTTCAACTATAGAAGCAAATTGAATACAAAACAAAAGTTTACTCTATACAGAAGTTGTATCCTCCCGATAGTAACATACGCACTCCCAGTTTGGTGCAAATATATTACAGCCACAGACAAAAATAGGATAAACGCATTCATGAAAATCTGCCTTCGGACAAGTATAGGAGCTCCATTCAACCTATCAAACAAGATACTGAAGGAGGACTTGAACCAACCCGATCTAGAAGATATGTACCAAACTTCCGTTAAGAAATTATACCTTCAAATGCAAAACTCAAATAATCCAACCATACAAGATTTTCTACAAAATAAAGGAGATATCAATCCCCGATTCCGACGACCCGGCCCTGACACTTAGTCAAGAGCTCATCGCCCAACAGCTGTCCTCCTGCAAGGCCTAGGGGGACCACTTCTACTCCACCAACTCGCCATGTGTAAATAGCCAGGACAAGGTGACTCGCGAGCTGTGCTCGAATGTAACACCTGTAAATTGAGATTGAAATAAAAAAAAAGTGTTATGAACATAACGATTTGTTTAGGGAACAGCAACAACCAACAATTAGATATATGTAATAATATGCCACCGATTGTAATTAAATCGACGATCGGACCAACCGGCGAGAAACTATGCATAATCGAAGCCTCCTTAATAACGAAGATCCTAGACAAATGTGGAATCGAGTATAAACTTGAGGAAACGGTTCAATCAAAGAAGAGAACTCGCGGCTCCCAACGGATGACTCAAGATCGCCAACTAGGAGCGAGCGTAATCTGAAGACGCCTAGAATGGACATCGACGAACAAAGTCCCGCCACTGAAATTTCTCAACAAATGAACGTAGCTCACCCACCGCAAGACGATGAAGAAAATAACGACAACGATGGCCCATAGACCACAGTCACTAACGTGAAAAAAACGAGAATTCCTCCTGTTATTGCAGAAAATGTAGCAGATTGGAAGCTTCTTTGCCAAGAACTAAAAGGCTTGTGCACGGAACCATTCCAAGTCACGATTTCTGGCAAAAAGCACATAATTAAATCGAAAAACATAGGCGACTTCAAAAAAATCAGGGAGTATGTACAGAAAAATAATGGAGGATATTACTACAGACTACAGGAGGAAAAACCACTGAAATTGGTATTGAAGGGGTTAACAACAGCCTTCAAAGAAGAAGACGTCGTAACTGAACTGGTCTCAATGGGCTTCACTGAGGTCATTGTCAAATGACTCCATAGACAATCGACCAAAATACCGATGAATATAGTCCTAGTAGAGCTACCGAAAAATGAACAAAATAAACGAATCTACGGAATAACCGAAATACTTTACCAAAAAATAGTCGTGGAATCATTCAGGACTACAAAACGAGTGACCCAATGCTTTAACTGCCAGGGTTTTGGGCATGGCCAGCTAAACTGCTTTTTGAAGCCCAAATGCGTCAAGTGTGCTGAAGAACATCATTCGAAGGATTGTCCAAGAAAGTCGAAACAGCTCCCACCAAAGTGCGCTAACTGTGGAGAGGCTCACACAGCCAATTACCGCGGATGCCCAAATTTTCCGAAGCCACAACAACAGCAGCTAAAGCCTCCCAGACAAAACTCCCCTAACACCATACCTCAAGCAAGCTCCACTAAAACAGAAGAAGCAACTGTTGAAAAACAAAAGGCAAGTTACGCGGAAACTACAAAAAAGAAAACTACTCGTTCTGACACCAGGGAACTGTGTGAAAAGTTATTAGAAATTATCAAAACTTACTTACAATGAAAGGAAAATTACTTTTAAAAATCGTTTTCTGGAATTGCAACGGAATCAAACTGAAAAAAGAAGAATTCCTACAGTTTTTAGAAGAAAACTCAATAGACATGGCACTTCTCAGTGAAACACACTTAAAACCATCTGTCGACCTCAAACTCAGAAACTATCAGACAATAAGAGACGATAGAATCGTTGGAAGGGGCGGTGGAACGGCAATAATTCTAAAAAACTATCTTAAATATAAAAAAAGTGCTGATTCAAACATCTAACATGGAAAACACCACAATTCTAATGAAACCAGATGGAAGGGCAGTAGTGCAGATATCGTCAATCTATAAGAAACCCGATCTACCACTCCAGGAGGAAGATCTGAATCTCTTGTTAGAGAATAATCAATCAGTAATCGCTGCAGGAGACTGGAACTCCAAGCACCCTCTTTGGGGCTCAAGAACCTCCAATAATAGTGGAACCGTGCTTCATAATTTTTCCGAAAAAGAAAACCTGGACATTGTCGCACCTTCTTCACCCACGCACTACAGTCCTTTGGGAAATCCAGACTTTTTAGACATCGCAATTCTTAGAAACATCCCCTGGACTTCGAGGATTAAGACCCTGGATGCCTTATCTTCAGATCACCTTCCAGTAATCCTAGAGCTGACCTGCCCGAGGGATGAATTCACGACTAGGGCTTGCCGACTCACTAACTGGGTACACTTCCAACAAGACTTAATTTCCAGTACGCCTCCTAGAGTACCCTTGAAAACGGAAGCCAATATTGACTCAGCAGTGACCATACTAAATGATAAAATCTACAACAGCTACTCAAAAAACACAGTTATATCATCCTCTTCATCAAAACAGAACCCCTCAACCAAGGCCTTGATAAAAGAAAAGAATAAAGCTCGTAAGAGATGGCAAGCAACCTGGGATCCAGCCCATAGAGCCATTTATTTAAACCTACAGGGAAAAGTTAACAAAGCCCTCAAATCCGACTCCACCGAGAACTGGAATCAATTCATACACAAGATTGAATCAAGCCCAAAGGACTTCTGGAGAAAAACAAAACCCATCAGGAAAAAAACGGAAAGGATCTCAAGTTTAGTAACGAACGGCAAAACCTTATTGACCGACAAAGAAATCGGAAATGAACTTGCAGAACACTTCTCCTACCAGTTCTCCAAGGAAAAAGAAGAAGACCAACCAAATATAACTTATAATCACCAACAAGAAAAAAATGCTCACAATGACGACACCAAATGAAGTCAAAGAAGTGATTAAATACTTAGCTAACCACAAAGCTCCTGGCCATGACAATATCACTCCGCAAATGGCCAAGAATCTTCCCATCAAATGGATTGTATTTCTAGCTGGAGTATTCAACGCCGCACTGCACTTGTGTTACTACCCCAAAGTCTGGAAGCATGCTATCATAATTCCAATTCCAAAAAAAATCCCCTAAATCCCCTGAAGATCTAAGACCTATCAGCCTCCTCTCCACTATCGGCAAAATTTACGAAAGAATTATTCTACGTAGACTTCAGATGTACTTGGACAACACTAACTTCATCATCCCGCAGCAATTCGGATTTAGAAGGGGGCATTCAACAACTCACCAACTCATTGCAGTTCTGGACTACATCCAGATAAGAAGATCCCACAAGGAAGTGGTAGGTGCTGTCTTTCTAGATTTTGCGAAAGCATTTGATAAAGTTTGGCATAATGGCCTTATAAAGAAACTCACAAAACACCAGTTCCCAAGTGACATTATCAATTTTATGTAGAATTATCTACAGGGCAGGACATTTTCAGTCAAGCAAGGAAATTTTATAACTGAACCAAAGCCAATCCAGACTGGAGTACCTCAAGGCTCTATCCTCGGACCCTACCTTTTCAATATTTACATTAATGACATCCTACTGCACTCTAAATGTAAACTTAAGCTCTTCGCATATGACACAGCAATTTTATTCAACTCTAAATCAGTCAACCTATTGGTTACTCAGCTTCAGAGTTACCTAAATGACATAATCAAATGGTGCGATGAGTGGAAACTAGACATTAACCCAACTAAGACTCAAGCAATAGTTTTCCCCCAAGAGATAACAAAAAATTCAAGCCACAAACCAACTTGACAGTAAAATCAAGCACTATTAGTTGGGCCGACCATGCCAAGTTTCTTGGTGTCACTTTGGATTCGAAATTAAAATTTAACCTACATGTCCAAAACACCATAAGAAAGGCAAAGATAGCCAAAATATCTCTATCAAGCCTGCTTAATTTTAAAAGTAATTTAACAACAAAGCATAAATTCACGTTGTACAAAATCTGTATTCTACCCTTCATCACGTACGCACTACCAGTCTGGGGCAAATATATCACACCTACGGATAAAAAAAGAATAGATGCCTTCATGAGGATTTGCTTATGAACCACTATAGGAGCCCCATTCAATCTTTCAAACAAAATTCTCAAAGAAGATCTCAACCAGCCTAATATAGAAGAGATTTATCAAGACTCTGCTACAAGACTATTCTCGCAATTTCAAAAATCCTCAAATCCAACTATACAAGAAATTGTTCAAAACCAAGGTTACCTCAGCCACCGAATCCGACGACCTGGACCCAATGGCTAGCTGACAGCCAAACACCCAACAACTGCCCTCCTGTAAGGTTCGGGGGGCCACTCCAGCATCACAACTCGCCATGTGTAAATAATCCGGACAAGGTGACTCGCGAGCTGTGCTCGAATGTAACACCTGCAAATTGAGATGAAATAAATAAATTTAAAAAAAGTGTTATGTTGTGTTGAACTGAGCTGTGGTGAGACTGGTCATTTCACATAGTTTAGAGCTCGGAAGGCCCGCTTCATTGAGGAGAAGACCTTGGCGCTGCCTATACCTCTAGGTTGAAGAGTGAGCAATAAGAGAACCAGCCAGAAAGAAGATTGACTAACATTTTGGTCCCTCGAGCCGGATCCAAGCTACAAGATTCAAGTCACCGGATTTAAGTTACCGGATCCTGATTACAGGATTTAAGATTAAGAAGAACTCACTCTTGATTAGAGATTAAAGTTTTAAAACTCAGAAATTTAATTTGTTGAAACTGCAAGAATCAAGAAAAACAAAGGCCTATGCAAATTTAGGCAATATGATAACAAAAGAAGAACTTATGTAAATAAGTTTTTAAAAAGGTTTTGCAAATTAGATTAAAAAGGAAAAAAACGAAGTATAGAGCGTCAAGCAATAATTTAAGTTAAGAGAAAAAAAGCAAGTTTAGAATGAAGCGAGCAATTAAAAGCAGAGCCGTTCTAAGAACAACAATTTCTAAATTGATTAAAAAGGCAGAAGCTGAGTTGAATGAAGAAACTCCTTCTGAGGATGTGATGAGAACGAGCTATACACTCATCGAGACGCATATGGAAGATCTTCGGAATGAAGATAAGTTGATTTGGAATTTGATGCTAGACGATGAGGAAAATGATGAAAGGATATTGGAAGAGGAAAAGGATACAGTGAACCAGTATGCTCAGAAGTGGATCAATCTTGAAAGAAGAGTTAATTACTTCCTTAATTCTATGGTGAAAAATATCGATGCCCTCCATGATAATAGTTCGGAAAAGGGCTCGCTGCCTGGAACAAGAGGTTGCCGATTGCCCAAATTGGAATTGAAAAAATTTGATGGATCCTGGCTGGAGTGGTTGGGCTGGTGGGCCCAATTTTCCACGATACATGAGGATTCTACACTCTCCAATGTAGATAAATTCCAGTATTTGGTGCAATCTATGAAAGAAAACACAAGAGCCTCAAGGCTAGTGAAGAGTTATCCCACCACCGCAGACAACTATCCAAAGGCCATTTCGGCGTTGAAAGACCGCTTTGGAGACAGAGTGATTCTCACAGAGGTCTACGTGAGACAACTCTTGGGATTGGTGGTGAATAACGCCCGGAGAAAGACCATAGGCATTGAGGATCTCTGACAAATTAGAGTCCTATTTAAGATCGTTGGAATCCCTTGGGATCACTACCGAACAAAATGCGGCGTTCTTGTACCCGCTTGTCGAGTCAAGTCTGCCGGAGGAGTTACTTGCGGTGTGGCAGCGTAGTGCTCTTTCCGGATATAATGATGAAGATGAAGATGCGCCTCAACCTGTTGACGGGCGGCTCGGCTCGTTGTTAAAGTTCTTAAGACGAGAGGTGAAAGGCGAAAAGCGTCTGGCCTATGTACGATCTGGAATAGGGGAATCCTCGAATTCCAAAAGTGTAAGGCCAAATACAACGAGGCTTCATGTGGCTGAGGTCAACAAGCCAGGAGAGAGAGACATGAAGGCATGTCTGTTCTGTCGAGGCGACCACTGGTTGACGAACTGTCAGAAATGGTTGGCCATCTCTGTCCAGAAAAGAAGAGAGGTGTTGATGAGGCATAGGGCTTGCTTCAAATGTTTTAGAGTGGGTCATCACGCCTACCAATGCTGGAGAGATGCAGAATGCAGGATATGCAAGAAATCGCATAATACCTTGCTGCATCTCGGGGAGCGTTTGACGTCAAATCGGGGACCATCGAGCACTAAGGAGAACATCCACCCGAAGACTGAATCCAATGCAGAAAAGCCTGATGTGTCATTCGCCGGCATGCATGTAAGAACAGCAGTGCCAACGGCGCTTTTGGCCACGGCTTTAGTACGGCTGGTAAATCATCGGAATGAAGAAAAGGTGGTGAGAGCCTTGCTGGATCAGGGTTCGCAGTCTTCCTTTATACATCGGCTCCACGACGTGCTCCAGGGTCTGAGTATCCCGGTTTCCAAGGTTGACGCCCAGATCTATGGAATCAATGCGACCAAGGGAGAGGAAGTTAAAGACCTTGCCCATTTTGCCATCAGGCCAATAGGAAATCAAAATTGGGAGTTGCCATTGCAGGCTTTGGTGGTAAATAAAATGACGGGACTGTTGCCAAGTAGGGACCTTCGCCTGCCAATAACCGAGAAGTTTAGAGATATACAACTAGCGGATCCCCAGTTTACGAAGAGCGGGAGAATTGATATAATTCTGGGAGCTGATGTATACGGACTGCTGTTGCTGCCTGAAATCCGAAGAGATGACAAGACCCAGCTGTGTGCACAAAATACGAAATTAGGATGGATTATATCAGGAGGATTATCAGGAGGCGATGTCGGCAACGCGCAGGTATTTACTACCCGTGTGCAGTACGAGGATAATTTGGAGACTATCTTAAAGGGATTCTGGGAGGTTGAGGAGGTTCAGGTTGCCAACAAGATAACTCCCCAAGATGAGTTTTGTGAGGACCTATACAAAAGGAGTGTTCGACGAGACACCATTGGAAGATATATAGTTCCCTTGCCCTTTGATCCACGGGTTGGAATGCAGGAGTGTTTCGGAAACTCCCTGGACTTATGTGTCAAACGGCAGATGGCCCTGGAAAGGCGCCTAGCTCTGAATGATCAGCTGGGAATGGATTATTATAAGTTTATGGAAGAGTACGAAGGATTGGGACACATGACCCAGCTGACCGAGATCCCAGTTGGTGATCAGATGGAACATTGTTACCTCCCTCATCATGCAGTCCTTGGAGGCCAACCTGATAGAAGGAAATTTAGAGTGGTTTTTGACGCATCTGCTAAAACCAAAAATGGATTTTCATTTAATGATAGACTTTACATTGGTCCAAAACTACAGAAAGATATATTGTCTATCCTGATGAATTGTCGAAGACACAAAATCTTTATTATGTCAGATATAGAAAAGATGTATAGACAGATTTTGGTCCGTCCTAGCGATGCAGAAAGGCAGAGAATTATATGGAGGCGAAGATCGCAAGATAAATTGATGGCTTACAGACTTAATACTGTAACCTATGGCACACTGCTGCAGCACCCTTTTTAGCAATGAGAACCCTATTAAAATTGGTAGAGGATGAAGGGGCTAAGTATCCTAGAGCCTCTAGAGCAATCAAAGAGGATACTTATGTAGATGACATTATTACCGGTGCAAATGATCTAAGAGATGGAATGGCGTTGCGTGATGAACTCATCGAGTTGCTTAGATGTGGAGGATTCACCTTGAAGAAGTGGTCGTAAAATGATCCGACGATTTTGGGCAACATTGCGAAAGAACATTGCGCACAAAAGATCACATTTGAACAATCCAAAGTTATACGGACATTGGGATTGGGATGGATCCAAAGTGAAGACTGTTTCTTATATGACGTTCAGTCCTTGGAAAAGACATCGGTGACTACCAAACGCGAAATGCTTTCCTTTATCGCCAAGTTATACGATCCTTTGGGATGGTTGGCACCTGTCTTTGTAACAGGAAAAATAATGGTTCAAAGGTTGTGGATAACGGGATTACATTGGGATGATCCGATGGATGAATCATTGATTGAGAAATGGACTAAATTTAGAAAGGGGAATTGAATTTCATAAGAAGTTTGAGAATACCCCGATGTTTGGGTCTCGGAAGGAATACCCAGGTAGTACAGTTGCATGGATTCGGTGATGCCTCTGAAGACGCCTATGCGGCAGCCGTTTACATAAGAATTCCCACTGATGATGGTGTTAGTGTAAAACTGTTGGCATCAAAGACTAAGTTGGCTCCCATTCGGAAGATGTCAATTCCACGCTTAGAATTGTGCGCAGCTCTTCTCCTGACCAGACTAATGAAATATATACTGGAAGAGTTGAATATCAAAATGGAGAGTGCTACCTGTTGGTCCGATTCTACTATAGTCTTGAGTTGGATAAGAACTATGTCTAGAAATCTCCCCACTTTCATCGGCAATCGTGTGGCGGAGATTCAGAGTTGTACACAAGTCAGGGAGTGGAGCTATGTTCCCACAGGAGATAATCCAGCGGATATTGCCTCGCGAGGAATTCTGGGGTCCGAGCTGAAACAGTCTTCCATCTGGTGGACGGGACCTACCTGGTTATCAGCAGAATCAACAGAATGGCCCAGAAAGCTTCCTGTGTTTGAGAACCACAGTCAAACTGAGCTCCTGAGTGTTCATGCCATCAGTGAAACACCTTTCTTGGTGGCTATCGGAGAGATAAGCTCGACCTTTAATGGATATACACGAAAGGTGGCCTGGATATTGCGCTTTTGCTATAACTGCCGCTACAGCGCGGAGCGATATCAGTCGCACTTAACAACAGCTGAACTGAGAAATGCTCATCGGAGAATACTTCAATCAATTCAGTACCAGCATTTCAGGGAAGAGCTAAGAAGTTTGACCACTTTAGGATCAGTAAAGCGCACGAGCAAGATTTATGGTTTAGCACCGTTCCTCGACGATCAAAGAATCATTAGAGTCGGCGGTAGATTAAAATGGGCTCCATCTATGACATATGAACAAAAACATCCTGCGCTATTGCCTTCATCAGGAAAGGTAGCTCAGATGATTGTTCAAGCAGTTCATATGCGGACTTTGCACGGAAGTGTGCACCTGATGCTGTCCACATTGAGACAGAAGTATTGGATGTTGAGAGCAAAAGATCAGGTGAAAAGATGCATTCGAGAGTGCGTGACATGCTGTCGATACAATCGCGTCACTCAAGGCCAGCTAATGAGTGATTTACCCAAGGAGAGATTAACACCGGGTAAACCCTTTTCAATCAGTGGTGTAGATTATGCTGGACCTGTGAACCTTCGATTGTCTAAGGGTAGAGGCCGAAAGACTGAAAAAGGCTACATCTGTCTATTTGTGTGCTTTGTGACTCGAGCAGTACATCTTGAATTGGTCACCGATGCCTCTACACCCACCTTCATGTCGGCCTTTAAGCGATTTGTAGCGCGAATAGGGCATTGCACTCGGCTATATAGTGATCAGGGAACAGATTTTGTGGGAGCTGCACGACAGTTGCGTTCACGCTTCTATCTGGCTCAAAATCAATTAAAAGAACTAGCTGCCGTGTTAGCTAACGATGGAACTGAATGGAAGTTCAACCCTCCGGGGGCCCCCCATTTTGGTGGTCTTTGGGAAGCTGGGGTCAAGGCTTTGAAGTATCATATGAGACGAATTATTGGGAACAATTTGTTGACATATGAAGAACTGCTGACCGTTCTGGTTCAAATCGAGTCTTGTTTGAATTCGAGACCTTTGTACCCAATGAGTGATGATCCTAATGATCAAGGGGTATTAACTCCCGCCCATTTCTTGCTTACTGAGCCATCCTCTTGTGTCCCGGAAGATGACCTATTATTGGTAAAGAATCATCTCCTAACAAGATGGCAGTTGACTCAGAGGGTCTTGCAACATCTGTGGAAAAGATGGTCAAGGGACTACTTGAATGACTTGCAACAGCGCAATAAGTGGAAGACCATCTCTCCCAATGTCGACATCAATACTTTAGTATTGATAAAAGAGGAAAGAATGCCCCCTGCAAAGTGGCTCATGGGCAGAGTGGTGGAGACCCATCCTGGGAACGACGGCCTGGTTCGGGTTGTATCGGTGCGAACATCAGTTGGAGTGCTCCGAAGACCCTTGGTAAAGCTGGTGCTGCTGCCGGTGGCCCCTCCGGATCTTGATGGGACCCATCAACTCGGGGAGGAATGTTAGAGATTATTTTTGTTTTATTACTCTGTAAATGCTTTTTTTAATATTTGACCAGGAGTGCCTGGTCACGTGTGCGTGCTTGATTGTATATATGGTGTGTTTGAAAATAAAGTGTTATGTTGTGTTGAACTGTGCTGTGGTGAGACTGGTCATTTCACATAGTTTAGAGCTCGGAAGGCCCGCTTCATTGAGGAGAAGACCTTGGCGCTGCCTATACCTCTAGGTTGAAGAGTGAGCAATAAGAGAACCAGCCAGAAAGAAGATTGGCTAACATGTAGGATAATTGCGGTATGTTCTATCCTGTAGGATAATTGCGGTATGTTCTATCCTGTATGATAATTGTAGTATGTTTTATCCTGTAGGATAATTGTGGTATGTTTCATCCTGTAGGATAATTGTGGTATGTTCTATCCTGTTGGATAATTGTGTATGTTCTATCCTGTATGATAATTGTGCTATGTTCTATCCTGTAGGATAATTGTGGTATGTTTTATCCTGTAGGATAATTGTGGTATGTTTTCCACCTGTAGGATAATTGTGGTATGTTTTATCCTGTAGGATAATTGTGATATGTTTTATCCTGTAGGATAATTGTGGTATGTTGGTTAGAGGCAGTCGTTGTGGCCTCAATGTTCAGAGTGGGTTCAGGCGTGAAATGAAATACAAAAAGGACGAGACATGTTGGATGTGACCTTAGAAAGGTGGAGACAGCGAGTGTAGGCGACCCCAGTCAAGGCAGGTCTGTCCGGAGGGGTCTGTTAATCATCGTGTCTCAGAGCGGACTGGTCTGTTTTTGAGCAAGTAGTGGGCACACCTGGTACCCCGACATGTTTTTCGGACACTTTCTTCCTGTCCTAGCGCCGGCTGTCACTAACTTCATTTTGATATTTCACTATAGCTATAGGGGGCTCCATTGGATTACGACCACTACGATCCGGGTTCGATTCCCGCATTGGGCACTTTTTTTCAGATTTAAAAAAAATGCTCCAATGGCCCCCGATTCTTGCAAAAGTTCAACTCCACCAGTGAGTGCAAGTAACCAAACGGGGCTCTGACACATTTTTAAGTGCAAAGTCGAACTGCTTTTCACATATGTAGACATGTGGTGTACTTACAGTAAAAGACAGTCGCCTTCTAACCACCATGATTATCATGGCCTGTACCATATGTAGACATGTGACAATTGACAATTAAAATTACTTTATTGACCGCTTAGTCAATTAAAAACACTTCGGAGAGTTAAGCAATAAAAAGTATTTACAACAACAAATCAACAGGGGGTGCCCTCAAAGAGGGTCTGGGTTAGGAAGGCAAGGAAGCCCTGAGCTCAGAAAGCTTCCCGCGAAGAAAAGGATCCAAGTCCAGAGCGCGCTCCAAGAGAGCGTCAAGGAGCTGAGCCAGAATTTTCCTTTGCCTGGGCAAAAGTTGCTCGATGAGTTCCTCCCTATCCCTGGGGTTTAGGGTCGCATCCGCGAGATCTGATTGGTCGATTCCCGATTTGGACGTAGGCCCCAAGTCGGGTTCTTTCATGAAGATGTGATATAGAGATTACGACATCTTCCATTGGGTCAGGGCCGGATTATCCTCCAGGGCAGGCGGCGGAGGTGTCATCACAGCAGGCATCAGTTCTTCGCTGTGGGAAGTAGGTGGCGTTGGCCCAGAAGGCCGAGGCGCAGGCAGTGGGGGTGTTGGAGGCACTGCTGGTGTTGTCCTGAGCTCCGCCTTAACCTGGCCAAGGTAGACATGTGTAGACTTGTGGAGAGCAGGTGATGTTGGCTCAGTAGGCCGAGGCGCAAGCGGTGTGTCTCGCTCTTTCTCCGTCATTGGATCGTCCTCCTCCATGTCCGTCGGGGCGGGCGGCGGAGGTGTCATCAAAGGAGGTGTCAGTTCCTCCCTGTGGGTAGTGGGCAGCATAGGCTCAGCGGGCCGAGGCGCAGGCAGTGGGGGAGTTGGAGGCACTGCAGCTGGGGTTGTCCTCAGCTCAGCTTTGACTTGCCCGAGGACTTTGTAGAGGTTGCTGGCTGCTCCGGGCCTCAGATCCAATATTTGCCTGATCAGGCCGGCGAGGGCGTCGCACTGCGGAGGCGACAGGAGGGGTCCATTCCTCTGCGCCTTGGTCCTCGAGGAGAGGAGGTCCAGGACCTCCTCCCGCCCAAGACCAAGGGCGTCCGTCCTAGCGAAGAATATGGTGGGGTGCCTCTCGATGAACGCATCGAGGTCGAATCTCGTTGCGTTCTTTGCTGATGACGTGGAGGACGCAGAGGTCTCCTCCACGATGGACATCTCCACGTCCGGTGTTGGGGCCGCAGGTCCGAGGGTCTTCTGGGCGGGCCGAGGGTTACGCGGAGCAACGAAGTCCGGCCGAGCGGGAGGCGGCTCTGGATGTAGTGAATTGGCCGAGCGAGGGCCCACGGGACCCTCAGGCGCCCGCAGGGACGGAGCAGGGATCACAGGTGGAGGGGCAGAAGGCGTCTCCTCCATTGGTAAGGCTGGGGCCGCTGGTGTTGAAGGGTTCGGCTGCCGAGACACGGTGGAAGACGCACCAGGTGGATGGGTTGCCGGTTGTGGCTGGCCGTTGTTGAAGGCTCTCCTAGGATTGATAGAGCAGTTGGCCCTACGGTGACCCTGTCGTCCGCATCTGGAGCACTTGACTCCATATGATATAAAAGCCGGCAGGACGTTACCCTTATTTCGGATGACGACGCGGGTCGGGATCTTTTCCAAGGCAATACCCTCCTTAAGGAGGATGAAAGCCTCGCGTCGGCCATCCGTGAAGGTGTACCTTCCGGCTCTCAGCCGGATGGGGACGATGGAGGTCACGTTACCGTAGGGCTTGAGAGCCTCGATGACGGCGGCGTCGTCCACGAAGAACGGCAGATTTCCAACGGTGATTCTTTCCGCCCTCTTTTTGAAGGGGAAGGCCCTGAGATGGGTGTGCCCAATATCAAGGCCGTCCCTTATAATTCGCTCTGCCAGAGCCTTGGTGGATAGGCCTACCAGCATATGGCCGTCCATTTTCATCACCTGGAGGACGTTCCCGGCTCCTCCGACTAGCTCTTCCACCGCCTGCAGGTAGTGGGTGGACCAGAAGTCCGGGCAATGTTCGACGAAGACGCAGTTGTCTTCTGTTGAAGAGCGCTGGCGTGCTCTGGCGTCGGCGATGTCGGCCCGGGTAGCCCTGATTACCTGGACCTCCGTGGCCCTACCCGCAGGTGGTCGACTTCGCGGGTTTGCGCCGGTCCTTCCGGAGGTCGCGATGCCGCTGGAGCGCTGCTCGACAGGGCGGCCTGGCGACTCCCTGCGTCTTCGATTGTTTTTGACCTCGGTGTAGCCATCTTCACCTGATTCTGCAGCCTCCATTTGCTCGGCCCAGTTTGTCGCAGCGGCCAAGGCGCCGCTCGTTGATGGCGTGACGTCAGCAATACACGCCGCGGCAAAATTTGCATGCCTTTTGTCGATTGGCAGATTTGCATAGCCGGCGCTTGCATTAGCTGTTCTCGAATTCTCATCATGAGAATGGCTTTCCGCGGATATCTCCGCAATGGTTTGACTTTCAGAGCCGAGCCTTCCAGGCTCGTGTTCAGCTCGATGAGGGCTTCCAGCCCATACCAAATTTGTCGCTTCCAATGACATTGTAAAGTATTATCGCAAAGTATCGCGGTATAAGTGTTGTCCACAAATTACTAAAGAAAAGTTGATTTCATTTAGAGAAAAATAAAACAGTACGTATCGGGTTTAGTTAGTTTTATTTAATTATTTTTTGTTTTGTTTATACTCTATCTCTCTCTTTTTTTGACGTGACAACGTCTTAAATTAGGTTGCGGCTGGGAGTCACTTATAAAAAAGTGTAACGCCCGGTAACGTTACGATGAGTCATCGAACGAGAGTGCTGCGCGCACAGCGCTAGAGAATTAGGCGCATTGAATCGGCGCATGCTTGTCTCTGTCTTTGTCTTTCTCGAACGTTCTTGGCGTTGGAAAAACAAGAAAGCGTCATAATACAAGTTCACACGTGTGGTTAAAGTATCGTCAGCTGTGTCTGTAGTGAAAATGTGGAGTGCTTAGATTCGTCATTTACAACAACTACAACAATAAAGGTAAATAATTGTACACTGATATTTCATTATCGTAAACTATGATTGATTGATTAATTGTTAGATTGACACAAAAGTTGAGAAACTGAGTTTATAGGTTATGTCATACTATTGATAAATTTTGATAGTGTTAAGTAAATTATTAGTTTAAAATTAATTAATTAATTAATTATTATTTTACAAATTTTAAATAGTTTCAAATTTATTTAGCAAAAATTTGAACCTTCGATCTGAATAAATGTTTTGATTTTCGAATTGATTCTTTAAAATTACAAATATTAAGAAAAAGTGGCAGATATAAGAAAACTTTATTTAAACTGTGTTGAGCAAGAATTTTAACATCTAATTTAAGTAAATGTTTTAATTTTCAACTTCATCATTTACAATTACAAATTTTATTTAATTTCAAATTTATTTAGCAAAAATTTGAACCTTCGATCTGAATAAGTGTTTTGATTTTCAAATACCAACGCGGCTGGTGGAGTGGCGATCTATCGTAAATTATCATCGACATCTACGGCGGAAGTGTTCCAAGTTGCGATTACAGACGTAACTCGTGTCATTAAAACCAAGGGTGACATATGCATGACTGAAGTTACTTGCTTCGCCGCTAATACTAGCTTCAAGTTTATACTCGGTGCTGTATATATTCATCCAGGAGCTAGTATGCAGGATATTGGAATGTTACTATGGCAAGGACTCGGTCCGTACATTCACAACAGCCAGTACGTGCCACCGTTCGTGCAAGTTGATTCTAGTATACCGATTCTTCTGTGTGGTGATTTTAACAAAAACGTAAAGCCTGACAACTCGTTTCTTAAATTCATGAAAAATACGTATAATCTTGATTGCGTATCAAACGTTTCTAAGTCAACTACGTTAAAAGGAACAACTATCGACTTGACTTTCGCAAGACACATTACAGCAGAAACACTTCCTTTCATTTCATATTTCTCCTATCATCGTCCTATCCTCAACAAAATCACTCAAATAGGAATTAGTTAAGTTTTAGTTTACATGTACAATGTTTTAGTAAACAAAATATATTTCTATAGTTAAAATTTGTGCAATTCTTATTTTCATTCAATTCCTTGTTCCTATTGTGCAATTTAATTATATTCATATCAATAAATATTCTACCGTTGTCACGTAAAATCTTCGCCCGTAAAACCGACTTTACAGGCAACCATTGTTTTTTTTTTAATATGACTTATTTAGCCAGAGTAAAGAAATGCGATTTGAGCAAGTTGGCGTATGAACTCGGCGAAGTAGTACCGCCAGAGAGCAGGATCGTCGACTTAAAACGCCTTATCCTGAATAGTCAATCTTACCAAGAGGAATTCGCAAAGCAACTGTTGGAGACTCTGATCGAGGAACGGGAACAGACGGAACGGGAACAAACAGAACGAGCAGAACGGGAGCGAATGGAACAAACAGAACGAGCAGAGCGGGAGCGAATGGAACAAACAGCACGAACAGAGCGGGAACAAGCAGAACGAATAGAACGGGAACGAAAAGAACAAATGGTAATGGAATTCGAGCTTGAGAAGCTGCGCATCCAGACTATGCATGGAAACAACGATCCGTCTCGCGGTACCAGTAATAACGCACATTGCGAGATACGTAAACTGATGCCCAAGTACGAATCGAAGGACAGTGATTTGAGTTTCTATCTAATTCTTTTCGAACGACAGGCAAAGCGACTAGGGTTGGATGAAGACCAATGGGCATTCAGTCTTCTAGGATTACTACATTACGAAATGACGCAATTAATCGCTCGGGAGACAGAAGGGCAAAGCGGCGATTATAGATTCGTGAAAAGGTTGCTCCTGAAACGGTACAAGTTGAGCCCTGAACAGTTCAGACAAAAATTCGAGAAGCACGACAAATCTCAAAAGGGTTCCTGGAGAGACTTCGCTTTCGAATTGCGAGGGTTTTTCAACGAATGGATAGAAGGAATGAACGTGGAAAATTTCGACGCTCTAAAGGATTTGTCCGTCACTAACCTGCTAAAGAAAAAGGTCCCAAATGTGCTGCGTAATCATCTCATTTACGATTGGACCAAGATAAACAACCCAGATGTGTTGGCGGATAAACTGGACGAGTACGAAAATGTTCGCGCCGAGATGGGACCTCCGCATTGGAATTCGAAATACACCATACCATCGTCGTTTCAGCAGAAATCTGCGAGATTTCCCAACCGAAGCGAAGTTAAAGAGACTGAACAAGGAACGAATGTTTCGAGTAGAGAGGCTGCAAGGAGCGAAATCAGTGAAAAGTATCCTAACACCTCGAGGAGAATGGTCAACCGTGCAATAAGAAACGACAAGGGAGAACCGAAGTGCTTCAACTGTAATCAGTTTGGACACATTGCCAGAGACTGCCCAGTACCCAAGGCTACGTTGACATGCCGAGGATGCGGTCAAACGGGGCACAAGGAAAGAAATTGCACAAGACCCAAAGAAGGACTAAAAGTAGCCAACCTGGAAGTCGAAGAACTGAAGACTGTCCCGCCAGTTGTATATTTGAAGGACGCCAAGATCGACAATAAGGAGACCGTGAAATCAATGATAGACACCGGGAACAGCAGTTGCCTATTAAGAGAATCGGTCGCAAGGAGGATCAACGTCGACATCGAACCAGACTCGACTAGTCTACGGCATCGGTAACCAGACCGCACCAGCTGCCGGGACCGTTGGGAAGACGACAGTTGACCTGGAGATTGATGGCGTCGTCGGAAAAGAAATCGCTGTATTCATTGTTAACGATGATGCCCAACCTTATGACCTACTAATTGGAAGAACATGGACAGATCTAACCTACGTATCCTTCGCCAGAATCGGTAAGGAACTGCATATTGGCTATTCAACCGAATTTCCGTTTACTAATCTGCAAGAAGAAATCAAGTCGCGTCGCGTTGAACTGAGAGCAACCGAGACTGTTCAGTTGGGAAGCGACTGCATTAACTTTGCAAGTGCAATTACAGACGAGGTAAGGGACGGATACGTATTTTTCACAGGAGTAGACGACTGTGTCAATTCTCTATTGGAAGTGGTCGATGGAAAGACGACCGTACCCATCATCTCAGTTGGCAAGGGCAATTTGAGAGTAAAGAAAAACCAATGCATAGGTCGAGTTGAAATGCTGAGCCCTGATGACATTGTTGTTAACCTGGACGTTTCAGAGGATTCGTTTCAGACTAAAAGTGAAGAGAAGAGGGAAGGACAGGACCAAATGAAACGAAAGCGCCCCATACTGCCTGAGGACGTCAACATCAATCATTCTCTGACTCCGAAAAAGAGACAAGAAATCCACGACGTAGTGAATGAATATAGACACTGTTTCGCTCTTGGTATGAGTGAATTAGGGTGCACCGATGTCACCAAGATGGACATTAAGGAGGTTGATGGAGGCAAGCCAGTCTGTCTGAGACCGTACAAGACGACTGCAAGTGAACGCGAAGCAATCAGGGAGATTGTCAGAGAGTGGAAGGACAATGGGATAGTTACGGAAACTAGATCACCCTACGCTAGTCCCGTCCTACTTGTGAGAAAGAAAACTGGAGATCATCGTTTGGTGGTGGATTATAGGAGACTCAACATTCAAACAGTTAAGGACAAGTTCCCTTTACCGAGGATAGACGACCTTCTGGAAGGCCTACGGAATGCGAAATTCTTCACCACTCTGGATCTGGCGCATGGATATCTGCAGATACCACTGACTGATAAGGCAAAACTAAAGACAGCATTCATCACCCCAGATGATACAGGTCAATTCGAAAGGATGATTTTTGGACTCGCCAACGCACCAGCAGAATTCCAAAGACTGGTGCACACTGTTCTAGGTCCGCTGCTGAACAAGAAGGCATTCTGCTATCTCGACGACGTGATTATCCCGGCAAAGGATTGGCGGGAGATGATCGAAAGGTTGAAGGAAGTACTTGAAAGAATAAGATCAGCGAAGTTGACACTGAAACCCTCTAAATGTGAGTTCGGAAGGAGGGAAGTTGAGTTCCTAGGATATGTCATCAGTACAGGCGGACTTAAGCCAGGCCCAAGAAAGATCAAGGCGATAGAAGAATTTCCAGAACCCAAGAAAGTCCACGACATACGACGCTTTCTGGGACTGAGGAACTTCTTCAGACGATTTGTAAAGGACTTCGCGAGGAGAGCAGAACCGCTAAGCAGACTTACAAAGAAAGGCACACAATTTGAATGGAAGGAAGAACAGCGAAGGTCATTTGGAGGACTTCGAAATGATCTGGTCGAATATCCGGTACTAGCTCATCACAACCCTGAACTTAAGACAGAAGTACATTGCGATGCGAGTGCTGAGGGACTAGCAGGAATGTTGCTACAGGAGGACGAAGACTGCAAATGGCGTTTGGTCTACTGTGTGAGCAAGAAGACAACAGAGGCTGAGAAGATGTACTATTCAAGCAAATTGGAGCTGATGGCGATAGTATGGACCTTGGATCGACTACGTCAGTTCCTCGTCGGAATTAAGTTTACAGTGGTTACAGATTGCCAAGCGCTGGTCTACATGAACGCGAAGAAGACTACAAATCCTCACAGATAGCGCGATGGTACAATCTGATTCAGGAATACGATTTCGACATTCGGCATAAACCAGGAGAGATGGCCCACGTAGACGGAATGAGCAGAGCTCCAGTCGACGACCCTAGAGACACGATGGAGGAAATCGTGGAGAAAAACCTCGAAGTATGCTTCACAATCACACTGGAAGAACAAATCATGATGATTCAGCATTCCGATCCTGAATTGAGAGACCTGATCCAGATCTTTCGAAAGGACCCGTGTGATAGAACAGCAGGAGAACAAAATAGAATTAACGACTACAGCTACAAAGGAGACAGACTTTTCCGCATGGTGAAAAATGGAGAAGAAGAACGAGCCCTGTATGTTATACCCAAAAGTATGAGGAAAAGTTTAGTTGTTAAATTCCATGATCTAATGGGACATTTTGCGGTTGATAGGACTGTCAACAAAATTAAGGAATTGTACTGGTTTCCTTCAATGAAGAGGTACGTTCGACGCCATGTTGCTAGGTGTGTCGAGTGTTTATTTAACAAAGTTCCCGGTGGAAAACAACAAGGCTTCTTACACCCCATTAAGCCAGGAAAGAGACCGTTTTCCATCGTACATATGGACCACGTAGGCCCTTTCGTGAGAAGTACAAGAGGTAACCAGGAACTTTTAGTGATTGTCGATAATCTGACAATATGTGTCTGATTAAGCCCTGTAAGGAATACTTCGACGCAGAACGTCCTGAAGGTAATGAAAAGTTTTGTGAATGATTTCGGACTACCCGACAAGATCATCAGCGACAGAGGGTCATGTTTTACCTCAAGGCAATTTGAAGAATTCTGTCGAGAAAATGGAATACATCATATACTGAACTCTACGAAACATCCGCAAGGGAACGGGATGGTCGAAAGAGTGAACCGAACAGTATTGTCCACTATAGCCACCGGTATCGAGGATCCGCGACGGAAGGATTGGGACCTGAAGATCAAGGAGGTAGAGCGAGACCTGAATAATGCGGTGAACAAGACGACGAATAAAATACCGTTCGAAACACTCCACGGCTATTCCCCTCGATTCCACGACGGGATACTTAGAAGATTAGCCGACGAAGATATGGATCCGTGGACCGAGCCGGAGAGAATTCAGGAGAGTGTGAGAACCCAAATTGAGAATAAACAAAAAATCATGAAGACGTACTACGATAAGAAGTGCCGTACACTCCAATTCGAAGTAGGAGAAATTGTAGTGATGAGGCATGTACCCAAAATGACTGGTGAACCAACCAAGGCGCAACCCAAGTATCGAGGACCTTTGATAATCACCGAGGTTCTGCCAAGCGACACGTACAGAGTGACTCAGTTAAGCGAAAGAACCGGTGGGCGGTTCTACACGGCAACGGCCCATATCAGTCAACTGAAGTCTTGGCACAGTGAAGAAGACGATTCAGCTACAGAAGAAAGTCCGGACGAGGAGTCAGAAGAAGAAGACACCCTCCGACGCAACCCACGACGTTCCTGCAACGCAAGGTTCAATCGAGGACGATTGAAATCCAGGAATGGCCGAATGTAGGCGCCATCCCGACCAGAGAGCCGCAGACAAACGGAATATAATAAACAGAATATGGAAGCCGAGCTCCCCAGAAAAAGGGGATACACCGGCGCTGACGTCACGCCACCACTACGCTGCGGACTTTGTTGTTTTTGTTGTTCCCCCCGCCACTTGCTTGTTCTCTTTTGTAACTATTATATCGGAGCGGGTCGCTCCTTAAATAAATGCATGTATTAGTTTATAATTAAATGGAATCCCTTCTTTCTTTTTCCCAGTAAGAGACGCCTACGGAAGCCAACACGTGGTACAGGCCATGATAAGCATGGTGGGTAGTTAGCGAATGCTTTTACTGTAAGTACACCACATGTCCACACATGTAAAAAGCAGTTCGACTTTGCACTTAAAAATGTGTCTGAGCCCCGTTTGGTTACTTGCACTCGCTGGTGGGGTTGGACTTTTGCAAGAATCGGGGGCCATTGGAGCATTTTTTTTTTAAATCAGAAAAAAGTGTCCAATGCGGGAATCGAACCCGGGTCGTAGCGGTCGAAAACCAAACGGTTTATACCAGCCTTACACCGACCCCCCTATGTTAACAAATAATAATGTTAAGCCTAATGTATAAATATAAGAAAAAATGATTAAAACATGTAAAGATATGGGTGAATATATACGGCATTGAATGTTGGAAATTAATAATTGAAAGTGCATTGAATTATAGGGTGAGCTAATTTAAAAAGTCTAGATAGGTGGACATAGAATAGATTCTGGTACTGCGATGCAATGCGACATTATGGGATTGTAGGCATTGGTCCATCTACAGGATGCTGAAGGTATTCGACATGGGCTGTTCTATCAGACGGATTTGGGAATGATTGGTGGAAGCTTTGGTCGAGAAAAATAGGGATAGAGTGCGGCAGAGAGAGGGTCGTTCTGGCGCAAAAAAAAAAAAAAAAAAAACGATTTGGCCGCGGTAAGGCAGTTATGAAAGTGAGGTAATTGAAAAAAAAAAAGAATTGCCCAAATGTGAGAATAATAATAATAAAATTTAAAAAAAGGCGTTGATGCTCGAACCGGGCCGTGAATTAAAAAAAAACTCATCCAACTAGCTGCTCAAGTTCGACTGTTGGGAAGGTTACAGCGAAGAAACGTTTGTAGTTAAGATAGAATCAAGGTGAGAAATCAAAGTTTTAGTGGATAGTAACGATCTCTCTGAGAAGGTATGGGCTGTAATGCCATGAGAATTTGATGGGTAATGATGTCGAGGCATTTTTTTTCAATTTGAATTTGAAAATATTAAAATTGGATTTAAAAATTGAAGCTGGAAAAAAAGTTAATATTGAAAATTGTGTGTGATGAATGTTGGTACAAGAGTATAAAAAAAGGAAAAATGATTATAAACATTGAAGATTAAAATACACCTATCCCCCGATTTACACGGTAGATACGTTCCTGAGAAAAACGTGTAAATCGGGGGATAGGTGTACACAGAAATAAAAATAAAATGCATTGACAGGTTAAAATATGTAGTCAGCACATAAGCTCGGGATTCCTCGTGAGATGTGTACACAGCGCATGTGTTCAATCACAGTAGCATTTAGTATAGTACGATAAAAACAAAAAAAAAACTTATTTGGAAAACCGTGTAAAAGTGAAAACGTGTAAAACAAGTACCGTGTAAATTGGGGGATAGGTGTATTGTTCATATAAAAATAAAAGGACAAAATTTAAAACAAAAAAAACGGGATAAAATTCAAAAAGGTAATTAATAAATATGCGAAATATAAATACACCCATGCCTAGCTTTGCGTCGGGGTTACGTTCCAAAAAAACACGACGCAAAGTGAAAATATGTGAAGGCGCAATCAAAAACAAAGGTGTTGCCATATTTTAGGGAAAAAAATTCAAAAAAAACAAAATTAAAGACTTGAATCCAAAACAACGCAACTTCGAAAATCTAACGACGCACAGTGAAAATCAGTAAAAAATTAAGCGGCGACGCAACTTCGAAAAAAAAAAAAAAAAAACGAAACGACGCAAAGCGAGGTATTGGTGCATATAAAAAAAATGATTTAAGTATTTAAAATGATTGAAGATAGAAAAGTAATATGATATGAAAAGAAAGTAGCAATACTAAACATATTTTCAAGTAGGAAATATATAGAACAGTTGGTGTTCAAGCCAAGACAATCTTTAAGTATACAGGGATTGACATTGATGTAGTTAATAGAACTTATGGTGAGGTGTTAGTTGTGATGTGCTGTATGTTTATGGCATGGGGAATTTAGTTATCTCGGTGTTCATACGTCGATGTACTTCGACATGAGTTTTGGCTTAGTAAAAGTATTGTTCACAAAGTGTTAGGTTAAGATATGTTCTTGATGAGACTTGCGACGTGGACACGTTTTCGAGTGAGAGAGAAAAAAAAGATAAATGTATCACAGGAAAAATGAAGGCATAATGTAGCCTGGTAAAAATGAAAAAAAAAAGTTTTGTCGAGTCGCTGTGACATATGCGAAAAAAAAGTAAATGGAAAGGTGTCACGTGAAGTCGTCGTGTTGAGGTAAAATCTAATCTGCTTCATCATGAACAACAAGTTTACTGAAGTCATAGGTGATCGCTGTACGAACATACAACGAGATTTTGTGAATGTTTGTGATGTGGTTTGTTTAGTGGGTGATATGTCTTAAACTGGAGTTTGTGTGGCTCGAGATTGGCTTTGTTTGTGTAAAATGATTGTGGTTTGTTGAGATGGCTATGGTTTATTGGTGTTTAATTGTGAACGAGAGAGAAAAATATCGCTAAGTGGGAAGCGAGTGAAAATTTTACGCATGAAATACATTGGTAGAGGAAACGTAGACCTAATTTAGCTTTTGGAGGAATTTGACGGTTCCACGTTATATTAAACTTTTGCTGGAGAAGGATCGATGGTTTTGCTAATTTATATTTGAAAATTGATTTAAAAAAAATATTGTTGATAAGATAGCGAAAATCATCAATGGAATAAGGAAATGGAAAAATAACAATTTTTTGTCATAAAAATGAAATTGTAGTTTTTATGATATGGAGATTTAAAAGTAAATGAAAACTGAAATGGTTAAATTACTATAGGCATAAATTAACACAAAGCAATAACAAGCCATCTATACATATAAAATGAAAGGAATTAAAAGCACGAATGTTTCTTTTGTACATAATACAAACTTCTACTGCCCTTACTGCGATGATAAAATATATTGGGAGGGCTTGACTCATCAGTGGTGAACCCTCCCACCTGTTTCGTCAATTTAATCTACCAGACCGCTTCTCAGAGCTCTAATACTGTATTGGATCATTTTGTTTATATACGCAGTACTGAAGGATGGAATCTTAGAAATTGTTTTCAAGAAAACTATGGACATAAGTTTATAGGACAGTAGAATTACATTCAAATATTTGAATAGAAGTTTGTATTATGTATAAAAGAAACATTCGTGCTTTTAAATCCTTTCATTTTATAAATTACTATAGGTTAACTGGCATATAATGAAACATTATAGGCGATTGATGGACTTAGAATTTAGTAGGATGGGTATAAAATGGAATTGAGGAAACTTTGATTAAAATATAAGCCAAGATATAAATGATTGTTATTTAATTAAAGTAAATTAGAAGGATGAATCCGTAACCAATTTAACATTGCATATATTTTATTATTAATTATACCCGGCTTCGCCCGGGTTTTACCCGAGTAAAGGTTTGTCTAACGAACATTTGTTAAAACAATTCTCTATAAACTTATAAAAAAATAATAGATATATTTTGATAATTTGAAACTCGTAAATTTGAATATCTCGATAAAGTGAACATTTTTTCCCGGTCCCTTGAAAAATACTCGATAAGTTGAATAAAATCAATATTAATTGGTTCCATCGGTAAATGGAAGTTAAAGGAATATTATCTTGCCTTGGAATTGTATCATTATTCTTGTCTCAAATAAATTGCTGTGTCATCCTGAATTTTGTCTTTCCTAATTTTCTACATTACAAAATTATCGTTTTATCTAGTGAACATTTTTTCCCGGTTCCTTGAAAAATACTCGATAACTAACTTTGACTTGTGCGCAATTAATAGGTAGAAAATCTTACTTTAATAAATAATCTTTAAGATAATAAACTTAGTGATAATAAAACTTATAGATAAAAAACTTGTTATCATCGTCGCAATGGGGGCGCTGCTTTCGAGTTAAATCTACAAATCTGCAAATAACTCTAAGGATATTCAAGATATTCAAGAAATTATTTTTATAAAACCTTCCCAGTACTATACCAAATAACTTCCCAAAGTTTCATGGCGTTCCAATGAGTGGTTTCGTCAGGCATAAAGGACAGACACACACACATACATTCATTTTTATATATATAGATTTATTACTAGCGGATGTACCCGGCTTCGCCCGGGTTTTACCCGAGTAAAGGTTTGTCTAACGAACATTTGTTAAAACAATTCTCTATAAACTTATAAAAGAAATAATAGATATATTTTGATAATTTGAAACTCGTAAATTTGAATCTCTCGATAAAGTGAACATTTTTTCCCGGTCCCTTGAAAAATATTCGATAAGTTGAATAAAATCAATATTAATTGGTTCCTTTGGTAATTGGAAGTTAAAGGAATAGTATCTTCCCTTGGAATTTTATCATTATTCTTGTCTCAAATAAATTGCCGTGTCATCCTGAATTTTGTCTTTCCTAATTTTCTACAATACAAAATCATCATTTTATCTAGTGAACATTTTTTCCCGGGCCCCTGAAAAATACTCGATAAGTTGAATAAAATCAATATTAATTGGTTCCTTCGGTAATTGAAGTTAAAGGAATAGTATCGTGCCTTGGAATTGTATAATTATTCTTGTCTCAAATAAATTGCCGTGTCATCCTGAATTTTGTCTTTTCTAATTTTCTACATTACAAAATCATCATTTTATCTATTCTCCCAATATATATGTTGTAGATCTATATTAATAAAATGCAAATTTCATAAGTGGTGTTCGCTAAAAACTTTCGTTACAATGCATCAATTTCGACCAAATTTTCAACATTTATCTAAAACGAGATGAAGCAGGTTTTGCTTAACATCAAAATATTTTTCCTAACATTAGCATGCGTAACTTTGCTGTTATCGATTAAATACAAAAAAAATCAACAGAGTTAATTTTATTTATATAAAATACAAAATTAAATTTCAACAGAGTTAATTTTTTTTTACATACTAGCTAATAATCTCAATCTAAAAAATATTCAAAACAAGTAATTTTAAGATAACACCATATGTAAAACAGTCGGCCAAGAAAACAACTTCCCTCGAGTAAAACCCGGGCGGAGCCGGGTACACCCGCTAGTAAATGATAAAACTAACTTTGACCTGTGCGCAATTAATAGGTAGAAAATCTTACCTCTGATAAATAATCTTTAATATAATAAACTTAGTGATAATAAAACTTATAGATAAAAAAAAAAACTTGCTATCATCGTCGCAATGGGGGCGCTGCTTGCTAGTTAAATCTGCAATTAACTCTAAGAATATTCAAGATATTCAAGAAATTATTTTTCAAAAACCTTCCCGGGGATATACATAATAATATCCCAAAATTTCACGGCGATTGGATGTATGGTTTTTGAATCTATAGAGTACACACAGACAGACAAACATTCATTTTTATATATATACTAGCGGATGTACCCGGCTTCGCCCAAGGTTTTACCCGAGTAATAGTTTGTCGAACGAACATTTGTTAAAACAATTCTCTATAAACTCTCATTTAAAAAATATATATATATTTTGATAATTTGGAACTCGTAAATTTCAATCTCTCGATAAAGTGAACATTTTTTCCCGGTCCCTGTGTGCCGTGTCATCCTGAATTTTGTCTTTCCTGATTTTCAACTTTCCAAAATCATCGTTTTATCTAGTGAACATTTTTTCCCGGTCCCTTGAACATTTGTTAAAACAATTCTCTATAAAACTTATTAAAAAAAAAGATATATTTTGATATTTTGAAACTCGTAAATTTGAATCTCTCGATAAAGTGCTCATTTTTTCCCGGTCCCTTGAACATTTGTTAAAACAATTCTCTATAAACTTATTAAAAAAAAGATATATTTTGAGATATTTTGAAACTTGTAAATTTGAATCTCTCGATAAAGTGCTCATTTTTTCCCGGTCCCTGTGTGCCGTGTCATCCTGAATTTTGTCTTTCCTAATTTTCTACATTACAAAATCATCGTTTTAGCTAGTGAACATTTTTTACCGGTCCCTTGAAAAATACTCAAATTATGTTAAACGATTATCGCATTTATATTTATTCGAATTTTATATTTAAACGATACTCATTATTTCTTTTAATTTTTATCTCTATCTCTATATATATAAAAGTCAATTCCTGTCTGTCTGTCTGTTTCGCGATAAACTCAAAAACTACTGAACCAATTGGTTCCAAATTTTGCATGTCGCTTTTTATAAACCTGAGGAAAATTTTTGGCTACATTTTGCTCATTATTTTTGGCTATTTCTTTTTTTAATTTGAAGAACTATTTTTTTACGCGGACTAATCCGGAATGGAATGAATACCTAAATATGGCCATTTTTTTTTTAAAGCATCGGTGGCTTAGTGGTAGAATGCTCGCCTGCCACGCGGGGGGCCCGGGTTCGATTCCCGGCCGATGCATTTTTTTTTACAATTTTTAAAACTAATTTATAAAAAATATAATATAAATATATACTATATATCAACTATATGAATTAAATCAAATACCTAAACACTAATCTCTATATATATAAAAGTCAATTTCTGTCTGTCTGTTTCGCGATAAACTCAAAAACTACTGAACCAATTGGTACCAAATTTTGCATGTCGCTTTTTATAAACCTGAGGAAAAATTTTGGATACAATTTGCTTAGTATTTTTGGCTATTTATTTTTTTCATTTGAAGAACTTTTTTTTTACGCGGAGTCATCCGGAATGGAATGAATACCCAAATATGGCCATTTTGTATACGCATCGGTGGCTCAGTGGTAGAATGCTCGCCTGCCACGCGGGCGGCCCGGGTTCGATTCCCGGCCGATGCATTTTTTTTTAACAATTTTTAAAACTCATTTATATTATATCTTCTACTAGCGGACGTACCCGGCTTCGCCCGGGTTTTACCCGAGTAAAAGTTTGTCTAACGAATCTCTCGATAAAGTGAACATTTTTTTCCCGGTCCCTTGAAAAATACTCGATAAGTTGAATAAAATCAATATTAATTGGTTCCCTCGGTAATTGGAAGTTAAAGGAATAGTATCTTGCCTTGGAATTGTATCATTATTCTTGTATGGATGTACCCGGCTTCGCCCGGGTTTTACCCGAGTAAAGGTTTGTTTAACGAATCTCTCGATAAAGTGAACATTTTTTCCCGGTCCCTTGAAAAATACTCGATAAGTTGAATAAAATCAATATTAATACAAGGCAATAACGCGCCATCTATACATATAAAATAAAAGGATTTAAAAGCGCGAATGTTTCTTTTATAATAATACAAACTTCTACTGTCCTTACTGCGATGAAAAAATATATTGGGAGGGCTTGGCTCATCAGTGGTGAACCCTCCCAGCGGTTTCGCCAATTTAATCCACCAGACCGCCTCTCAGAGCTCTAATATTGTATTGGATCATTCTGCTTTTATATTCTACACTGAAGGATGGAATCTTAGAGATGGTTTTCAAGTAAACTATGGACATAAGCTTATAGGACAGTAGAATTACATTTAAATATTTGCATCGAGCAATGCTCTTCCGCAAACCATAAAGACATCATTATTCTTGTATGGATGTACCCGGCTTCGCCCGGGTTTTACCCGAGTAAAGGTTTGTTTAACGAATCTCTCGATAAAGTGAACATTTTTTCCCGGTCCCTTGAAAAATACTCGATAAGTTGAATAAAATCAATATTAATTGGTTCCCTCGGTAATTGGAAGTTAAAGGAATAGTATCTTGCCTTGGAATTGTATCATTATTCTTGTATGGATGTACCCGGCTTCGCCCGGGTTTTACCCGAGTAAAGGTTTGTTTAACGAATCTCTCGATAAAGTGAACATTTTTTCCCGGTCCCTTGAAAAATACTCGATAAGTTGAATAAAATCAATATTAATTGGTTCCCTCGGTAATTGGAAGTTAAAGGAATAGTATCTTGCCTTTGAATTGTATCATTATTCTTGTCTCAAATAAATTGCCGTGTCATCCTGAATTTTGTCATTCCTAATTTTCTACATTACAAAATCATCGTATCATCATGATAATATTTAGAGCAGATTGTTGAATTATAACAGATAAATTAGAATATTTATCTTGATTATTTCTAGGCGAAAAGTTATTTCAAAAATTTTATTTGCTAGAAACCTTCCCAGTACTATACTAAATAACTTCCCAAAGTTTCATGGCGATCCAATGAGTGGTTTGGTCAGGCATAAAGGACAAACAAACAGACACACATACATTCATTTTTATATATATAGATATTTATAAAAATGAATGTTTGTATGTTTGTTTGTTTGTTTGTTGGTTTGTATGTCCGGTATACAAATTCGCAGTAGTTCACTAATTCAAACCAAAATTTCCATACATAGGTAAAAAAATACGAGGAAAACGATAGGCTATTTTAAATTATATATAAATTAAATATTAAAACTATATATTCAAATTATTCTACTTAGCTCACGAACAGCGCCCTCTATCAAGGTTATAAATACGTTTAAAATCGAAATCTTCTCAAAATTTTATTAATAATAGTTCGCTTAATAATTAGAATACTTGATCTAAATCGAAATATTTATAGACGCTCGCTCGATTTGAAGATTTATATCGTAACTAATCTGACTGTAAAGTTTGGAGCGGGACGTTTCACAAGAGTGACATCCACGGCGCCAATTTATAATTGTAACGAATAGTGTTTGAATAAAACATTTAATCGGGTAAACCCGGGCGTTGCCCGGGTCATTCGTCTAGTATATCATATATAGCGTTTTGCACAATTATTTAAACTTTTTTAATTTAATTCATTGAATAGAAATTTAATATTTAGTATCGCATTTATATTTATTCGAATTTTATATTTAAACGATACTCATTATTTCTTTTGATTTTTATATATCATATATATCGTCTTGCACAATTATTTAAACTTTTTAAAATAAAGTACAATACTTAAAATAAAATATGTTTCTTATACAATCTAAAATTAGAAAATAAACTTTTAAATCGGTATATATATATACAGTATATATATATATATATATATATATACGGTATATAATATAGTATTTAAATATATATATATAATTATTTAAACTTTTAAATCGGTAACCTCAAGGAGATAGCACTAAAGCACTAATATTTGAATTAGTTTTACTTAATATATTAGCCCTGAAAGACCCAAGGTCATCAGGTGTGGACCAAAACCTAAGCCTATCTCGGTCTCAATGGTGGCGCTGCTTGCGAGTTAAAGCTACAAATCTGTAATTAACTCTAAGGATATTAAAGATATTCAAGAAATTATTTTTCGTAAACCTTTCCGGGGATATACCTAATAATATCCCAAAATTTCACGGCGATTGGATGTACGGTTTTTGAATCCATAGAGTACACACAGACAGACAGACAGACAGACATTCATTTATATATATATATATATATATATAGATAGACTAGCGGACGTACCCGGCTTCGCCCGAGTTTTACCCGAGTAAAGGTTTGTCTAACGAATCTCTCGATAAAGTGAACATTTTTTCCGGGTCCCTTTAAAAATACTCGATAAGTTGAATAAAATCAATATTAATTGGTTCCCTCGGTAATTGGAAGTTATCTTCGCCCGGGGTTTACCCGAGTAAAGGTTTGTCTAGCGAACATTTGTTAAAACAATTCTCTATAAACTTATAAAAAGAAATAGATATATTTTGATAATTTGAAACTGATAAAGTGATCATTTTTTCCCGGTCCCTGTGTGCCGTGTCATTCTGAATTTTGTCTTTCCTAATTTTCTACATTACAAAATCATCGTTTTATCTAGTGAACATTTTTCCCGGTCCCTTGAAAAATACTCGATAAGGTTGAATAAATTCATGGTCGTTTATGGAAGATGGACGAAGTTCCCGGAGGTCATCTTGGGCAAGCTCCCGCGAGGCTTTTTTTCTTGTCTACTTGGCACAGCTGTGTCACCAACTCTGCCCTGATTGGTCGGTGGGTACTCGGACTGTCCATCCGGCCGGCGGCCGGACGGATCCATTCTCCTGTCGGGGTGGGGCAGACCTAAGCCTATCTCCGTCGCAAGGTGGCGCTGCTTGCGAGTTAAAGCTACAAATCTGCAAATAACTCTAAGGATATTCAAGATATTCAAGAAATTATTTTTCGTAAACCTTTCCGGGGATACACCTAATAATATCCCAAAATTTCACGGCGATTGGATGTATGGTTTTTAATCCATAGAGGACACACACACACACACTCGAGCGTGCGGCCACGCTTTCGCGAGCTCCGCCGTTTTCGCCTCTGGAGTGTGTGTAAAAGGCGATTGCCAATACGAGTTTGGTATCAAAAGAACCCTCTCGATCCGCTGAAAAAGTGCCTGAGAGGCCCAGCACTGGATCAGAACCAGGCGAGAAATTTTCGCCGGAAAACATGAAAAATACAAAAGAAAATTCTTCTACAATTCAAAAGAATGCAAATTCGCCGGCAGGCGACACGCATGTAAATTTGGCCGCCGCGCGTGACGTTACGGCGCCAACGACTGCTGCCTCTCTCAGCGAGAATCCAGCTAACCCGGCCTCGCTCAACTGGGCCGACAGCGAGATGGCGGAGGTGGGCGCCAACGACGATTTCATCGTCGTGAAGGGCAAGAAGAGGCGCCGCGGCTCAACGTCAACTGAGCACGCTGCAAGGCAGCCCAATAAGCCTGGAGACCAGCGCAGCTCCCAGCAGCGGAAGCGGCCAACAGGGCCGAGAGCAGTGCCGCCTCAGGAGATCAAGGCGACACGCGCGAACATCGCCGCTGCCAGGGCGAGGCAGACCTCTTCCACTCACGAGAACTACGTCTTCGTGGAACTGTGCCCAGACATCCCGGACTACTCCTACCTCCGGGCAATGAGCAGGCTATTCGGAGGGCCTGGAGGCATAACACAGTTCAACAAGATGAACAGCCACTACATCGTGGGCTTGGAGACTAAGGATCTTGCGCGCCGTCTAGTTGAAGGCGGCCTAGAGATCGATGGAACGACCCTCAGGGTCTTCCCCTACCACAAGAGGGCCGAGCGAATCATCATCGCCAACCTGCCCGGCTTTGTGGAGGACAGAACCGTCGTAAACGCCCTGGGCCCATACGGGAAGGTCACCTCCATCGCCCCCATCATGGTCAAAATGGGGGAGTTCACATTTACCGACGGCCGCCGGGAGGCCTTCATCCTGCTCAACGACGGCATCAAACTGGACAGGCTGCCCACCCGCCTGGAGATCCAGTCCAAGGGAGACACCCTGCAGGCCTTCCTCTCCTTTGGCATCAAATGCTCAAAATGCGGGAAACAGGGCCACCGCAGAGCCAACTGCCCAGCGCTCGCCAGGCAAGGGAACGGCAGCCCCAGGCAAGCAGCGTCTTCCACCGACGCAAGGCCTCCCCCCCCTCCTCCTCCTCCTCTTCAGCAGCCAAGGAAGCCGGCACCGGCGCCCGCAACACCGGCGTCCCCTGTCCAACCGGCGAAGACATCAACAGAGTCTCCGGCGATCCCCTCGGCGCCCCATCCTGCCGAACCAATGGATCTCGCCCAGCCCGCCCATGCCGCCCTCCCTGCTTCCCTGGCTGCCCAGCGGCCTCTCGAGCCTCGCATCTCTCCGCTCGACCACGAGATGTCGGTGGAGAAGCTGACCTCACCTCCCTCCACGCCTGCCCGGGGAGAATCCGCACTCAAACAGCTGCTGAAGCACATCGAGGAGACCCCCACTCTTTCCATCGACTGGGACAAGCTGCCCGGCCTTAACTGCAAGGACGCACAGCAGCTCCTCACCTCTGAAACCACAATGAAGAGGCTAGCGCCCAAGCTGACAGAGGCACAGGTCGCCACCCTCGAAGAGTTGCACGAAACCTTCAGGGCCTCGTGCCCAGACTCCAACTCCACCATCCGCAAGACCCTCCAGAAGACCAGGAAGGTGCTGCGTGACCTACAGCACCAATGAACCACCGCGTCGCCACCATCAACGCGCGAGGGCTCGCCACTCGGGGGAGGAGCCTTGCCCTTTGTCATCTCCTCAGGCAACATCACGTGGACATCGCGTTTGTCCAGGAGACAAACGCATTTCATCTGGGCAGCGGCCAAGACCTCTGCATCGGCTACAACGCGGTTGTATTGGCCCATCCCGTAGCCATCTCGGGATCCGGACTCGCCTGCGTCTTCGGGCCAGGCGTAGCCGTGATACAACAGCGCGTCCTGTGGCCGGGCCACATCGCCTTGGCAACTATAGATGTCCAGGCGAGGAGATGACGGCCATCGCCGTTCATCTGGCGCATGAACCCCGGGAGAGAAACCGACAACTGGAGCTCCTGGCGGCGACAGCGGCACAGGAGGAGGAGGGGGCCTGCTGGATCATCGGCGACTTTAACATCAGGGATCGGGGCCCCTCATCATCATCATCATCATCGGATGCCCTCGCCGCTCTTCTGGACCTGGCCGCGCTGGTCGACGTGGCCACCCAGTTCGATGCCGCCCACCTGCCCACCAGAGTCGCCATGCACGGCGACCAAGTCGAATCCAACCGCCTGGACCGGATCTTCGTCCCTGCTGGAGTCCTGGATCGCGTGTCCATCTACGCGACCAGCCACTACCACCTCTCGGACCACCGCCTCGTGCTGCTCCAGGTGGGCCCGCCCACCACCGCCGTCCCCTCCCCCACACAGCCTCGCTTGGCCGCGATGCTCCGCTCGGGCCTCGCTCTCGAACATCTGGCTGGCTACATCCGGGAGTTGGAGGAAGACACAGCGCACGATGACGACGACGGGACCTTCTGGGATAGGTGGACCTCCATCAAGGCGGGGCTGCTGGCGGAGGCCAGATCCCTGCACGACCCACGCCACGCTGCCAGCGACAGCTACGTCTACAGGGCGAGACGTTACATCGCGGCGCAGCTCGAGGCCTCCTCCATCCGGGCCGACTACCCATCGCTGCCGGACCTGGCACGCGCCATCCGCCTCCGACGCCCGGTCAGCGTCATCAGGGACGACGAAGATAACGTCATCGAGGGCCCCGAGCTTCGGCGGAGGGCGTTCGCGACCTTCCGGCCCCGCTTCGCCCGTCCCACCACCGATCCAGCTGCGGGAGCTGCCTTCATCGCCAGCAGCGCGCCCACCACCACCCGCGAGCTGAGTGAGGAGGACCCGCTCCACCGGCCGGACATCAGCCCCAGCGAGATCGCCAACGCCATCGAGCACCTCCTTCGCGGAAAGGCCCCCGGCTGGGACGGCTTGCCGTGCGAGCTCCTCGTCGCCTTCAGCGAGGACTTCTTCGCGGAAGCTCTGGCCCGGGTGTTCGCGGCATCACGGCTCCGCGGTGCCCTGCCTCCGTCGACGCGGCGCAGCTCCATCTGCCTCGTGCCCAAGGCCCGCGGAGGTCGCGGCCTTGACGGCTACAGGCCCGTCGCGCTGCCCTCGGCCGACTACAGGGTCCTGGCCGCCATCCTTCACCGGCGCCTCAAGCCCCACCTGCGGACCCTTGTGCCGGAATGCCAGACTTACGCCGTCCCCGGGAGGTCCCCGTCCTGGAACATCGCCAAGGTGACGGATGCTGTTGAGGAGGCAACCGCCATGGGCTCGCCGCTGGCCGTCATGGGCATCGACTTGGAGTCCGCCTTCGATTCCCTGGACCGCGGCTTCCTGGAGTCCCTGATGACGTCCCTCCGCCTCCCGCCGGCCTTCATGGGCTGGATTAAAATCTTGTACGCCGGGGCGGACGCAACGATCCGGGCTGGAGGCTTTCACACCACCGCCTTCCCCCTCCTCAACGGCCTAAGGCAGGGCTGCGCCGTGAGTGCCGCCCTCTTTACAATCGCTACGGGGCCGCTGCTACGTCGCCTGGAGTTGACCCTCGGCGTGGGCAACGTCATCGCCTACGCCGACGACATCGTCCTCCTTTTCCATCGCGACGAAGAATTCGAGCGGGTGGCGACCGTCCTCGAAGACTTCCAGCGGGCCTCCGGTATCGCCGTCAACCTCGGGAAGAGCGCGGGCCTTTGGTGCGGAGCCTGGCGCAACCGCGGCGACTCCCCTCTCGGCGCTTCCTGCTCGACCACCTCCATCAGGGTCCTCGGGCTAGACATCGCCCCCAGGAGCACCGTCGCCCACCGGGAGCAGCATCTCCTGGCCCTCCTGGAGACTGCCTGCCGCAGATGGACGCTCTTCACCCGCGGCCTCTCCCTCGTCGGGCGAGCAAGAGCGGCGAACACGCTGGTGGGCTCTGTCATCCAGCACCACCTGCATGGCTACCTACCATCACCCCCGACCATCGCCAAGCTGCAGGCCCGACTGGCGAGATTCGTCTGGGGACAGGACCACACGGCCTATCTTCCCGCCGATGTCATGGCGAGCCCAGTTGACATCGGAGGCCTCGGCCTCCTCGACCTCGCGACCCAGCTCCAGCTCGCCTGCCTCAAGGGGGTGCAGGTCGCGCTCCGCGGGGGCAGAAATGCCTTCAGCTGGCTGGTCGGCGGCAACAGCGGGGAAGCCTGGATCCACCCTCCACCGGACGGCACCCGTTTCCAGCCCCGCCGTCTCCGGTTGCTGAAGCTATGGGAGGAGGCCTCCAACATCCTGGGCCTCAACCACCGGGCGGTCCCCACGGCTCAGCTGCTGGACCTCCCCATCATCGGCGGCTGTCGGTTCCTCCGCCCTCCCGACCTCCTGGCCCCCGCCCGCTGGAGCGGAGCCCGAGTCCGGGACCTCATCGAGGAGGAACACCTCATCGCCCGCCCTACGCGCTCGGCCGCGGCCCTGGGCGCCTTCTGTCGGAGGCTGACCTCCGAGAACGCCGTGGGCTTCGGGGCGGAGTCCACGCCTTCATCCAGTTCCCTTGCTGCGGCCGTGGTGCTGCGTGGGACGGCTACGCCGTTCCTCAACGGCCTCACGACCCGCTCGGCCCGACGGGCCCTGGATCGTCCGCGCCTCGCCGCCACGCCCATCTCCAGATTCCTGGCGAGATGGACGCCCACCATCAATCCACCATCCAGGATCGACTGGGCCTCGCTGCGGCGCTGCGCCTATTCGGGTCACGAGGCCGACGCAGCTCTCAAGCTAGCCCTCCACGCCCTGCCCGACTCCGGCCCATCCTGCCTCGGTCGGCCCCTCCTGTCCTGCCTGCGGGTCCATCGACCGCTCCCTCGGCCACCGTTACTTGTGCTGCCGCTCCATCAGGCCTCTCATCAGAGAGGCCTTCAACATCATAGGGCGGCCCCCTGACCTGCAGGCTTGGATCTTCGGCGGGTCCGGCCTTGAGGATGACGCCCTTTCCATCCTGGCGTCGGCAAAGTTGCGAATTTATCGCTACTTTGTCCAGGTTGGGCTCGGAGAAGCGGTGGAGGACCCGCTCATCGCCTGGTCCAGGACCCTCCAGCGTCGAGGTTTCCTATCTTCATCCCCCTTGTAAAATATATGTAATATATATGTAAATATTTCATTCATTCTTTTTGTTATATTTTTCTTTTTCTTCTCTTTCTCTCTCTCCTTGATTGATTGATGTAATATTGTCTGGAAGACAATAAATAATTTTTAATTGTCAAATTGTCACACACACACAGACAGACAGACATTCAATTTTATATATATAGACTAGCGGATGTACCAGGCTGCGCCCGTGATTTACCCGAGTAAAGGTTTGTCTAACGAATCTCTCGATAAAGTGAACATTTTTTTCCGGTCCCTTGAAAAATACTCGATAAGTTGAATAAAATCAATATTAATCGGTACCCGAGTAATTGTTTGTCTAACGAACATTTGTTAAAACAATTCTCTATAAACTTATAAAAAGAAATAGATATAATTTGATAATTTGAAACTCGTAAATTTGAATTTCTCGATAAAGTGATCATTTTTCCCCGGTCCCTGTGTGCCGTGTCATTCTGAATTTTGTCTTTCCTAATTTTCTACATTACAAAATCATCGTTTTATCTAGTGAACATTTTTTCCCGGTCCCTTGAAAAATACTCGATAAGGTTGAATAAATTCATGGTCGTTTATGGAAGATGGACGAAGTTCCCGGAGGTCATCTTGGGCAAGCTCCCGCGAGGCTTTTTTTCTTGTCTACTTGGCACAGCTGTGTCACCAACTCTGCCCTGATTGGTCGGTGGGTACTTGGACTGTCCATCCAGCCGGCGGCCGGACGAATCCATTCTCTCGACGGGGTGGGGCAGACCTAAGCCTTTCTCCGTCGCAAGGTGGCGCTGCTTGCGAGTTAAATCTACAAATCTGCAAATAACTCTAAGGATATTAAAGATATTCAAGATATTATTTTTCGAAAATCTTTCCGGGGATATGCCTAATAATATCCCAAAATTTCACGGCGATTGGATGTACGGTTTTTGAATCTATAGAGTACACACAGACAGACAGACAGACAGAAATTCATTTATATATATATATATAGACTAGCCGAATGACCCGGGCAACGCCCGTGTTTTACCCGATAAATTGGCGCCTTAAATAAATGCATATCCTAATCCTAATCAATCAGTCATAGGCCGCCTCTGTCACGGATGGCCGGCGCCCTCCTATTGGACGGCTACGATCACGTGTCATCGTTGGCGCGTAGGTGACCTTGAGTGACGTAATGCCCCCCCCCCCTTGCCGGCGGCGCGCGCCCGTTGGCTGCCGGCGTGCACGTGACCTCCCTGTGCGCGCGCATCCGTGACAGAGGCGGCCGGCCAATGACTGACTGATCAGGAAAGACTCTCGTGACTATATATAGTAATAATAAAAAGGCATATATATTGAATTGAATAAGAGATGTATTTGCCAATATTTGCCTTTTTTTTTAATCTAATTATTTTAAATTTGGATTGTTCTATTTTCAAATAATAAATATATCTATATTAATATGTGTGAAATGATATAAGTATTTGTTCAAAATCTTAATTTATTAGTTAGGTATGAGTACATTTTGTGTAGAAATAGGATTAGTTGACTTTATAAGGTAAACTTATTCATCGGTTTGTATCCCTCGATAGCTCAGTTGGCAGAGCGGAGGACTGTAGATGTAATTAAGCGGTGATCCTTAGGTCGCTGGTTCAAATCCGGCTCGAGGGAGTTTTTTTTTTTTGGTAGATGCGCGCGCATCCGTGACAGACGCTGATGAGGAAAGACGGTCGTGACTATATATATTAACTAGCCGAATGACCCGGGCAACGCGATTGAATGTTTTTATTCAAATACTACTTGTTACAATTATAAATTGGAGCCGTGGATGTCACTCTTGTGAAACGTCCCGCTCCAAACTTCGTGTCTGAGAGGCGATATTTTTTATAGAAAGATGATCTAGCTTTTGTTTTCTGCTCGAATGAATGTTTTTCTGTTAGAATTTTGTTCCTGCGTACAAAATAATGAACTGGTTTCACCCGTGGTCTCTGCTTTTTGGAATTTTTCCCGATATAATTTTGTATCTGATAATCAAACATGATACAGCAATATCGTCATCATCATTTTCTGAATAAAAATATATAGTTTTAATAATTGATTTATATATTTTTTAAAATAGCCTATTTCTTCCCCGTATTTTTTTCCTATGTATGGAAATTTTGGTTTGAATTAGTGAACTACTGCGAATTTGTATACGGGACATACAGACAGACAAACAAACATACAAACATTCATTTTTATATATATAGAGAAGAGATATAGAAGAGATATAATTTTGTATCTGATAATCAAACATGATACAACAATATCGTCATCATCATTTTCTGAATAAAAATATATAGTTTTAATAATTGATTTATATATTTTTTAAAATAGCCTATCGTCTTCCCCGTATTTTTTTACCTATGTATGGAAATTTTGGTTTGAATTAGTGAACTACTGCGAATTTGTATACCGGACATACAGACAGACATACAAACATTCATTTTTATATATATAGAGATATAGAGATATAACGTAACGAATATTATTATCATAATATTCTGTGTGTTCCGGAATATAATTATCAATAATATTCGTTAGGCAAACTTCCACTCGGATAAAACCCGGGCGAAGCCGGGTACACATCTGCTAGTATATACAGGGTGATCCAAAAGTCCCGCACAACTTTAAAAATTAATAACTCCGCGAACATTTGCGCTAGAGCAATGCGGTAAACACCATTGTGTTCAGGATGCAATGGGATATTTTATGGCAAAAATGAAGATTCAGCGGCCAAATTGTTTGATAAATTGAAAAATATAACTGAACGACACGTATTTTTCCTTTTTGAATACCAGGAAAGAACCCTAATAATATCAAATGAATAATTAATAAAACACCATTTCGCCAAAAGTTAGAAGAATTGGTTGACGATTTTTAAATACAATCTGAGATATGTAAAATAGGTATATGCAAATTAAAACATGTTGCAAAAAAAAAATATTTATATTTTAGATGGAGTTTTGTGAAATAGATTGAATGTTTGAAAATAACTACTGATATCAATACACGATTTTTGAAATGTTAATATAGTACCAAAAATTATGAATGTATAGTTTCTTGACTAATTGGCGACACTTGACTATTTAACTGGATATTTGTTATGATCCAAAATATAGAGGGGAGTGACAAAATATATTTGTCGTACTTTATTCCAAATATCCTATGGGTTTGTCAAAGGTTATCATTGTTTATTATACTGTACATAATTTTGAAAATGTATCCCCTAAAAAAATCATTTTAAATCGGCCTTTTGCGTTGAAAAACGTGGTAGTAAAATCATTTTGTATTATTTTTTGCGCAAAATTTCTAAAGTTGGGGGGGGATACAGAGAATATTCCTTATGCCATTTCTTCTAATGAGCGAAAAGCGAATAACTAAACATAAGGGGTAAAATTGTGTATAACAGTGTTATTCGAGAAGTTATAACACTTTGGCCTGCACGACATAATATAAGATGTGGGCAAATGACAAACAAAAAATTACTGTTCACAGAAAAAAAAGAGTCAAGATGTGAGGGCAGCATTTATTATTCCCATAACCCAAAACAAAGAGCCGCAAAATATAACACATGAGGTAACTGCCTTCTCTCTTGTATTAGGTCACAATCCTTGCTCAATGTGGCGCCCTTCATTCTCAAACACCGCCTGCAGACGATAGATGACAGAATAAACAGCATTAAATTGTATATATGTATTGCTAAAACGTGCCCTCTGATAGAAGCCTTCAACATGGCCAATGTGGTAGGCCGGCATCGATAAAAACGCGACTTAATGTACCCCCATAACCGAAATTGTAAGGCGTCAAGTCTGGTGATATTGGAGGTATATAAAGTGGCGAATGTAATATATAAAGTGCATGAATGTTATTTCGCTTAGTGCTTGTCTGCCCTGCAATATGAGAATAACCTTTTCTCTCAAAAGTTGAACATAACGTTCACCAGTTACAAAAACGGTTTTAAAAGTTCTTCCATTGATTTGTTCAAATAAAAATGGCCCAATAATAAAAGAAGAAGTGAACCCACACAAAACTGTAACTCTGTGCTGATGAAGTGGTATTTCTGTAAAAATCCTAGGGTTTTCTGTTGCCAAAATGAGGCAGTTTTGAATGGTGAATTCTCCCTTTAGATAAAAGTGAGCATCATCTGTTCTTAGAACATTTGACAGCCAGTTTTCATCAATATCAATTTGCCGGAAAACCCATGCAGCGAATTCTTGACGCTTCTCAAAATCGCTGACTTTCAACTCGTGAAAACTTTGAATTTTGTTAGGGTATTTTTATAGAAAATGTCTAAATGTGTGTTCTCTCCAAACTGTTCCATACGAAATCCCCGTTTGTCGAGAAACTTGTCTAGCACTTACTTCTCCATACGTGGATAACGTTTCAATAGCCTCAGCATTATGCAAAACCGTAACAGCCACTGACTTGCAAGTCGATGGTCTTCCACTCCGAGGTTTTGCTTCCAGAGATCCAGTTTCCTCAAAACCTTTAATCAATCGCTTTAAAGAGTAGCAGCTCATTGGTCCTTTACCGCTTCGAATATCTTTGAAGGAACGAAACGCTCGTAAAGCTTCAGTGGCAGATTATGAATCACAATTTAAAAATTTCACCAAGAGTGCTTTATCCTATAGAGACGGCATTCCAGGGGGAAGGGGAGAAGTCCGACCACATCTCCTTGCGGTCCCCCCTGGACCCTTGGAATATTTGACCAAATTCTGGTTCGTTTCCAAGATGAATAACGTTGCAACGGCACCCATTTTCAATTGAAGAGCAAAACTGATATCTCCAGTAATGCTACCGCGTCCGGGGTAACCGCCGCTTCAGGAGCTGCAGCTCGAGCTCATGATGAGAAATCTACTACGAGGACACAATTCAATCTACTACAACTCAATATAAATGGTACCCAGAGGAAAATAAAGAGCTGACTTGTCTTCTCTGTGACAACAATGTACATATTACTTGTCCTCAGGAGACAAAATTGAATCAGAATCTGAGATTAATTATCAAAGATTATACAACACTACGAAAGGACAGACCGGGAAAATTCGGAGGAGGACTTGCCGTTTTGATTGAAACTCTAGAAATTTAAAATTAAGGAAATCGCCTATAATCAGAGTAAGCCTAGAGAAAGCACGACAGAAGCTCAGGCAATAGAAATCTATCTTACAGATAAAACAATTCTAATCATAAATGTTTATCACCACGATAATACTAGCATCAATACAGGCCTGATAGAGACATTAAGTGAAGCGTCTTCGGATATCGCAATCATACTTGGTGATTTTAACGCCGAAAGACCAACTTGGGGATCGCCTGTCCAGGATAACATAGGTTAGCAGGTTAAGGACATGCTAACCGACCTCGACCTTACACCGTTAAATAATGAAAAGAACACCTATCTATCCAAGTCCACAGGCACAGAATCCGCAATAGACATCACAGCGATAAATTACAACATCGCACCCACAACACAATGGAAAATTCTGAAAAGTGCAATCAGTGACCACAGACCAATTTTAACAACCCTAAAATTCAAAATTGAGAATTTCCAACAGAATAAAAGAACACTGGAAAAATATTCACAGAAAAGCTTGAAGAACTGTGTAACGAAGAATTAATTCACAGAACGATTGACAAAAAATTGGAAAAATTCTCTTCGAACATATCCAAAGCTGCAAAAGTATCGATACCTAGAGGTAGACGTAAAGACCTGTGAATACTTTACTGGAAGGACCACAATATCGAGGCAATGATTGCAGTGATAGACAATATCAATGAACTTCTTAAAACAAATAAAACAGAAGAAATCATAAAGGAACTCATTGAAATTAGTCACAAAATAGAACAAGAAATTTGGATATTCAAACAAGGAAAATGGGCAGAATTCTGCGAAAAAATGGATCCAAAAAAGGAAAGCCATCACTGGAATATAATTAGTGTTATAAAACAATTAAAACCAACACTATAATCCTCCAAAACTCTAACCGATATGAATAGCGAGAACGAACAAACAGGTGGCTGAAATAATTGCTGAATATCTTTCAATCACTTCCAGACTCAGCTATACGAATGAAGGCAGGACTCTAAAAAATAATGCAAACAAGTTAGTTAAACAAGCAAGAAATTACCATCAACAAGATATTTACTCGAGAAACTTCACACTGAATGAGCTAAACTCATCAATAGGAAAGTTGAATCCAAGATGTCACCTGGAGATGCTCTAATCTTTAGTCAGATGATTAAACACTTTGGAGACGAAGCTAAAAATCAACTGCTATGAATACTGAAGATTTCATGGCAAACTGGTAAACTACTAAAGAATTGGACGATATCAATTATAGTGCCAATACTGAAACCAAACAAAGATGCCAAGGAATGCAAGAACTATCGGCCAATTGCTCTTACCAGCATACTTCGTAAAATAACAGAATGAATTATCCACTCTAGGCTCATAGTCTGGCTCACTAACAATAATAAAATAAACTTCTACCAAACTGCCCAAAGTTCCAGACACTGTACAACTGATAAACTGTTCTACTTCTGTCAATCAATAATAGATTTCTAGGAAAAACTACCAAAGAAGACAACGGCCGTATTCCTGGATATGACCTCAGCTTTTGATCGAGTGTAGAAATTATTTGAAAGGCTGCACAACATCGGAGTAAGAGGAAAAACCTTAATCTGGATTGCAGACTTCTTAAGGGGAAGAAGGATAAAGGTTCGGGTCAATGGAACATTTTCCAAGGACCGAAGAACATGGGCTGGTGTACCTCAGGGATCTGTACTCAGTACTCTACTCTTCTCGCTATATATTTACTGTTGTTTATGTAAATATATGAATATTATTTGTATTATTTAAAGCCTCATTATGTAAAAATATATGTATATATAAATTGGACGTTTGTTGTTGGCCAAACTGGAAGAATAAGAGCTAAATAAAGATTCATGGTCAAGTTTGAGCTGTTGTACGTCTAATTACGACACAAAAAAGTGGCAATGAGGATGCGGGATCTACAGAGCCAGTAAAAATCTGAGGAAAACGGCGTCTACGCAAGTATAACTACTTCATCTTTGAAACTATCTGGATCAAGAAAAAAAAAAAGGAGTAGAAAAGATCAGTATGACAAGTTCAAAGTTAATAGTACCTTTTAGATGCTATAGCCCAGTGGAGGATACCATCGAACTTTTTGTACAAAAAATTGAGGCTTCCTCTATGGCAAATGATCTGAAGGAGGAGAGTAAAGTGCCGATTTTTAGCTCGCTACTAGATTCTGAAACTTTGAAGCTGGGAAACGACATTTTCTTCCCGGCCTAATGAAAGATCAACCCTATGATACTATCATTCAAATAATTAAGCTGCCTTTGGATCCAAAGAAGAAAGTGATACCACAGCTATGCAGATTTTTGAAGATAATTCAACTGGAAGGAGAATCAATTTCGGAATATCTTAGGGAATTGAAACATTTAGCAATAAATTGTAATTTCGTCGATATGCTGGGAACCAAGTTGCGAGACCGTTGTGTGGCTGGTATCAAGTCGGAAAGCCTGCAAAAGAAGCTACTACAAGAGGACGACGATGTCACCCTGGATAAAGTTTTTGCAGTGGCGATCTCGTTCGAACTGGCGGAGATAAATACAAGAGAATTACAAGATAAATTAGTGGCCAAGATATCCCCTGTGAATGGAAAGGATAAAAAGGGTGAGTACAATAATAGTACGGCGCAGCATAGGCCTTTCAGGCAAAGGGGAGAAATAACGTGTTATAGATGTGGTGAAAGACATTCACACATGGCCTCTGTTTGCCCTCATAGAACAAAGACTTGTTTTAAAATGTAAAAAATTGGGTCATTTAAGTAGGGTCTGAAAAGTTAGTAAGAAAAATGTGGGGATGTAAATTTGTACAAGAGGACTCTATATATTCTGTACTGGGCGAAACTGATGCCACAATAAATTGAACAGTAGATGATTATTCTTTGTGCTTTACAATAGATACAGGAAGTCCAGTTACGTTAATACCTAAAGATATTTATAAGAATTATTGGCAAGGTAAAAATTATTTCCAACAAATTTAAGATTAAAATCCTTTTATGGTAAATCAATAGAGATTATAGGTCAAAGAAATGTTTTGTAAAAGAAGCCAACCAATATTTAAGATTAATAGTTGTAAATGAAAAAATCCAGGTAATTTTATTAGGAAGAGAATGGCTTAAACAGTTGAAACTTGATTATTCTAGATTGTTTAGCATTAAAAATTTAAATAACGAATCTAATAGAAATAGTTTGATGGATAGGTATGCAGATTTGTTTAACAAAGATTTGGGCTGTCTAAAGGATGTTAGAATAAATTTTAATTTTAAAAAAGGATGTGACTCCTGTGTTTTTGTAAGGCCAGAAGTTTACCTTTCTCTCTTAAAAACAAAGTAGAGAATGAAATTGATCGTTTAGTGAATTCTGGCATTTTAGAACCTATAGTTCATGCAAATTGGGCCGCTCCAATAGTACCGGTATTAAAAAAGGATGTTATTGTAAGGATATGTGGGGATTTTAGATGTACAGCTAATAAAGCAATAGAATTAGATAGGTATCCCATTCCATCGATCAATGAAATCTTTTCAAAATTGTGTACAAGCACCGTACTTTCGACTCTAGACCTATCACAGGCTTACTTACAAGTAATGTTAGCGCAAGAAGCCAAGGCAGTTGTTAATATAAACACAACAAAGAGGTTGTTTTCTTATAAAAGACTACCATATGGCGTAGCGGTAGCACTAAATAAATTTCAGAGGATTATGGAAGGTCTATTTGCTGATTTGCCAGGTGTGGCCTGCTGCATAGATGATATTTTGGTTGCAGAAAGAGACTTTGAAGATCATGAACAAAAGTTGGATCTAGTGTTTAGAAGATTGCTAGGAAAAAGTTTAAAGTTAAACAGAGATAAATGTAAAATTAAAAGGGATTCGGTGGAATATTTAGGGTTTAAAATTGATAAATATGGACTGCAACCCTTAGAAAATAAAATTAAAGCAGTGATAGAGGCGCCTGAACCTAAAAAATGTCTCGAAATTGAGATCTTTCACAGGACTCTTAATTTATTATTCTAGATTCATAAAGAACATAGCAAACATTTTAGCGCCATTCTATCAACTTTAAAAAAATTGTAGATGGAATTGGAAGAAAGAACATCCAATGTTTTTTTAAATATATAAATCATTATTGTAACGTCCTTGTATTTGTTTGTTGACGTTAATCAGCAAGAAGTACTTGGAAGTTTAAAAGAAAGACTTTATTTCTTTTAGGCCAACATCAGATATAGCATATTAATTCTTAGACATATGTTTACAAGTGGTATGTATTACAATCCGTCCAAAAGGCAACTGCACAGAGTATCATCAGTGATAAATATGTGCTCACTGATAATTTACTATATAGGCATGCCAGCTGCCGTTACATCTCCCCCTTTGAAGAAATTCATTCTTCAAATCGTTTGGGTGGCTTGATGATCCGCCCGGACCTTGTTGTAATCGGCAGGGTGCCGTTCTTGTGCTCCGCGTTCTGGTGATCACTCCTGGGTTCCTGGCCTGAGAATGCTCTTGTAGAAGTATTGAGTTCTTCAGGAACTTGAGCCTGTTCCTTATCACCGCTCGGGCCAGGTCCTTCCGGTAGAGTTGACTTGGGGATCTCCGGGATTCTCCTTCGCTGTTGCTTTGGACTCTCCAGATTCGTATGTCGCATGAAGGAGCTGTTGCGGCGGTACTCACCAGTAGGTGTTTGCACTTTATATGATCTTGGAGCTACTTCTTGGGTAACTCTGGCAGGGATCCATTCACGGTGATGCTGTTTCAGCATTATCTTTTCACCTTCCTTGAAGCTTCGCGTTGTCTTAGCTGTCTTATCGTGGTGTGTTTTCTGCTTCTCCCGCTTATTTCTTAGGTTTTGTGTATGTCCCTTTTGGATTTCTGGTTCCAACTGATGAGTGCTAGTGGGAAGGAGGGTTCTGGTCCTGCGACTGAACAGACACTGAGCCGGTGAAGGAAGACCATCTCTAGGAGTGTTGTAAAAGTTCAAAAGTGCTAGTTCCACTTCTTGTCCTGAATCCAAACACTTCCTGATGAGGTTCTTGGCTGTCTGTACCGCTCTCTCTGCTAATCCGTTTGATTTAGGATATAGAGGACTTGATGTCTGGTGGTCGAACAACCACTTCTTTTGAAAGTCTTTAAAGTCCCTGGACGTAAAGTTTGGTCCATTATCAGTTTCCAGGAGTCTGGGAATTCCATGTACGCTAAACCATTTTTTAAGAGATTCAATAGTTTCTGCAGAGTTCATTGTCTTCATTTCTTTGAAATCAATGAATCCAGAGTAGTTATCTGTTATTAACAGGTAATTTTTTCCTTTTATTGAGAAAATGTCAGCTGCGACTATCTCCCAAGGAAGACTCGGTATCTCTTTTATGATCATAGGTTCTTTTGTCTTGTTCCTCTGATTTGCTTGGCAAGTCCTACAATTTTCTACTGTGTTGATGATGTCTTGGGACATGCCATGCCAGTATATTGAGTCTCGGGCCCTTCTCAAGCAGCTGTTTGTTCCTTGGTGTCCTTCGTGGATTAACTTGAGTATCTTTGCTTTCCACTTTAGGGGAATGAAGACTCTGCTACCTTTGAAGATTAGGTCTTCGTTTGTCGAGAGTTCATCTCTATATGGCCAGTATTTCTTGCAGCTTTCAGGGACTGCTGATTTGTAGTTTGGCCAGCCATATAAGATTAGGTTTTTTAGTTCTTGTAGTTCTTGGTCCTCTTTTGTAAGAGCTTGAAGTTCCTCATAGCTTGACTTATTTGTCGGGGTGGTCATCAGTACTTCGAAGTTTTCTTCCAAGTAGGTGTCTTCATATGAGCAGTCTCTACTTAGTAGATCAGCTGTTAGTAGTTCTTTTCCTTTCTTGTATTTAATCCTGAGATCATATTGTTGTATCTGTAGAAAAATTCTCTGGAGCCTCGGGGGTGCTTTGCTTAATGGCTTCTTGAATATGGTTTCTAGAGGACGGTGGTCCGTCTCGACGTCAACAGTTTTGCCATAAATGAGTTGATGGAATTTGTCGCATCCAAATTTGATGGCAAGAGCTTCCTTTTCTATCTGAGCGTATTTCTGCTGAGTGGAGTTGAGAGCTGATGAAGCGTGGGCTATGAGCTTTCCGTTTTGTAATAGAACTGCTCCAAGGGCATATGAACTGGCGTCTACTGAAAGTGTCAGATTTCCGTTGGGATTAAAGAATTTCAGAGTTGGTGCAGTTCTGAGCAAAGTCTTGATCTCTAAGAGATCACAATCGAGGGATTCGTCCCATATCCAAGGTGTATCTTTTTTCAAAAGCAACCTCATGTTTTTGGTTTCTCTGCAAGGTTAGGGATGAACCTGCTCAGGTATTGTACCATTCCTAAGAGACGTTGTAGTTCTTGCTTGTTGCTTGGCGACTTAATTTCTCCTATTGCACGCACTTTCTCAGGGTCAATTTTAATGCCTTCTGTCGTGACAATATGACCTAAAAATTGGACTTCTTGAAGTTGAAATTTGCATTTATCTCTATTCAGTTTGATTCCATTTTCTTTAAGCCTCTGTAGTACAGCTCTTGTCCTTATTTCCAGGGTATGTGGATCCGGAGCATGAATCAGGATATCGTTCATTGAATTTTCTGTACCCTCAAGGTCTTGGAGTAAGTCTGCCATGATTTTCTGGAATATTTCTGGAGCAGTTTTAATTCCAAAGGGAACTCTCAAGAACATATATCTTCCCCACGGAGTGCTGAAGGTAAAGTAGCGTTGTGAGTTGGGGGCTACTTTGATCTGCCAGTATCCTTTCTTCAGATCCAACTTTGTGAAGTATTTTGAACCATGCAGGTTTACTGAAATCTGATCAAAAGTCCGTAATGGGAAATGGCTTCTTAGAATTACTTTATTGATATCCGATGGGTCAATGCATATACGTATTTTTCCTTTCTGTTTTGCTATAACCATCTGACTGGAGATGGGGGTAGGGTAATTTACTTTCTTTATAATCCCATTGTCTTCCATTTCCTCAAGTTCTTTCTTTACACTTTCTTTAATAGATAGAGGAATAGGTCTGGGTGGTCTTACTTGCATGTTCATGTCCGAAGTCTGAAACTTTGCCTCGTATTCATATCCTTTCAAACATCCTATCCCTTCGAATAATTCTTGGTATTCCTGTGTAATTACTTGACAGGTGTTTACTCGCTTGACAAGACCTAAATTGGAACAGGTTTGTCTGCCTAGGATGGGACACGTGTTATCTCTGGATATGATGAAACGTATGTAGGCAGTCATGTTTTTCACCATGCACATTGCTAAACTTTGTCCTTCGACAGGAATTCGATGTCCTGAAAAGGAAATTAAACTTTTTACTGGAGACCTTTGGATTTCCAGATTTAATCTCCCTGCCAGACTGAGTGGCAACACGTTACACTGTGCACCTGTGTCTAGTTTGATGTTTACCTTTTTGCCTTTGATTTTTACTTCTTCATACCAATCTTCGGTCAGGTTGGTGTTTTCAACTGACTGGATTACAAATTCTTGATTCATTTCAAGTTCTGGTGACCCAATAATTTGTCTGACTTTGTATGAATTTGTGTTCTTGGATCTGCAAAGATTAGCAAAATGGTTGAGTTTCTTGCATTTGTTGCATCTCTTTTGATATGCCGGACATTGGTTGATTTTGTGGGATCTACCACAATTTCTGCAGTTTTCTATTATTTTGTGACTTTGGTTAGTGGTATTTTCTTTCCTCGGCTCTTTTCTATCTTCCCACTTCTTACTGTTCATCTTTGTCACAGCAACTTGTTTGTCTGAGTCGGATAGTACATGTTTCATTTGGTTTGTGGCATTTTCACATGCTATGCAAATTTGTGTGGCTTTTTCCAGATTAAGGTCAGCCTCACTAAGAAGTCTTTCTCTTATTTCATTGTTAATAATTCCTACAACTATTCGATCTTTAAGTAGTTCATCAGACATGACAGCATATTTGCAGTTTGCTATCTGTAATTTAATCCTAGTCAGAAAATCATTAAATGATTCATCTTCTTTCTGTTTCATCTGATTGAATTTGAATCTTTCAATTGTAGTGTTCAGCTTTGGAGAAAAATAGTTGTCGAACTTTTCTTTTACATTGCTCAGATTATTTTTATCTGCATTATTTAAGTTGAAAGATTTAAAAATATTTTGAGCCTCTCGTCCCATTGCAGCCATAAAGATAGCAACCTGTACCTCTGGTGCTTTACTACTTAATTGGGTAGCAATTTCATACCATTCAAAGCTTTCAAGCCAAGATTCCCAGCCCTCTTTGTTTAGTTCGTTTAGGCCTATTTGTTTTGGAGGTCGAATAGCATTTTCCGCCATGTTGTTGTTATTGTATTTTTTTTTCTAAAAATACACTTATTTCTTCTTGCTTGTAAATTAAATTATTTTTGTATATATATATTCTTATGCAATTTGAATTTTATTTGAACATGCAATTAGAGATGTTCTGAAATACTTTAAGAAATTGGAAATTAATAAATTGTTCTTACCACGAGGTGTTGTTTACAAGCACCGCTGCCGCTGCCACCATGTAACGTCCTTGTATTTGTTTGTTGACGTTAATAAGCAAGAAGTACTTGGAAGTTTAAAAAGAAATACTTTATTTCTTTTAGGCCAACATCAGATATAGCATATTAATTCTTAGACATATGTTTACAAGTGGTATGTATTACAATCCGTCCAAAAGGCAACTGCACAGAGTATCATCAGTGATAAATATGTGCTCACTGATAATTTACTATATAGGCATGCCAGCTGCCGTTACAATTATTAACTGATAAGTCTGTTTTGTCACACATTACGATGCAAACAAAGAATTGGTTCTGGCTTGTGACGCATCGAGCTATAGACTAGGCGTAATTCTGAGCCTTTGAAATGATAGAAAGGAAGAATGCCCTATATCTTTTGCTTCTAGAACATTAACTGAAGCGGAAAAACGGTACTCTCAACTAGAAAATGAACCAAACTTTTCACCTATAAATCGGATTTCATATATAGTGCCTATGACATATTAATAAAAGAATTTCTAACATTTGAATTGTTAGAGACAGCAATTTTTTTGACAATAAATTAGGCTTTTATTAATTATTTAGTCCCTTTGACATTTAAAAAAATAATTTCGTTATTTATTGTTTTCTAACATTTTCTTAATATATGAGCCCCTCAATGCACAGATTGATTAACTCCATAAATAATCGGGAAAAAAATGTTTAATTTTTGTTGAAAGTCTAAAAATCTATATGTCATATAGATTTTTAGACTTTCAACAAAAATTAAACATTTTTTTCCCGATTATTTATGGAGTTTATCAATCTGTGCATTGAGGGGCTCATATATCCAGACATTAACCCCATGGTTCCATTGCCTGATATTACTAGTAAAAGACATTTGGTGTACCTAAAGTATGAGTAGTCACAAACCTCTTACCACCGTGATTTTCATGACCAGTACTGTATGTACAAGAAGTAAAAACAAAATATACCTTTTACACATACACAATCACTTTGTTCTTCAAATGGGGGACACTTCGGCCAGACAATAAAAAGATTTACTGGTCGAGGTGTCTTATATTTGAGGAACAATGAATGCCGGCCAGGTAGCCTCTATCTTTACGACAATCACTTTGAATGTGTTATTAATATTACACTGATATTATCAAGAAGATGTCGCCGCATAGAAAATAATTTTAAGAAACAGAGTCCAATTGCTAGATGCTATCCACAGCTACCAGAATTTCAAGAACTACATGTAGGAATATCACCACACAGTCATCAAATACTATCAATCTTATAATCTTAATAATTTTCCTTGAAAATCTTGTCAGATATCATCTCTATCATAGATAAACCATTAAATTAACTTTGTAAAAAAATGTTTCATTTTCTGGAATTATAAATCAATCATATCCCAACATCATATGAAATTGTGAACATGATTTTCTTATTTTCATAGCTTATAACATATTTAAAATTTATATCAAATTTATCTTGGCTTGTAAAATTATTCAGTTTCCTGGGACACATGTCTACATATGGTACAGGCCATGATAATCCTGGTGCGTAGTTAGCGACTGTCTTTTACTGTAAGTACACCACAAGTCTACATATGGTACAGGCCATGATAATCCTGGTGGGTAGTTAGCGACTGTCTTTTACTGTAAATACACCACATGTATACATATGGTACAGGCCATGATAATCCTGGTGGGTAGTTAGCGACTGTCTTTTACTGTAAGTGCACAGCATGTCTACATATGGTACAGGCAATGATAATCCTGTTGGGTAGTTAGCGACTGTCTTTTACTGTAAGTACACCACATGTCTACATATGGTACAGGCCATGATAATCCTGGTGGGTAGTTAGCGACTGTCTTTTTCTGTAAGTACATCACATGTATACACATGGTACAGGCCATGATAATCCTGGTGGGTAGTTAGCGACTGTCTTTTTCTGTAAGTACACCACATGTCTACACTGACCGTGCGGCCGCGCGTCGCGCGAGCACCGTAATTTTCGCCTCTGGCGAGCGGAGGAATGTCGCTGGGAGCGACGAATTTGGTATGGGCTGGAAGCCCTCATCGAGCTGAGCACGAGCCTGGAAGGCTCGGCTCTGAAAGTCAAACCATTGCGGAGATATCCGCGGAAAGCCATTCTCAAGATGAGAATTCGAGAACAGCTAATGCAAGCGCCGGCTATGCAAATCTGCCAATCGACAAAAGGCATGCAAATTTTGCCGCGGCGTGTATCGCTGACGTCACGCCATCAACGAGCGGCGCCTTGGCCGCTGCGACAAACTGGGCCGAGCAAATGGAGGCTGCAGAATCAGGTGAAGATGGCTACACCGAGGTCAAAAACAAGCGAACACGCAGGGATTCTCCAGGCCGCCCTGTCGAGCAGCGCTCCAGCGGCATCGCGACCTCCGGAAGGACCGGCGCAAACCCGCGAAGTCGACCACCTGCGGGTAGGGCCACGGAGGTCCAGGTAATCAGGGCTACCCGGGCCGACATCGCCGACGCCAGAGCACGCCAGCGCTCTTCAACAGAAGACAACTGCGTCTTCGTCGAACATTGCCCGGACTTCGGGTCCACCCACTACCTGCAGGCGGTGGAAGAGCTAGTCGGAGGAGCCGGGAACGTCCTCCAGGTGATGAAAATGGACGGCCATATGCTGGTATGCCTGTCCACCAAGGCTCTGGTAGAGCGAATTATAAGGGACGGCCTTGATATTGGGCACACCCATCTCAGGGCCTTCCCCTTCATAAAGAGGGCGGAAAGAATCACCGTTGGAAATCTGCCGTTCTTCGTGGACGACGCCGCCGTCATCGAGGCCCTCAAGCCCTACGGTAACGTGACCTCCATCGTCCCCATCCGGCTGAGAGCCGGAAGGTACACCTTCACGGATGGCCGACGCGAGGCTTTCATCCTCCTTAAGGAGGGTATTGCCTTGGAAAAGATCCCGACCCGCGTCGTCATCCGAAATAAGGGTAACGTCCTGCCGGCCTTTATATCATATGGAGTCAAGTGCTCCAGATGCGGCCGACAGGGTCACCGTAGGGCCAACTGCCCTATCAATCCTAGGAGAGCCTCCAACAACGGTCAGCCACAACCGGCAACCCATCCACCTGGTGCGTCGTCCACCGTGTCTCGGCAGCCGAACCCTTCAACACCAGCGGCCCCAGCCTTACCAATGGAGGAGACGCCTTCTGCCCCTCCACCTGTGATCCCTGCTCCGTCCCTGCAGGCGCCTGAGGGTCCCGTGGGCCCTCGTTTGGCCAATTCACAACATCCAGAGCCGCCTCCCGCTCGGCCGGACTTCGTTGCCCCGCGTAACTCTCTGCCCGCCCAGAAGACCCTCGGACCTGCGGCCCCAACACCGGACGTGGAGATGTCCATCGTGGAGGAGACCTCTGCGTCCTCCACGTCATCAGCAAAGAACGCAACGAGATTCGACCTCGATGCGTTCATCGAGAGGCACCCCACCGTATCCTTCGCTAGGACGGACGCCCTTGGTCTTGGGCGGGAGGAGGTCCTGGACCTCCTCTCCTCGAGGACTAAGGCACAGAGGAATGGACCCCTCCTGTCGCCTCCGCAGTGCGACGCCCTCGACGGCCTGATCAGGCAAATATTGGATCTGAGGCCCGGAGCAGCCAGCAACCTCTACAAAGTCCTCGGACAAGTCAAAGCTGAGCTGAGGACAGCACCAGCTGCAGTGCCTCCAACGCCCCCACTGCCTGCGCCTCGGCCCGCTGAGCCTATGCTGCCCACTACCCACAGGGAGGAACTGACACCTCCTTTGATGACACATCCGCCGCCCGCCCCGACGGACATGGAGGAGGACGATCAAATGACGGTGAAAGAGCGAGGCACACCCCCACCGCCTGCGCCTCGGCCTGCTGAGCCAACATCACCTGCTCTCCACATGTCTACACATGTCTACCTTGGCCAGGTTAAGGCGGAGCTCAGGACAACACCAGCAGTGCCTTCAACACCCCCACTGCCTGCGCCTCGGCCTTTTGGGCCAACGCCACCTACTTCCCACAGCGAAGAACTGATGCCTGCTGTGATGACACCTCCGCCGCCCGCCCTGACGGAGATGGAGGAGGACAATCCGATAACGGAAAAAGAGCGATGTGTACCCCCACCGCCTGCGCCTCGGCTCGCTGAGCCGACACCACCCGCTTCCCATCGGGAAGAGGTAACACCGGCCATGGCGACACCTCCGCCTCCACTGCCATTCCTGCTCCAGGTGGATCTGGAGAGCAAGTGCGAACGCCAAACACGTGACCTACTCGAGGAGCTGGACTTTCAACGGGCCTTAAGGCCCCTAATAAGGAAAGGGCTAGATTTACAAGGCCTCTCAACTGCGATCATGTGGCTCGAAAGTAGGGAATATCTCGTCGAGACTCTCTCACATAGAACCAGACACAAAGCCACCCTCGCCTAGTTTCTCGGCACTGTCGCTGAGCACGCTCACGACCACCACCCCTCAATTAAAAGGGGAATATACAAGCCCAGGCTGGCTCTGAGCTCCTGACGGAGTCAAGTCTATTGTAAATATTTTTCTCCCATTGACTCTATGAGAGTAATCGTTGACTGAACAGTCAATAAAATTGTTTTCATTGTCATTGTCACATGTATACATATGGTACAGGCCATGATAATCCTGGTGGGTAGTTAGCGACTGTCTTTTACTGTAAGTACACCACATGTCTACATATGGTACAGGCCATGATAATCCTGGTGGGTAGTTAGTGACTGTCTTTTACTGTAAGTACACCACATGTCTACATATGGTACAGGCCATGATAATCCTGGTGGGTAGTTAGTGACTGCTTTTACTGTAAGTACACCACATGTCTACACTCGGCCGTGCGGCCACGCGTCGCGCGAGGTCCTGAGTGTTTCGCCTCTGGCGAGCGAAAATCGTCGCGGATGGCGACAAATTTTATACGGGCTGAAAGCCCTCCGAAAGCTGTACAAAAGCCTGTAAGGCACAGCGTACAAGCCCAAACATGCGCTGAATTATCTGCGAAAGAAGATCTGCAGAGGAAATTTTCAAATAATCTAAGCGCAAAGCAAAACTATGCAAATCCGCCGACAGGCGCTAAAGATGCAAATCTGGCCGCCGCGCGCGGTGACGTCACGACCGGCTCGGCAGCTGCCACGTCATCCAATGGCGCTGCCCGTGTCCTGGGAAACTGGGCGGACTACACCGAGGACCAAGGCCCTGGAGAGGACGACGACTTCACCGTCGTCAAGAATAAGAAAAGGCGCCGTGAATCGCCTGGTTCTCCTGCAGCGGCTGCGCCTTCCTCTGGCACCAGAGGCGCAGGGGCCACTCGCCGGCCACGATCGTCCACGGGGGCGCATATCGCGGAGACCAGGGCGCGGCAGGCGTCTTCAACCGAAGACCACTGCGTCTTCGTAGAGCGCAGCCCTGAACTGGAGCCCTACCATTACATGAGGGCCATAGATCGAATGTTTGGGAGCACCAGGGAGGTCTTACAAGTGACCAAGATGAACGGCCACTTCCTGGTGGAACTGGCAAACAGAGGCATGGCCGAGCGCCTCATCAACGAGGGCCTCGAGGTGGAGGGAACACTCCACAGGGCCTTCCCGTTCCGCAAGAGGGCGGAGCGAATTACAGTGGGCAACCTCCCCTTCTTCGTGGGGGATGCAGCCGTCATCAGCGCCCTTTCATCTTTTGGGCGGGTCACATCTATCGCCCCCAAGCTGATGAAGGCTGGCCCATACATCTACAACGACGGCCGCCGAGAGGCGTTTATCATCCTCCGCGAAGGAATGACCATCGAGAGGCTGCCCACCCGCCTCGACATCATCAAAGGCGAGGCCTGGCCCGCATACCTGTCCTCCGGGATTAGGTGCTCCAGGTGCCGTGGCCAAGGACATCGCAGGGCCAACTGCCCCCTGCTTGCAAGGCGAACCACCGCTCCTGGACCGGCCACACCAACCTCTCCAACCAGCGTCCCACCAGCGACTGCGCCTAGGCTGCCTCAACAACCATCTGCCCAGCCTCCACCTCCGGCATCCCCCAGCCCAACCATGGAGGTCTCCGACGTGCCTCCCACAAGCCGAGCTGCGCTCCATCCACCTGCACCACTCCGGCAATCATCACCAGCGCCTTCGGCCTTACCTGCGGAGGATGCGCCTCCTGCCCCTACACCAGTGACCCCTGCTCCGTCCCTGCGAACACCGGGAAGTCGCGAGCCTGCGGCCCCAACACCGGACGTGGAGATGTCCATCGTGGAGGAGACCTCTGCGTCCTTCACGTCAACAGCAAAGAACGCAACGAGAATCGACCTCGATGCGTTCATCGAGAGGCACCCCAGCGTGTCCTTCGCTGAGACGGACGCCCTTGGTCTTGGGCGGGAGGAGGTCCTGGACCTCCTCTCCTCGAGGACCAAAACGCAGAGGAGTGTACCCCTCCTGCCGCCTTCGCAGTGCGACGCCCTCGCCGGACTTATCAGGCAAATCTTAGATCTGAGGCCCGGAGCAGCCAGCAACCTTTACAAAGTCCTCGGACAAGTCAAAGCTGAGCTCAGGACTACACCAGCAGTGCCTCCAACACCCCCACTGCCTGCGCCTCGGCCTGCTGAGACGGCGCCGCCCGCTCCTCAAGGGGAGGAGTCAGCACCAGCTGAAGTGGCATATCCGCCTCCACTGCCAGTCAAGATGACAGATGAGGTCCGTAAGAAGTGGCTCCTCGACCTGTTCAAGGAATTGAACTGTAAGACCTTCCTGGCAACCTTACTTGGTTGGACCACACCGGAACAAATCATTCATGCGGCTCTGCATTCCGGAGAAAAACGGAATGATATTCTCAACGCACATCCAAACCAAAGGAGCATCCTTGCGAACTTCTTGGGCTCTGTCATCGAGCGTGCCCGAGGCGGTGATCAATCTACTCTCGACCCATTGTCGGACTTTAGGTCGGTCTTGTGACGCTCATTGTAAATAATTGTTAATTTTTTTCCCCCACTGACTTGGGTGTACCATTGACTGTATAGTCAATAAAGGCTGTTTCATTGTCATTGTCACATGTCTACATACGGTACAGGCCATGATAATCCTGGTGGGTAGTTAGCGACTGTCTTTTACTGTAAGTACACCACATGTCTACATATGGTACAGGCCATGATAATCCTGGTGGGTTGTTAGCGACTGTGTTTTACTGTAAGTACACCACATGTCTACATATGGTACAGGCCATGATAATCCTGGTGGGTAGTTAGTGACTGTCTTTTACTGTAAGTACACCACATGTCTACATATGGTACAGGCCATGATAATCCTGGTGGGTAGTTAGTGACTGTCTTTTACTGTAAGTATACCACATGTCTACAAGCCATGATAATCATGGTGGGTAGAAGTGGGCGACTGATTTTACTGTAAGTACACTACATGTCTACACATGTGAAAAGCACTTCGACTTTGCACTTACAAATATGCTAGAGCACCGTTTGGTTACTTGCCTTGTGAGGTTGGAATTTTGCAAGAATCGGGGGCCTTTCTGATTTAAACACGGCACCTAAATTTCTTATTTTGGAATTGGATTCAGTTTAAATGTACAATGATTCTTTCATTGTTCTAGCAAAACTCCATTGTTAGAGAGGACATGTCACAATACAGAGAGAACTGCAGGGTATCCAGATCAATTATTGTGTAGTCCCAGCTGGACTAGTGGCGCCACTCAACGGTGAGTCATCTACAGTGCGCAGAGTCACGTGACCACACAGATCCGTAGCCGCCCAACCTCAAGGTGAGCTTACACATGGACCTCCCATACAAACATTACACTTGTCTTCTCTTCTGTACCCTAGCGTCTTCTTTAATATTACGACTCTAATAGAGCTTTGTTCCCTCTTTTATATGTGGTTTGGTGGTCTAGTGGTATAAATTATCGGTTTTCGATAGCAATGACTCAGGTTCGAATCCCGCTTTAGACACTTTTTCCTGCGAGAAATAATTTTCAATCCTGTCGATGGCTATTGATTCTTGCAAAAGTCTAACATCACCAGTGAGTGGCAAGTAGCCAAATATTACTACTTCAATTTATATAGAGCTTTGATCATTTTTCTATATGTGGTTTGGTGGTGTAGTGGTATAAACTGTTGGTTTTAGACAGCAATGACCCGGGTTCGAATCCCGCATTGGACACTTTTTTATAAAGAAATACTTACTTTTCAATGGACATTGATTATTGCAAAAGTCTAACCTCAAGTGCAAGGAGTCAAACGCACTCTAGCATACTTTAAGTGGAAAAAGTCGAATTTATTTCTACATATGTAGACATGTGGTGTACTTACAGTAAAAGACAGTCATTAACTACCCACCAGGATTATCATGGCCTGTACCATGTGTAGACATGTGGTGTACTTACAGTAAAAGACAGTCACTAACTACCCACCAGGATTATCATGGCCTGTACCATGTGTAGACATGTGGTGTACTTACAGTAAAAGACAGTCGCTAACTACCCACCAGGATAATCATGGCCTGTACCATATGTAGACATGTGGTGTACTTACAGTAAAAGACAGTCACTAACTACCCACCAGGATTATCATGGCCTGTACCATGTGTAGACATGTGACAATTGACAATTAAAACAGACTTTATTGACGATCTGGTCAATAGTTACACTCCATCAAGGAAATATTTACAGATCAGGGGGGGGGGGAGCATTTTCCTGAGTATGTGTAGGCCCTCACGCACAAAGGGATCTGAGTTCCGAGCGCGCTCAATGGCAGCGCCGATGATTTCGGTGAGAATGGTTCTCTTCTGAGTGGAGAGGCGCCTGAAGAGAGGTTCCCTATCCACGGGGAATATAATTGCCTCTACGATGTCACCCTCTGTGACTCCTATATCGGATAAAGGCTCCGAGTAGCGCTCATCGCTTAATTCATATATTATGTCATTTGCCTGGTCGTAGCAGGCATCAATGAATTCGGTAGACAGTGGAGGTGGAGGTGTCGCGATGTCCGGCGACGTCTTTTCCCCGTGGAGAGCGGGTGGTGTTGACTTAGCAGGCCAAGGCGCAGGCAGTGTGGGTGTTGGAGGCACTGCTGGTGTTGTCCTGAGCTCAGCCTTGACTTGTCCGAGGACTTTGTAAAGGTTGCTGGCTGCTCCGGGCCTCAGATCTAAGATTTGCCCGATCAGGCCGGCGAGGGCGTCGCACTGCAGAGGCGACAGGAGGGGTCCTTTCCTCTGCGCCTTGGTCCTCGAGGAGAGGAGGTCTAAGACCTCCTCCCGCCCAAGACCAAGGGCGTCCGTTCCAGCGAAGGACACGCTGGGGTGCTTCTCGATGAACGCATCGAGGTCGACTCTTGTTGCGTTCTTTGCCGATGACGTGGAGGACGCAGTCTCCTCCGCGATGGACATCTCCACGTCCGGTGTTTGGGCCGCAGGCTCGCGACTCCCAGGTGTTCGCAGGGACGGAGCAGGGGTCACTGGTGGAGGGGCAGGAGGCGCGTCCTCCACAAGTAAGTCCGAAAGCGCAGGTGGTGATGGCTGGAGTGCAGCAGGTGGAAGGGGCGCAGCTCGGCTCGCGGGAGGCACGTCGGAGACCTCCATGGTTGAACTGGGAAATGCCGGAGGTGGAGGCTGGGCAGATGGCTGCTGAGGCAGCCTGGGCGCAGTCGCTGGCGGGACGCTGGAGGGAGAGGTTGGTGTGGCCGGTCCTGGAGCGGTGGTTCGCCCTGCAAGCATGGGGCAGTTGGCCCTACGATGTCCTTGGCCACGGCACCTAGAACACCTAATCCCTGAGGACAGGTATGCGGGCCAGGCCTCGCCCTTGATTGAGATGTCGAGGCGGGTGGGCAGTCTCTCGATGGTCATTCCCTCGCGGAGGATGATGAACGCCTCTCGGCGGCCGTCGTTGTAGACATATGGGCCAGCCTTCATCAGCTTGGGGGCGATGGATGTTACTCGCCCGAAAGTTGAAAGGGCGCTGATGACGTCTGCATCCCCCACGAAGAAGGGGAGGTTGCCCACTGTAATTCTCTCCGCCCTCTTGCGGAACGGGAAGGCCCTGTGGAGAGTTCCCTCCACCTCGAGGCCCTCGTTGACGAGGCGCTCGGCCAGGCCTCTGTTGGCCAGTCCCACCAGGAAGTGACCGTTCATCTTGGTCATCTGGAAGACCTCCCTGGTCCCGCCGAGCATTCTATCAAGGGCCCTCATGTAGTGGTAGGGCTCCAGTTCAGGGCTACGCTCTAAGTAGACGCAGTGGTCTTCTGTTGAGGACGCCTGCCGCGCCCTGGCCTCCACGATATGCGCTCGGGTAGTTCTGACTTCCTGGGCGCACGGCGCCCATCCCGCCGAAGATTGTGGACGGCGGTTAGTTCTGGCACCTCCTAAATTGGAGGAAGGTGCGGCCGCTGGAGACGAATTCGCCGAGCCGCGACGTCTCTTTCTTTTCTGGACAACGGTGAAGTTGCCCTCATATTCGGAGTTGCTATCCTCCGTTAATTCTGCCCAGTTTATGTGGGCCTGGGCAGCAGCTTCAGAAGATGAAGAAGCGGCAAAGTCGGTCGGCGCGGCCGGATTTGCATCCTTGCCTCCGGTAGCCGGATTTACATATTCTTTGATTCTTCGTCGATTTCATTGAAGAATTAAATTGCAAAGCGTTTTTCGCTGGTATTTCCGCATTGGGCTGTGCTTTTGTGCCGAGCCTTACAGGCTTCTCCTCGGCTTTTGAAGGGCTTTCAGCCCGTGCCAAACTCGGCGTAGTGCCGGAACTCATACATCCGCCAGAGGCGAAAAATTCAGGAGCTCGCGCGACGCGTGGCCGCACGGCCGAGTGTAGACATGTGGTGTATTTACAGTAAAAGACAGTCGCTAACTACCCACCAGGATTATCATGGCCTGTACCATATGTAGACATGTGGTGTACTTACAGCAAAAGACAGTCGCTAACTACCCACCAGGATTATCACGGCCTGTACCATATGTAGACATGTGGTGTACTTACAGTAAAAGACAGTCGCTAACTAACCACCAGTATTATCATCGCCTGTACCATATGTAGATATGTGGTGTACTTACAGTAAAAGACAGTCGCTAACTACCCACCATGATTAATCATGGACTGTACCATGTGTAGACATGTGGTGTACTTACAGTAAAAGACAGTCGCTAACTACCCACCAGTATTATCATGGCCTGTACCATATGTAGACATGTAGTGTACTTACAGTACCCACCAGGATTATCCTGGCCTGTACCCTATGTAATTTTTTAATGCTTTTTTCATGCTAAGTGTCACCTACATATATGATCTTTCATACCTAACTATCTATGGAATTTATGGTATTCTTTGGCTTAACGGTCACCGAGCTCAAGACAGAGATGGCTGGCGTCGTGTTTGGGATGTAATACGTATAATACAACGTGCGATTGCGAATAAAATGATTGTACTATCTTTATTAAATGTAATCTCAAGCTTTCGGTCATCTATGACCTTTTACAGGAGTACATAGAAACATATACCCCTGTAGAAGGACAGAGATGTCCGAAAGCTTCAGATTACATTTAATAAAGATAAAAGAAACTCATCTCCAGAAAATTGTGGCATTTGTTTAATTAAATATCCTATATATATAGATTTTGTCAATAGAATCATATTTATGAAAGATACCTTAAAGATCCAGTTGTTTATTTTGGTAGCAATGTTAAAACGTTACTACTTTTATATTAATCATTATGTTAATAGAGCAAAAATACATTAAAAATTATAATGAAAAAAATGGCGTAAAAATTGGGAAAAAATATTTTAGACCATTCTGAAGGATTTTGAATTACAATCAGAATGTATTCTTTGTCCGGGGCTACCATTATTACGTGCCTTTTAGAGCGTATTCTGAGGAATGTGAGATTTTTTGTAGGATCAATATCCCTGACCGTAATTCTTTCTTTATCAACCAAAATTGTAATGAGTCCAGCATATTGCACAGTCGTGGTGTTATTCAAGGTTGTTTTTATAGGAATTCCATCACATAGTTACAGATAAGATTACAATGGCCCCTGCGCAAGGATGACACGCAAAATCGTGAAGCGTTCCATCACATAGTTAACAATAATAATTATACAACAACTACTTTATGAGTTTGAATTCTTTTTAGAGTTTCTTCTACTTAAGACACCATTAGACAGGCAACCACACACAAAATCATATATTACCCTTTTCCTGTCATCAGATTAATCGCGCAATTTAGAACCCCTTCAGTTTTTTTCACCATCTGATTTTAATGAGGGGTGAAGACCTGAAATGCACTTTCTGTGGATCAGGAATAACAATGGAGATGATGCACTACTTATTTGATTGTGCTGCTCTGTCTGAGGAAAGACGAAAACTAAATGATAAAACGGGTCAACTTTGTCCTTCATTTCCGGCACCAATTAATGAAATATCAAAGAATAGGTATATAGCGGTGGCGATATTCCACAGGATTATATCCTGGAACACAGTGTTCTCCCCATCCCTTGTGAACTGGCGAATCCTGTATAGGGCGAGAGACCCTAAATAAAGGCTTTGTTGTTGCTGTAATATTTACCTAATGATATATCATGAAAGAATGGCTGAAATACTTTCTTCAAGGCCAATCACAAGGTAGAAAGAGACATCCAAGCTGTTAGAAACATCCAATTAGCTTCCATCACCTTGTTGAGCGTGTCTATGGATGATTCAGTAGATGTTATGTGGCCTGTTGGTGATGAGCTAGCTGTGATTTTGGCTTTCTTACTGTCCATGGGGACACTTTCTCTTTTATTGTACCCCTGCATGCGAACAATTTACACATCTGTGTTATACACTCATGGATAAAACTTAGGGAAATAGAAAGTCCAAGAAAAAATGGGAAAAGGTTGAAAATATAATCATAATCACACATAGAGCTTTATTAAGACCACCAGTCTTATACAGATATACTACAGGAAGAAAGCATAGGAAGCATTCGCCAAATTATCCACTATATATGCTTCCCGTGTTCTCAACCTAGACACCTTTCAGTTTATAAATCAGAACTCTCTGCTATAGATACGGCTCTAAAAGACATCAACTTCAACTCGCCAAGCGAATTAATAATCTACTCCGACTCAAGAGCAGCTATTTATACTTTTCAAATCTCCAGTCAAGAACCTCTCCTCAAGAGCATTGCTAAATCTGTAAACCGACTCCCAACCAACAGCTCTTCACAGTATAATGGCTTCCAGTTCATGTTGGAATTCCTGGTAATGAGCTGGCAGACTCTCTGGCAAAGTCTCTTGGCCTACCTGAAGCCAGGATAATCTACCACCCAACTAGACGAAAGAAACCTACTCAGTACCATCAAAACCCAATGCCTGCAGAAATGGAAATCTAATGCTGCACATGACTGGTACAGAGCAGGAGGGACAAGCACCAATTCTGTCCTCCCAAGAGAACAACTGATTTACAGACTTAAGTCTGGCCATCTACAGGCAATGACTTTCCATAATGGTTGCAAGGTACTATGTACTAAGTGTCAACCCCCAACCACAAAACACATCATTGACTGTATTGACTCATTCATTGATGAGTTCTACTGTTCGCCAGTACAAGCATCATCAACAAGCTTTACAAGCTTGATACCCTAATATAATTGTTGAGTGGAGATAAGAAAGAAGAAAAGACTCATCCCCAGAGCAGACTCCATCAACAAGCTCTACAAGCTTGTTACCTTGATATGATTGAGTGGAGATAAGAAAGAAGAAGAGACTCATCCCCAGCACAGACACCATCAACAAGCTCTACAAGCTTGATATGATTGAGTAGAGATAAGAAAGAAGAAGAGACACATCCCCAGCACAGACACCATCAAAAAGCTCTACAGATTTGATGCTATGATATGTTTGTTAAGTGGAGATAAGAAAGAATAAAAGACTCATCCCCAGCACAGACACCATCAACAAGCTCGACAGACTAGATACCCTGATGTTGAGTGGAGATAAGAAAGAAGAAGAGATTCACCCCCAGCACAGACACCATCAACAAGCTCTACAGACTTGATACCCTGATGTTGAGTGGAGATAATAAAGAAGAAGAGACACATCCCCAGCACAGACACCATCAATAAGCTCTACAGACTTGATACCCTGATGTTGAGTGGAGATAAGAAAGAAGAAGAGACACATCCCCACAGACACCATGAACAAGCTCTACAGGCTTGATACCCTGATATGATTGTTGAGTGGAGATAAGAAAGAAGAAGAGACTCATACCCAGCACAGCCACCATCAACAAGCTCTACAGACTTGATACCCTGATGTTGAGTGGAGATAAAGAAGAAGAGACACATCCCCAGCACAGACACCATCAACAAGCTCTACAGACTAGATACCCTGATATGATTGTTGAGTGTAGATAAGAAAGAAGAAGAGACACATCCCCAGCACAGACACCATTAACAAGCTCTACAGACTTGATGCCCTGATATGATTGTTGAGTGGAGATAAGAAAGAAGAAGAGACACATCCCCAGCACAGACACCTTCAACAAGCTCTACAGACTTGATTCCCTGCTGTTGAGTGGAGATAAGAAAGAAGAAGAGACACATCCCCAGCACAGACACCATTAACAAGCTCTACAGACTTGATGCCCTGATATGATTGTTGAGTGGAGATAAGAAAGAAGAAGAGACACATCCCCAGCACAGACACCATTAACAAGCTCTACAGACTTGATACCCTGCTGTTGAGTGGAGATAAGAAAGAAGAAGAGACACATCCCCAGCACAGGCACCATCAACAAGCTCTACAGACTTGATACCCTGCTGTTGAGTGGAGATAAGAAAGAAGAAGAGACACATCCCCAGCAAAGACACCATCAACAAGCTCTACAGACTTGATACCCTGCTGTTGAGTGGAGATAAGAAAGAAGAAGAGACACATCCCCAGCACAGACATCATCAACAAGCTCTACAGGCTTGATACCCTGATATGATTGTTGAGTGGAGATAATAAAGAAGAAGAGACACATCCCCAGCACAGACACCATCAATAAGCTCTACAGGCTTGATACCCTGATATGATTGTTGAGTGGAGATAAGAAAGAAGAAGAGACTCATACCCAGCACAGCCCCCATCAACAAGCTCTACAAACTTGATAACCTGATGTTGAGTGGAGATAAGAAAGAAGAAGAGACACATCCCCAGCACAGCCCCCATCAACAAGCTCTACAAACTTGATAACCTGATGTTGAGTGGAGATAAGAAAGAAGAAGAGACACATCCCCAGCACAGACACCATCAACAAGCTCTACAGACTTGATACCCTGATATGATTGTCGAGTGGAGATAAGAAAGAAGAAGAGACACATCCCCAGCACAAACACCATTAACAAGCTCTACAGACTTGATGCCCTGATATGATTGTTGAGTGGAGATAAAAAAGAAGAAGAGACACATCCTCAGCACAGACACCATCAACAAGCTCTACAGACTTGATACCCTGCTGTTGAGTGGAGATAAGAAAGAAGAAGAGACACATCCCCAGCACAGACACCATCAACAAGCTCTACAGACTTGATACCCTGCAGTTGAGTGGAGATAAGAAAGAAGAAGAGACACATCCCCAGCACAGACACCATCAACAAGCTCTACAGACTTGATGCCCTGATGTTGAGTGGAGATAAGAAAGAAGAAGAGACACATTCCCAGCACAGACACCATCAACATGCTCTACAGACTTGATACCCTGATGTTGAGTGGAGATAAGAAAGAAGAAGAGACACATCCCCAGCACAGACACCATCAACAAGCTCTACAGACTTGATACCCTGATGTTGAGTGGAGATAAGAAAGAAGAAGAGACACATCCCCAGCACAGACACCATCAACAAGCTCTACAGACTTGATATCCTGCTGTTGAGTGGAGATAGGAAAGAAGAAGAGACACATCCCTAGCACAGACTTGATACCCTGATGTTGAGTGGAGATAAGAAAGAAGAAGAGACACATCCCAACAGACACCATCAACAAGCTCTACAGGCTTGATACCCTGATATGATTGTTGAGTGAAGATAATAAAGAAGAAGAGACACATCCCCAGCACAGACACCATCAACAAGCTCTACAGACTTGACACCCTGATGTTGAGTGGAGATAAGAAAGAAGAAGAGACACATCCCCACAGACACCATCAACAAGCTCTACAGGCTTGATACCCTGATATGATTGTTGAGTGGAGATAAGAAAGAAGAAGAGACTCATACCCAGCACAGCCACCATCAACAAGCTCTACAGACTTGATACTCTGCTGTTGAGTGGAGATAAGAAAGAAGAAGAGACTCATCCCCAGCACAGACACCATTAACAAGCTCTACAGACTTGATACCCTGATGTTGAGTGGAGATAAGAAAGATGAATATATTCATAATATGACCTGGTGAAAGCTATATCCAACCTAGGAAAGTTTTAAGCCTAGTTTTGTCGCGTGAAGGTCGCCCGGTGTTATCTCCCGCGGCGATATCGGTGAGATAGCCGGTGGTGGTATCAGAGCCGTGGTGATCCTACCGTGACGGGCCACTTTCCCGAGGTGGGACGGACAAACATGGGCTGGTTTCTTATTGGAGATATCCTGACCTGGAATCTTCTTGTTTCTTTGGAACCCGACTCGGGGTGGTCTCTAACTAGAGGTGGACTCTCTTTAGAGGTGGTCTTTCAGTAGTGGTGGAATTTGACTGGAAATGGTCTCTCAATAGAGGTAATCTCTCTTTAGAGGTTTACTCTCATTGGAGGTGGACTGTAACTGGAGATGGTGTCTTACTGGAGGTAGTCTTTCACAGGAGGTGGTCTCTCTTTAGAGGTGGACTCTCATTGGAGGTGGACTGTAACTGGAGATTTGTCTTACTGGAGGTAGTCTTTCACAGGAGGGGGTCTCTCTTTAGAGGTGGACTCTCATTGGAGGTGGACTGTAACTGGAGATTTGTCTTACTGGAAGTAGTCTTTCACAGGAGGTGGTCTCTCTTTAGAGGTGGACTTTCATTGGATTCATTGGAGGTGGACTGTAACCCATGAGTTTTGTCCATGAGTGTATCTTTCAGAGTTATTGTCTGAATCCCGATATACATGCTAAAAGGTACAACTTCCTTAAGTTTTGTCCATGAGTGTATCTTTCAGAGTTATTGTCTGAATCCCGATATACATGCTAAAAGGTACAACTTCCTTAAGTTTTGTCCATGAGTGTATCTTTCAGAGTTATTGTCTGAATCCCGATATACATGCTAAAAGGTACAACTTCCTTAAGTTTTGTCCATGAGTGTATCTTTCAGAGTTATTGTCCGAATCCCGATATACATGCTAAAAGGTACAACTTCCTTAAGTTTTGTCCATGAGTGTATCTTTCAGAGTTATTGTCCGAATCCCGATATACATGCTAAAAGGTACAACTTCCTTAAGTTTTGTCCATGAGTGTATCTTTCAGAGTTATTGTCCGAATCCCGATATACATGCTAAAAGGTACAACTTCCTTAAGTTTTGTCCATGAGTGTATCTTTCAGAGTTATTGTCTGAATCCCGATATACATGCTAAAAGGTACAACTACCTTAAGTTTTGTTGATGAGTGTATCTTTCAGAGTTATTGTCTGAAACCCGATATACATGCTAAAAGGTACAACTACCTTAAGTTTTGTTCATGAGTGTATCTTTCAGAGTTATTGTCTGAAACCCGATATACATGCTAAAAGGTACAACTACCTTAAGTTTTGTTCATGAGTGTATCTTTCAGAGTTATTGTCTGAAACCCGATATACATGCTAAAAGGTACAACTACCTTAAGTTTTGTTCATGAGTGTATCTTTCAGAGTTATTGTCTGAAACCCGATATACATGCTAAAAGGTACAACTACCTTAAGTTTTGTTCATGAGTGTATCTTTCAGAGTTATTGTCTGAAACCCGATATACATGCTAAAAGGTACAACTACCTTAAGTTTTGTTCATGAGTGTATCTTTCAGAGTTATTGTCTGAAACCCGATATACATGCTAAAAGGTACAACTACCTTAAGTTTTGTTCATGAGTGTATCTTTCAGAGTTATTGTCTGAAACCCGATATACATGCTAAAAGGTACAACTACCTTAAGTTTTGTTCATGAGTGTATCTTTCAGAGTTATTGTCTGAAACCCGATATACATGCTAAAAGGTACAACTTCCTTAAGTTTTGTCCATGAGTGTATCTTTCAGAGTTATTGTCTGAAACCCGATATACATGCTAAAAGGTACAACTTCCTTAAGTTTTGTCCATGAGTGTATCTTTCAGAGTTATTGTCTGAATCCCGATATACATGCTAAAAGGTACAACTTCCTTAAGTTTTGTCCATGAGTGTATCTTTAAGAGTTATTGTCTGAATCCCGATATACATGCTAAAAGGTACAACTTCCTTAAGTTTTGTCCATGAGTGTATCTTTAAGAGTTATTGTCTGAATCCCGATATACATGCTAAAAGATACAACTTCCTTAAGTTTTGTCCATGAGTGTATTTTTCAGAGTTATTGTCTGAATCCCGATATACATGCTAAAAGGTGCAACTTCCTTAAGTTTTGTCCATGAGTGTATCTTTCAGAGTTATTGTCTGAATCCCGATATGCATGCTGAAAGGTAAAACTTCCTTAAGTTTTGTCCATGAGTGTATCTTTCAGAGTTATTGTCTGAATCCCGATATACATGCTAAAAGGTGCAACTTCCTTAAGTTTTGTCCATGAGTGTATCTTTCAGAGTTATTGTCTGAATCCCGATATACGTGCTAAAAGGTACAACTTCCTTAAGTTTTGTCCGTGAGTGTATCTTTCAGAGTTATTGTCTCAACCCCGATATACATGCTAAAAGGTACAACTTCCTTAAGTTTTGTCCATGAGTGTAGATAATAATGATGGAGAATATAGTCAAAGAGAGGAAAACCAATTTCTGAGATTCCCGGTGAAGTAATTACGAGTGTAAACTTTGTCGTTGTGAACCAAAAGCGTATGTTTACACATGGTGATTCACACGTGACAACCTTTATGAAAAGGTATGAATGGTTAATTCACATGAATGGACACACGTGGGTGAAGTCAACACAAAACTTAAATTTCAAATCTCATCAGTGGAGGTATATTCTCATCTACATATGAATTCAACGGCTATTTATGGAACTGCATTCTGGATGGAGTTATGAAGACATCTGAAAGTTATGACATTTCGCCATGTCTTGACACACTCTAAACTTACCGAAGCAATGTTCGGACACTAATATACACTCATGGACAAAACTTAGGGAAGTTGTATCTTTTAGCATGTATATCGGGGTTCAGACAATAACTCTGAAAGATACACTCATGGACAAAACTTGGGGAAGTTGTACCTTTTACCATGTATATCGGGATTCAGACAATAACTCTGAAAGATACACTCACGGACAAAAGGAAGTTGTACCTTTTAGCATGTATATCGGGATTCAGACAATAACTCTGAAAGATATTACAGTAAACTTTATTGATGACACACGAGATAACCAAGTGTGAACAGCCTCTGTCTTCTTAAAAATAACAAATGACCGGCGAAATCAAAGCATTTCTTCTTCCACAAGCTTTATCCATGAGTGTATATGTGAATAAAAAAATGGAAATATGTTTTTTTGGTTATTAGATTGATAAATACAAGGTTGTCATAAAAGTTGGTAAACACTTACAAAATAAATCATAATATGTTTACGAAATTTTGGGACAACCTTATCTTATTTATTTACATAAGTAACCCAGCAGGTAGCCACCACGTACAGATGTCACCCGGGCTGACATCTTCTTGGGTTTATTTACAATGTTAGTGGAAGTCCTGAGGTGGGCAGATTTATGGAGATTTTATAGGGACTTAGGTTGGTGATCCCTAGGATGGTATTGGAAGGTTGGGTCCACGGTTTGGTCTTCTTCATATTGGTAATGTTAGGTCTTCTTTCAATACCTTTGTATAGTCTGTCTGGATGTAACCATGGCCAGTCAGGGTTGTTGAGGTGAAGTGGTCCATGGTTTGGTCTTCTTCATATTGGTAATGTTAGGTCTTCTTTCAATACCTTTGTATAGTCTGTCTGGATGTAACCATGGCCAGTCAGGGTTGTTGAGGTGAAGTGGTCCATGGTTTGGTCTTCTTCATATTGGTAATGTTAGGTCTTCTTTCAATACCTTTGTATAGTCTGTCTGGATGTAACCATGGCCAGTCAGGGTTGTTGAGGTGAAGTGGTCCACGGTTTGGTCTTCTTCATATTGGTAATGTTAGGTCTTCTTTCAATACCTTTGTATAGTCTGTCTGAATGTAACCATGGCCAGTCAGGGTTGTTGGGGTGAAGTGGTCCACGGTTTGGTCTTCATCTTGGCAATGGGAACAAGTTGGGTCTTCTTTCAATACCTTTGTATAGCGTGTCTGGATGTAACCACGGCCAGTCAGGGTTGTTGAGGTGAAGTGGTCCACGGTTTGGTCTTCTTCATATTGGTAATATGTTGGGTATTCTTTCAATACCTTTGTATAGTCTGTCTGAATGTAACCATGGCCAGTCAGGGTTGTTGAGGTGAAGTGGTCCATGGTTTGTTCTTCATCTTGGCAATAGGTGCGAAGTCGGGTCTTCTTTCAATACCTTTGTATAGTCTGTCTGAATGTAACCATGGCCAGTCAGGGTTGTTGAGGTGAAGTGGTCCATGGTTTGGTCTTCATCTTGGTAATGGGGACAAGTTGGGTCTTCTTTCAATACTTTTGTATAGCGTGTCTGGATGTAACCATAGCCAGTCAGGGTTGTTGAGGTGAAGTGGTCCATGGTTTGGTCTTAATCTTGGTAATGTTGGGTCTTCTTTCAATACCTTTGTATAGTGTGTCTGAATGTAACCATGGCCAGTCAGGGTTGTTGGGGTGAAGTGGTCCACTGTTTGGTCTTCATCTTGGCAATGGGGACAAGTTGGGTCTTCTTTCAATACCTTTGTATAGCGTGTCTGGATGTAACCATGGCCAGTCAGGGTTGTTGAGGTGAAGTGGTCCACGGTTTGGTCTTCTTCATATTGGTAATATGTTGGGTATTCTTTCAATACCTTTGTATAGTCTGTCTGAATGTAACCATGGCCAGTCAGGGTTGTTGAGGTGAGGTGGTCCATGGTTTGGTCTTCTTCATATTGGTAATATGTTGGGTATTCTTTCAATACCTTTGTATAGTCTGTCTGAATGTAACCATGGCCAGTCAGGGTTGTTGAGGTGAAGTGGTCCATGGTTTGGTCTTCATCTTGGTAATGTTGGGTCTTCTTTCAATATCTTTGTATAGTCTGTCTGGATGTAACTGTATACAGTTAGAATTATTGTTGAGGTAAATACATGTTTGATGTTTTGAAGCATTGAGAGCTGCAGTTTCGTGGTAGCAGAGAATCTTCGTAGTGCAATATATTGAAAGTGGGTGAAATGGGAGACAGAGTTGTTGGGAGATAACCGAAGCCAAGTTGTCGACACATTGATAAGGCCACGTAGATAGGCAGTAGGGCCAGCGTCACGTCTATCCTGTAGTAGAGGTAAGTTTTGGTATCTTAACTCCAATTTTATATACCCATAGACAAAACTTAAGTGGAAAGTCTTTTATATCACCGGTCGTCTGTATTTTTGAAGGAGACAAAGGTTGTTCACTTTACAAAAGCTGAGATAATGGCAATGGAACCTACTGGAGATCGTTTAAACGACTTGAGGAATAAGCAACAACAGATTGTACAGTACATCTATTGAACTGTATCAAATCCTCCAAAAAAGACCTCTGGGAAACCCCAGGACTATAATAGAAAAGCTGAAACAATGGAACCTAATGGAGATTGTTTAAACGACTTGAGGAATAAGCAACAACAAATTGTACAGTACATCTATTGAATTGTATCAAATCCTCCAAAAAAGACCTCTGGGAAACCCCAGGACTATAATAGAAAAGCTGAAACAATGGAACCTAATGGAGATTGTTTAAACGACTTGAGGAATAAGCAACAACAAATTGTACAGTACATCTATTGAATTGTATCAAATCCTCCAAAAAAGACCTCTGGGAAAACCCCAGGATTATAATAGAAAAGCTGAGACAATGGAACCTAATGGAGATCGTTTAAACGACTTGAGGAATAAGTAGTAACAACAACAACAGATTGTACAGTACATCTATTGAATTGTATCAAATCCTCCAAAAAAGACCTCTGGGAAAACCCCAGGATTATAATAGAAAAGCTGAGACAATGGAACCTAATGGAGATCGTTTGAACGACTTGAGGAATAAGTAGTAACAACAACAACAGATTGTACAGTACATCTATTGAATTGTATCAAATCCTCCAAAAAAGACCTCTGGGAAAACCCCAGGACTATAATAGAAAAGCTGAGACAATGGAACCTAATGGAGATCTTTTAAACGACTTGAGGAATAAGAAACAACAAGCAACATACCCGGATAACTTAATTTTAAAGTTGAAGTTGTTAAGAAGGAGACGCGGTGTGGAGTAACCTTGCAACATACCCGGATAACTTAATTTTAAAGTTGAAGTTGTTAAGAAGGAGACGCGGTGTGGAGTAACCTTGCAGTAAACTTAATTCTTGAATACATTTGCAGAAATTTGCAATAATTCTACTTGGCCTACATGTCATGATACTCATGTAATTTACAGACATATCAAAATTATACGTTTATCATATTGGAAGAGTTAAATGCTCTGCAAAACATATATAAATAAACAAAATGGATTTCTAGGATGGGTTTCTCGCGTTTTTGAATATTATATTCAAGCTTTCTGGAGCTTAGCGGAATGATTAACAGTGCATCGTTTGATGCACATTTAAAGGGAGAGGTGCCTCCTTTGGCATATATGATATATCATTAAGAAAATTTAAAATATTATATATTTGAAAAAAATAGTACAAATGTGATATTGTACTGGGATAAGGTACAAAAATTATGGAAAAAAAAAGAAAAAAAAATCTCCTTATCGTGCAACTGAAAAATGCTGATGGCTTGCGTCATCTATCGGAATAAATATCAACTATTCTCGTTGATTTTTCATTATTCCAGAATTGATTAAATACCCAATCTTGATGGGTATTTGGTGCATGGTAAACTTTTATTGTTTAATCAAGAATGGGTATTTGTCCAATTCTGGAATAATTAAAAATCAACGAGAATAGTTGATATTTATTCCGATAGATGGCGCAAGTCATCAGCAACTTTCAGTTGCACGATCAGGAAATACCTTTTTTATTAATATATGTGTATTTATATAAATAATTATTTATAAATAACTATGTATATACCTTTTATTTAATAATTTATTTTGCTTTTAAAAATTTTTAATTTAGAATTAATATGTAACAACAATTTTTTTACAATTACACTGTGTTGTATATAAATCTCTATATCTTCCATAGATAAAATAATAATCTATAATATTAAATATAAATACAATTATTTGCTGTATATAAACTGAAGGCAATAGTTGAGTCAAAGATACAGTTCTTTTCATTGGCCTTGTAGAACGAGAGTGGTGTACGCGTGCGCGCGTGTTCTAGTGAAAAACACAAACATCCTCGATAAAGAGAGGCGAGTAGTTGCCCCTTGAAATATTGGAACAATAAAAAAATTTTGAAATCCAATATATGCATCTTTTTAAAATATATATATATGTTAGTTGATTTAAGCATTAGATGTTTGTTTATCATTACCCTTCCCAATACATCCATTCATACTTCATCCCTAAGGATAAAAATAATCGTTATTTCTCCTTAAAATAAATTTCGATTTTTCGTTTAAAAGAAACATTTGAGGGATAATTGTCAAATGTCGTTTTACAATCATAAACCCCATTATATTGAATTATAGGGATGAAACTTTATTATAAACATATAGAATGGGATAAGTTTAAAAGAATTGCTGTCTCAGACTACCAACCTGTTAAAGGCATAAGTTGACCAAGTGGATGATCCTTGAAGTTATTCTCCACTTTGGTGAGTAGGTTCTTTATGGCCACGTGGTCCAAGACGTTCAATAGATGAGACTGGCTACGTCTGGTGAGTAGACGAAGACAGGACTCGGTATCGGAGTCCCAGGACTCTGAAGGAATCCCGATCTGAAATAACACACAGCATCAACACCCGTATAAAGTCCAACACAGTAGTTGGACTACCCAAAAAACTTTATTTTGAGACACTTTCATAACCCTTTACAAACAGCCGTTAATCATAGTTATAAATCTATTTGCACTATTCCTTTTCCCCTCAGAGCCTCAACATATCCAATTATCTAAAAAACTTTGGTATCCGCACCTTCTACTCCAATACTCCTAATTCAGGCACATTACTTAGAAACCCTATCACCAAAAACAGTTTCCCCCTAAAACCCATACACTTCAATAATGCAGTCTACTCGTTAAAATGTAATAATTGCTCTAGCCTATACATAGGTGAAACTGGTAGACACATAAAAGACAGAATTGATGAACATATCCGAAATATCAGAAATAATGACCCTAGATCCCTCATAGCCCAGCACATTTCAAACACAGGACATACTTTTAATACAATAGAACCCCGTTCGCATTTTTCTAACATTCAGCATAAATATAAAAGATTGGTTGTAGAGGCGCTGCTATCTCTGAAATATAATAGCATCAATAGGCACATTGATATTTCGGAACTTTATAATGAAATATTTACATAAGTTGTTCACACAACAACCTATAGATTCTTTACTAATAGATTAAACCATATATTAACATAATTACATTTCTCTTATTACCTGTTTTGTATTGTAAATAGCTATAAAACGAAGAGAGAAATTTTTTATTGAAATGCACGGGCTGCAAGCTTACGGGCTCCACGCCCCTCATGATTCCTGTTTTGTATATCATACATAAAACTTAAATTTTATCTCTCTAAAAATAATAGTTTTCTTGTTTATGCTAATCACCTGTATATATATAGACGTATCTTGATTCTATTTGTAGTTTTATTCCTGTTGAAGGGCGACATTATGCCCGAAAGCTCGAACGCATGTTCATAAAAAGAAACTCATCCTCTTTGTCTTGAATGTTTTCTTTATACAAATACTCTGTTAAATCGACCGCCAGAGGTCATGCTTCCCCTATAAAAACTCGTTGTTGTTCTTCCCCGATGGCTCAAAAATCATTCATTTTGGTTAGCAGCCCCGTAAAATAAAGATATTTTCTCTTTTTCCCGTTGGCCGGCTCAAACCTTTTGTACAATATGCAAATAATCTTTTGTTTTTCTTGTTCTACTCGCCTTAAGTCAGTCATTACTTTTACCAAATTATGTTTTATTTATATTTCTTAGCTCAAATAAAGAAATCCCTGATCAAAACTATTTTATTATTATAGTGTCAAGATTTTAACCACGACTGCATCACCAACACCATTTAGTACTAAAAAGAACCAGCAAATAACTCCATGGCATAAACCTCAACATGATCTAAATTCAAGCAGAAAATCTCTTTTCTTTATATAAGATATATATATATTTATTAAAAATAATAAAAGGCATATCCTGACCAAGAGAATATGTGCTTTTCAGAAGGCAGAGCGCCATCTGGTGGAACAGAAATCAACTAAACATTGATTTAACCTGTTCCCTGATATTTGGCCAACCCAATTTCTTGATAAATAAAAAAAAAGCCATCCACGAACGCGTTTCGCGCTGTTGGCGCTCGTCAGCGTGGAGTAGGCTATATATTTTTGGTCCCAGAGGCTTCCTGAGAAACCAAGAAATGGGTATTTAAGGCCAAATGTGCATAAATACGCTTAACACATAAAAACAATAGAAAAATAATGAGTGGATCAGGTGCTGATATTAAAAATAAAATTTGACATCTAAAAAGCACATGTGCTTCTTGTCAGAATATGCCTTCTTTATTTTTAATATCAACACCTGACCCACTTATGTTTTATTTTTTTCTATTGTTTTTTCATATATATATATGATATATATGGCGTATATTTAGACATATCGTCCCTACAACTGCAAACTATCGAATGTGAAAAATTCAATTTTGAAGGAGAGAGAAATGAAGAGACCATGTGGCCTACCCTCAGTAGAGGAAGGCATTGAAGGAGGGAGAAATGAAGAGACCATGTCATGGTCTCTTCATTTCTCCCTCCTTCAATGCCTTCCTCTACTGAGGGTAGGCCACATGGTCTCTTCATTTCTCTCTCCTTCAAAATTGAATTTTTCACATTCGATAGTTTGCAGTTGTAGGGACGATATATTTTAGTAAATTCCCAATTATTGTTATAATTTATAAAGAAAACATGCTGATATAAATGTTTATATTAAAACTTAAAGTCAAACTAGACATCTAGTTACAGAATTGTAGTTTGGGTGTGACATGCTTGAATGTCTCTATCAAAGGCTCGGATAGCTTAACTGTGCTGTGTGTCCAGGATGAAGCCAGGAGAATCTCTCGTATCATTGATGCCTGTAAGTTCTTGTCCCTTTCTGGATTATTGTGCAACTTCGACCTAAATGATTGAACGACAAAGTTACCGCTAACTCATCCATTTTTATGTATTCTTCTTTCTTTCTTATCTCCACTCAATCATATCAGGGTATCAAGCCTGTAGAGCTTGAGAACTGGGTGAAGTAGATTCATCTGCCTTTGTCATTAAGACTGGGAGCACTACTCAGTGACAGGCCGATTTAGCTCCAAAACAAATGGCCGCCTCTGACATGAGGAACAGACACCATGTACAGCCGCTCCTAACATGGAGTACATCCTGTATTCCTGGAGTCCTTACAGGGTACTATCAGCATGGCTGGGCGAAGTAGAATGTCATTAAGACTGGGACTCAGTAGCAGGCCACTGACTAGCTCCAATATGTAATGTCTGACATGAGGAACTGACACCATGTACAGCCACTCCTAACATGGAGTACATCCTGTATCCCTGGAGTCCTTACAGGGTACTATCAGAATGGCTGGGTGAAGTAGAATGTCATTAAGACTGGGACTCAGTAGCAGGCCACTGACTTAGCTCCAAAAGAAATGGCCGCCTCTGACATGAGGAACAGACACCATGTGCAGCCGCTCCTAATATGGAGTACAAACGTTGCTCATCCTCTATCCCTGGTGTCCTTACAAGTACTATCAGCAGGGCTAGCTGAGCCCAGGTTTTTTAGTGAGCTTGTTACTGCTCCCCCTCCTTCTTTTTCATCCGGGCTTGGAACCGGCAAAGGCGGAGTTCATTTATATGTTGTTACTTATTCCTCAAGTCGTTTAAACGATCTCCATTAGGTTCCATTGTCTCAGCTTTTCTATTATAATCCTGGGGTTTTCCCAGAGGTCTTTTTTGGAGGATTTGTTACAATTTAATAGATGTACTTTGCAATCTGTTGTTGTTGTTACTTATTCCTTAAGTCGTTTAAACAATCTACATTAAGTTCCATTGTCTCAGTTTTTCTATTATAGTCCTGGGGTTTTCCTAGAGGTCTTTTTTGGAGGATTTTTTACAATTCAATAAATGTACTGTACAATCTGTTGTTGATGTTACTTATTCCTCAAGTCGTTTAAACAATCTCCATTAGTTTCCATTGTCTCAGCTTTTCTATTATACGAGGTGTGTTCAAAAAGTATCGCAACCTTTGTGTTTTTTCAAAAATTATTTATTTATTCATGAATACCTATTTTGACCCTTCAAAGTAATCCCCATGAGGTATTATACACTTGTGCCAACGGTTTTTCCAATCTTCGAAGCACTTCAAAAAATAAAATTAAAAAAATCTTTTTCAGCTCCTCCTTCGATGCCGTATTTATCTCGTCAAGCGTAGCGTAACGTCGTCCTTTCATGGACCTCTTCGTTTAGGGAACAAGAAAAAGTCACAGGGGGGCAGCTCTGGGGAATACGGTGGCTGCGGAATCATTAGTGTGTTGTTTTTGGCCAAAAAAGTCGCGCACAAGCAACGATGTGTGAGCAGGGGCGTTATCGTGGTGCAAAAGCCAATTTTTGTTCTTCCACAAATCCGGGCGTTTCTGGCGGATTGCTTCGCGCAAATTGCGCATAACTTGCAGGTAATATTCCTTATTGACCGTTCTACCCTGTGGCAAGAACTCACGATGCACCACGCCCCTGCAATCGAAGAAAACTGTCAGCAAAACTTTCACATTCGACCGAACTTGGCGCGCTTTTTTCTGTCTTGGTTCGTGCGGCAGCTTCCATTGAGATGATTGAGCTTTGGTTTCCACGTCATAACCATAAACCTACGCTTCGTCACTAGTTATGACCTTCTGGAGCAAATTTGGGTCGTCGCGGACAGAGTCCAACATCTTATTAGCAATGTTCATGCGATGCTGTTTTTGGTCGCAATTGAGCAATTTTGGTACGAATTTCGCGGCGACCCAGTCTCATGCCCAAATCATTGATAAAAATCGATATCGATCGAGCCAATCGATATGTTTAGGTCCTCAGCAACTTCTCTAACGGTGATTCGACGATTGGCCAATATCATTTTCTCCACTTCATTAATTTTTTCGTCTGTTGTTGAAGTGCTCGGGCGTCCGGCACGCTCTTCGTCGTTCACATCTTCTCGGCCTTCTGAGAACATTTGGTACCACCGATAAACGTTGCTTCGGTCCAAGGTAGCTTCTCCGTATGCCACAGTCAACATTCGGAATGCATCCGCGCACTTAATTTCGTTTTTCACACAAAATTTGATACAGGTTCTTTGATCCATTTTTTTAATAGGTAAAAATCGAAGAAGATCCAAAACACCTGCAAGCAAAGCAGCTGTCAACAATTAAGTGGACATTCAAAATGGCCGAGCTTGTCGGGAATAAGTGATAGACATGAGTACCAACATAAAGCCACAAAAAGATCGAAATTCGAATATACGTAACCCGCGAAAATTCAAAATTCGCGATACCTTTTGGACACACCTCGTAGTCCTGGGGTTTTCCTAGAGGTCTTTTTTGGAGGATTTGATACAATTCAATAAATGTACTGTACAATCTGTTGTTGTTGTTGCTTATTCCTCAAGTCGTTTAAACGATCTCCATTAGATTCCATTGTCTCTGTTTTCTATTATAGTCCTGGGGTTTTCCCAGAGGTCTTTTTTGGAGGATTTGATACAATTCAATAAATGTACTGTATAATCTGTTGTTGTTGTTGCTTATTCCTCAAGTCGTTTAAACGATCTCCATTAGGTTCCATTGTCTCTGTTTTCTATTATAGTCCTGGGGTTTTCTCAGAGGTCTTTTTTGGAGGATTTGATACAATTTAATAGATGTACTGTACAATCTGTTGTTGTATATTCCTCAAGTCGTTTAAAACGATCTCCATTAGATTCCATTGTCTCTGTTTTCTATTATAGTCCTGGGGTTTTCCCAGAGGTCTTTTTTGGAGGATTTGATACAATTCAATAAATGTACTGTACAATCTGTTGTTGTTGTTGCTTATTCCTCAAGTCGTTTAAACGATCTCCATTAGATTCCATTGTCTCTGTTTTCTATTATAGTCCTGGGGTTTTCCCAGAGGTCTTTTTTGGAGGATTTGATACAATTCAATAAATGTACTGTACAATCTGTTGTTGTTGTTGCTTATTCCTCAAGTCGTTTAAACGATCTCCATTAGGTTCCATTGTCTCTGTTTTCTATTATAGTCCTGGGGTTTTCTCAGAGGTCTTTTTTGGAGGATTTGATACAATTTAATAGATGTACTGTACAATCTGTTGTTGTATATTCCTCAAGTCGTTTAAACGATCTCCATTAGATTCCATTGTCTCTGTTTTCTAATATAGTCCTGGGGTTTCCCAGAGGTCGTTTTTGGAGGATTTGATACAATTTAATAGATTTACTTTACAATCTGTTGTTACTTATTCCTCCAGTTCCAGTTCAAAAATAACTTTATTAGGTGTCGCTCAAAAAGAGCAACCTAGCTTATGATATTAACAATGAATTATATGTACACGTTCTTCACATTGACAGGGTATTCACATCTCTACAAGGTTAGAGCCTGGCGCGCGGTCTTTAAATCGGTGTGTTCTCTTTTCTAATATGTTCTGTTATTTTTTATTTATTTATTTATTTTTATTTTTTTCTTTAACGTGTTTTTCTTAAGATTTTTCCATTTTTCAACATTTGTTCTCAATCGATATAGGAGTTGCCTTGGCTCCATTAGGTTCCATTGTCTCAGCTTTTCTATTATAGTCCTGGGGTTTTCCAAGAGGTCTTTTTTGGAGGATTTGATACAATTTAATAGATGTACTGTACAATCCGTTGTTGTTGTTTCTTATTCCTCAAGTCGTTTAGACGATCTCCATTAGATTCCTTTGTCTCAGCTTTTCTATTATAGTCCTGGGGTCTTCCCAGAGGTCTTTTTTGGAGGATTTGATACAATTTAATAGATGTACTGTACAATCTGTTGTTGTTGTTGCTTATTCCTCAAGTGGTTGAAAAGTCGTATAAAATATGAATAAGACTGTTTAACCCATGTTCGAATAGGCACTGATGTCCTATTAAGAAACATAGAGCTTTGTTGGTAAAACAAAGAAGATTGATATTTATCCACTCATGGACAAAACTAAAGGAAGTTGTACCTTTTAGCATATATATTGGGATTCAGACAATAACTCTGAAAGATATTACAGTGACCTTTATTGAAGGTACACCAGATAACCAAGTGTGAGCAAAATTGCTTCTGTCTCCTTCAAAAAAAGATATAGGGGACAGTAAAGACTTTTTACTTCCTAAGCTTTGTCCAGGAGTGTCACCAATACTGTGGTATACGATGTGGGTCACTATGGTTGTGTGACAACAGCGGCAGCTCCAGTTCCCCATTCGAGGAAAGGTCACTCCCAGAGTGGCTGTGATAGGTGCCGGTGTTATAGGACTGGCTACAGCTGTACGGACCGCCGAGCGACTGCCCGGAGTCCGTGTGGACTTATTAGCTGAGCATTTCTCTCCTCTTACCACAGGAGACGGCAGCGCGGGCTTCTGGAATCCCTACTTGCCTGGTGATGTCCCAGATGATATACTCAGGTCTGTGTTGTTTGACCTTACTGTAGTTATACTCATGGACAACACTTAAGGAAGTTGTATCTTTTAGCAGGTATATCGGGATTGAGACAATAACTCTGAAAGATACACTCATGGACAAAACTTAAGGAAATTGTACCTTTTAGCATGTATATCGGGATTCAGACAATAGCTTTAAAAGATACACTCATGGGCAACACTAAAGGAAGTTGTTCCTTTTAGCATGTATATCGGGATTCAGGCAATAACTCTGAAAGATACACTCATGGACAACACTAAAGGAAGTTGTACCTTTTAGCATGTATATCGGGATTCAGACAATAACTCTGAAGGATACACTCATGGACAACACTTAAGGAAGGTGTACATTTTAGCATGTATATCGGGATTCAGACAATAACTCTGAAAGATATGTAGACATGTGACAATTTGACAATTAAAGGAATTTTATTGACGACCCGTCAATATCAGTACTCAACGAAGAGGATCAATGGTCAAAATTACATTAAGAAATTAGGTGTAGCGCTTGCCGCGGTGACGTCTAGTCTTGGGAGCCAAGGCCTTCCTGAGCTCGGACAACCCGCTGAGGATCCTGGGATGGGAGTCCTGAGCGCGCTCGAAGGCCGCCTCGAGGGAGACAGCGTGGTTTTTCTTCAAAATAGGCGAGAGTCTCGCAAGGAATGGCGCCCTAGATTGGGGGTGTAAGATGGCATCAATAATGTCAGTCCAGGTGATTTCCTCATCGACCAAGGATCCAAGGTTGACTTGGGAACTGGGGATCTCTCTGTAAATCCTAAAGATGCATTCATCAGGGTCCGGCGGCAGGTCTTCCTCCATCGGGGCAGGCGGTGGGGACGGAGGTGTCATAGCCGGTGTCGGTTCCTCTTTGTGGGGAGCAGATGGTGTCGGCCCAGCAGGCTGAGGCGCAGGCAGTGGGAGTGTTGGAAACACTGCGGCTGGTGAGGATGCAGAGGTCTCCTCAGTGGGGGTCATGACGACATCCGGTGTGTGGGATGCGGGTCCGAGGGTCTCCTGTGCAGGCAGAGGGCTACACGGGGCAATGAAGTCCGGCCGGGCTGGAGGCGTCGGCTCAGTCGCCGCCGAGCGAGGGCTCGCTGGATCCACAGGTGCAGGGGCCACTGATGGAGGAACAGGAGCCGCCACCTGCACAGATGAGGCGCTGATGTAGACGGCCGGGGCGCCGTAGATGGTGGGGACGCAGCTCGGGCATCTGGTTGAGCGCCGGAAAGCCTGCTAGCTGGGCTGGTAGGCGCCGGCGCAGTTGGCGCGGCCGAAGACTGTCCAGGCAGCCCAAGTGCGGTCGATGGTGGGAGGTTGGTGGTAGAGGGCAGTGAAGCCCGTCTGGAGGTAATGGACTGCCCAGTGAGCAAGGGGCAGTTTGCTCTTCTGTGTCCCTGGCCGCGGCATCTAGAGCACCTGATCCCGGAGGTCAGGTATATAGGCCAGGCCTCGCCTTTTATTTTTATATCGAGGCGGGCAGGGATGGACTCGATGTTGATTCCGTCATGTGGGACAATACACGCCTCTCGGCGGCCGTCGGTGTAGACGTATCTACCAGCCTTAAGCTGTTTGGGGATGATGGAAGTTACCCGCCCATAAGGTAAGAGGGCGTCGATGACGGAAGCATCCTTCACAAAGAAGGGGAGGTTCCCTATGGTTAATTTAGCAGCTCTTCTGTAGAAGGGGAAGGTCTTGAGGAGCATGCCGTCAACCTTGAGCCCTTCATTGATCAGGCGCTCCGCCAGGGCCTTGTTGGCCAGTCCCAACAGGCAGAGCCCATTCATCTTCGTGACCTGGACGACGTCGCTGGTCCCTCCGACCATTTCATCGATTGCCTTGAGAAAATGGTAAGGCTCGAGTTCAGGGCAGTGCTCAACATAGAGACACTGCTCCTCAGTAGAAGACGCCTGCCGCGCCCTGGCCTCCACGATGTGTGCTCTCGTGGTCTTGATTTCTTGTGCCCGAGGCACCCTTTCCGTCGATGATCGTTGACGGCGATTGGTTCCAGAGCGTCGGGCGTTGCTGGAATGTGCGGCTGCTGCAGGCGAATCCGCCGAGCCGCGGCGTCTCTTTTTGCCTTGGACGATGGTGAAGCCGTCCTCGGATGCAGGATTCACATCCTTTAAAGAATTCGCCCAGCTTCGTTGGGCCTTGATGGCGCCATTAAAAGGCGTATCAATCTCAAAGTCTGACGACGTCGCCGAATTTGCATCTTTACCGCCAGCCGGCGAATTTGCAAAATTCTCAGTTGTTCTTAAATTAATAGAAAATATTTTCTGCAAATCGAAATTTGCAGATTTCTCCGCACAGGGATGAGCTTTTTGGCCGTGCCTAACAGGCATTTGTTCGGCGTTGAATGGGCTATCCGCCCATACCAAATTCGTCGCAATCCGCGACATTTTTCCGCCTGCCAGAGGCGAAAAACTCAGGAGCTCGCGCGACGCGTGGCCGCACGGCCGAGTGTAGACATGTGATCTATTGGCAGCAAAAGCTGTCGCCAAATACCCACCAGGATTATCATGGCCTGTACCATATGTAGACATGTGACAATTTGACAATTAAAATTACTTTATTGACCTCTTAGTCAATTAAGAACACTCCGGAGAGTTAAGCAATAAAAAAGTATTTACAGCAACAAAACAACAGGGGGTGCCCTCAAAGAGGGTCTGGGTTAGGGAGGCAAGGAGGCCCTGAGCTCAGAAAGCTTCCCGCGAAGAAAAGGATCCAAGTCCAGAGCGCGCTCCAAGAGAGCGTCAAGGATCTGAGCCAGAATGTTCCTTTGCCTGGGCAAAAGTTGCTCGATGAGTTCCTCCCTGTCCCTGGGGTTAAGGGTCGCATCCGTGAGTTCTGATTGGTCGATTCCCGATTTGGACGTAGGCCCCAAGTCGGGTTCTTTCATGAAGATCTGATACAGAGATAGTGAAATCTCCCATTGGTCCAGGTCCGGATTATCCTCCAGGGCAGGCGGCGGAGGTGTCATCACAGCAGGCATCAGTTCTTCGCTGTGGGGAGTAGGTGGCGTTGGTCCAGAAGGCCGAGGCGCAGGCAGTGGGGGTGTTGGAGGCTCTGCTGGTGTTGTCCTGAGTTCAGCCTTGACTTGTCCGAGGACTTTGTACAGGTTGCTGGCTGCACCGGGCCTCAGATTCAAGATTTGCCCGATCACGCCGACGAGGGCGTCGCACTGCGGAGGCGACAGGAGGGGTCCTTTCCTTTGCGCCTTGGTCCTCGAGGAGAGGAGGTCCAGGACCTCCTCCCGCCCAAGACCAAGGGCGTCCGTCTCAGCGAATGACACGCTGGGGTGCCCCTCGATGAACGCATCGAGGTCGACTCTCGTAGCGTTCTTTGCCGAAGACGTGGATGACGCAAAGGTCTCCTCCACGATGGACATCTCCACGTCCGGTGTTGGGGCTGCAGACCCGAGGATCCTCTGGGCGGGAACCCCAGGCGCCTGCAGGGACGGAGCAGGGGTCACAGGTGGAGGGGTAGAAGGCGCCTCCTCCATAGGTACGGCCGGGGCTACCGGCGGAGATGGTCGAGGTGCTGTAGATGTAGTTACAGCTCGGGCCGCAGGAGAAGTGCCGGGAGTCTTTCTGGCTGGACTGGAGGACGCCGGTGTAGGAGGCTGGGCCGCTGACCTCTGAGGCGGTGCAGAGGTGGTTGTTGATGGAACGGCGGCAGGAGTGGTTGGTGGGGCCAATCTGGTGTTGTTAGCTAGCCCTGCAAGCAGGGGGCAGTTGGCCCTGCGATGTCCTTGGCCACGGCACCTGGAGCACCTAATCCCGGAGGACAGGTATGCGGGCCAGGCCTCGCCTTTGATGGTGATGTCGAGGCGGGTGGGCAGCCTCTCGATGGTCATTCCTTCGCGGAAGATGATAAACGCCTCTCGGCGGCCGTCGTTGTAGATGTATGGGCCAGCCTTCATCAGCTTGGGGGCGATAGATGTGACCCGCCCAAAAGATGAAAGGGCGCTGATGACGGCTGCATCCCCCACGAAGAAGGGGAGGTTGCCCACTGTAATTCGCTCCGCCCTCTTGCGGAACGGGAAGGCCCTGTGGAGTGTTCCCTCCACCTCGAGGCCCTCGTTGATGAGGCGCTCGGCCATGCCTCTGTTAGCCAGTCCCACCAGGAAGTGGCCGTTCATTTTTGTCAGTTGGAAGACCTCCCTGGTCCCTCCGAACATCCTTTCAATTGCCCTCATGTAGTGAAAGGGCTCCAGTTCAGGGCTGCGCTCTACATAAACGCAGTGGTCCTCGGTGGAAGACGCCTGCCGCGCCCTGGCCTCCGCGATGTGCGCTCGGGTGGTCCTGATTTCCTCCGCCCGCGGTGCCCATCCCGTGGATGATCGCGGCCGGCGAATGGCTCCTGCGCCTCTGATGTTAGAGGAAGGTGCAGCCGCCGCAGGTGATTCCGCCGAGCCATGGCGTCTTTTCTTTCTTTGGACAGTGATGAAAGGTTCCTCAGATTCGTGATTGTTGTCCTCCGCTAAGTCTGCCCAGCTTCTATTGGCTTGGGCAGCGGCCTCGGAAAACGAGGCAGTAACGAAGTCGGTCGGCGTGGCCGGATTTGCATGATGTCCGCCGGCGGGCGGATTTGCATAGTTTTGATTTTTGTTGAGGAGATTTGAAGTTTTCTTCTGAAAATCTTCTTTCTTAGATAGTTCAGCACATGGTTGTGCTTTTTCGCCGTGCCTTACAGGCTTTTGCTCGGCTTTTGACGGGCTTTCAGCCCGTATAAAATTTGTCGCCATCCGCGACACTTTTCGCCCGCCTGAGGCGAAAAACTCAGGAGCTCGCGCGACGCGTGGCCGCACGGCCGAGTGTAGACATGTGGTGTACTTACAGTAAAAGACAGTCGCTAACTACCCAACAGGATTATCATGGCCTGTACCATATGTAGACATGTGGTATTCTTACAGTAAAAGACAGTCGCTAACTACCCACCAGGATTATCATGGCCTGTACCATATGTAGACATGTGGTGTACTTACAGTAAAAGACAGTCGCTAACTACCCACCATGATTATCATGGCCTGTACCATATGTAGACATGTAGTGTACTCACAAGAAAAGACAGTCGCTAACTACCCACCAGGATTATCATGGCCTGTACCATATGTAGACATGTGGTGTACTTACAGTAAAAAACAGTCGCTAGCTACCCACCATGATTATCATGTCCTGTACAATGTAATATTGGCTAAGGAATACGTAAATAGAGTATAGTATGGTATTAACCAACTTCCCAAATGCGACATATTACATAATTCCATCATAAATTCTAAACCGTAAAGCGTAAGTTAAAATATCTCCATCTCTAACTTCCCCTAGAGTTATAAATACAGTACCTAGGTGCTTGTTAACTTCGCCGCTGTCACCAATGACAATATTTAGCGACACAATTGATGATTTCCAGTAATTTACCGAGGCGACATTGTCCTTATGCGATTCATCAGGTTTTAAACTGAAAGACACCAGTAGAAATCCTGATACCAACTGTCCGTGTACAATTTTTAAAGTGAACGTAATAACTTCGTACACTCATGGACAAAACTTAAGGAAGTTGTACCTTTTAGCATGTATATCGGGATTCAGACAATAACTCTGAAAGATATACTCATGGACAAAACTTAAGGAAGTTGTACCTTTTAGCATGTATATCGGGATTGAGACAATAACTCTGAAAGATACACTCATGGACAACACTTAAGGAAGTTGTACCTTTTAGCACGTATATCGGGATTCAGACAATAACTCTGAAAGATACACTCATGGACAAAACTTAAGGAAGTTGTACCTTTTAGCATGTATATCGGGATTCAGACAATAACTCTGAAAGATACACTCATGGACAACACTTAAGGAAGTTTTTCCTTTTAGCATGTATATCGGGATTCAGACAATAACTCTGAAAGATACACTCACGGACAACACTTAAGGAAATTGTACCTTTTAGCATGTATATCGGGATTCAGACAATAACTATGAAAGAAACACTCATGGACAACACTTAAGGAAGTTGTACCATTTAGCATGTATATCGGGATTCAGACAATAACTATGAAAGATACACTCATGGACACAACTTAAGAAAGTTGTACATTTTAGCATGTATATCGGGATTCAGACAATAACTCTGAAAGATACACTCATGGATAGCACTTAAGGAAGTTGTACCTTTTAACATGTATATCGGGATTCAGACAATAACTCTGAAATATACACTCTTGGACATAACTTAAGGAAGTTGTACCTTTTAGCATGTATATTGGGATTGAGACAATAACTCTGAAAGATACACTCATGGACAACACTTAAGGAAGTTGTACCTTTTAGCATGTATATCGGGATTCAGACAATAACTCTGAAAGATACACTCATGGACAAAACTTAAGGAAGTTGTACCTTTTAGCATGTATATCGGGATTCAGACAATAACTCTGAAAGATACATTCATGGACAACACTTAAGGAAATTGTACCTTTTAGCATGTATATCGGAATTCAGAAAATAACTATGAAAGATACACTCACGGACAACACTTAAGGAAATTGTACCTTTTATCATGTATATCGGGATTCAGACAATAACTATGAAAGATACACTCATGGACAACACTTAAGGAAGTTGTACCTTTTAGCATGTATATCGGGATTCAGACAATAACTATGAAAGATACACTCATGGACACAACTTAAGAAAGTTGTACATTTTAGCATATATATTGGGATTGAGACAATAACTCTGAAAGATACACTCATGGACAACACTTAACGAAGTTGTACCTTTTAGCATGTATATCGGGATTCAGACAATAACTCTGAAAGATACACTCATGGACAAAACTTAAGGAAGTTGTGCCTTTTAGCATGTATATCGGGATTCAGACAATAACTCTGAAAGATACACTCATGGACAACACTTAAGGAAGTTGTACCTTTCAGCATCTATATCGGGATTCAGACAATAACTCTGAAAGATACACTCATGGACAAAACTTAAGGAAGCTGTACCTTTTAGCATGTATATCGGGATTCAGACAATAACTCTGTAAGATACACTCATGGGGACAAAACTTAAGGAAGTTGTACCTTTTAGAATATATATCGGGATTCAGACAATAACTCTGAAAGATATTACAGTGACCTTTATTGAAGACATACGAGATAACCAAGGGTGAACAAAATCGCGTCATCAAAGACTTTTAACCTATTTAAATTTAGTGATGAGTGTTTATATACAGTAGAACCTCTCTATAAAGGACACCTATTTGCATAGACAAAGGGAGAGGTGTTCTCTCAACGGATAATTTCAAAGAGGTTTTAAATAGGAAACTGAATATTTGCATATTTCTCTTCCTTCTTTGATGTTTTGAACAATAACTGAAAGTCACAAATCCAAGCAGTTTTTGAATTAGAAACGTAAATTACATATTGGCATCTTATTTACATATATAAACAGAGTTATGCAAATTGATTTGGTATATATGATGCAGGCAATGGTCAGGTGAGACTTTCAGCTTCCTAGCCAATCTGGTGTTCTCCTCTCAAGCAGCCAATCATGGAGTTACCATGCTTTCTGCTTATTGGTTATCTGAGGAGCACAAGGTACTGTTGCGTTGTCAACACTGTCTAGAGTGATTTCTAACAGTACTGATTTGCATAGGAGCGGCCAATCTACTGGGATCTCTTCTTTAACTTCCAAGACATGACCGAGTCCGAGCTTAAACGTTTCCCCAAGAATTACAAGTAAGTCTTCAACTCATTAAACTATATTACAATATAATACGGCTTATGATTGTAAAACGACATTTGAAAATTATCCCGCATGTGTTTCTTTTGAACGAAAAATCGAAATTAATTTTGAGGAGAAATAACGTTTATTTCCAACTTTAGGAATTAAGTATGAAAGAATTAATTGTGGAGAGTAATGATAAACAGAAAAATAAAAGTGTCCAGGGATGGGAATCGAACTCACAGTGTTCCGCTTACCAGGCAGATGCCATGTCCACTAGGCTACCCTGGACATATTTTTCCGTTTGAAAATATTATATAAAGTAATTTATAATACAATATAATGCGGCTTATGATTGTAGAACTACATTTGAAAATTATCCCGCATGTGTTTCTTTTGAACGAAAAATCGAAATTAAGTTAATGGAGAAATAACGATCATTTCTAATCTTAGGGATGAAGTATGAAAGGATGAATTGTGAAGAGTAATGATAAACTGAACCATCCCCGGACACTTTTATTTTTCCGTTTATCATTACCCTTCACAATTCATCCTTTCATACTTCATCTCTAAGGTTAGAGATAATCGTTATTTCTCCTTAAAATAAATTTCGATTTTTCGTTGAAAAGAAACACATGCGGGATATTTTTCAGATGTCGTTTCTACAATCATAAGCCGCATTATATTGTATTATATTATAATTGTGTTTGTTTAACAATAATAAATTATATTATGAAAAAGACATATCCTTATCGTGCAAATCGAAAGTTGCTGATGGCTTGCGCCATCTATCGGAATAAATATCAACTATTCTCGTTGATTTCTAATTATTCCAGAATTGGCCAATTACCCATTCTTGATTAATCAAGAAAAAGCTAACCACGTGGCGCAAGCCATTAGCAACTTTCAGTTGCACGATATGGAGATGCCATAATTTATGCACCTTATCCCAGTACAATATCACACTTGTACTATTTTTTCACAATAAATTATATGTTTATATGTGTTGATGTTGGAGTGTTCTAAACACATTTCGGTTTGATCATTAAATATGTCTATCTTGTTATATCTAAACAGGAATAGATGTATATGTTTAACTGATTAGAACATGTATTCAGTCTATTTCTGTGTGTAGATCTGGTTTCTTCTTCACTACCATTTCGGTCGCCTGCAATCAATTCCTTCCCAAGCTACTGGAGAGGTAACACCATTCTCTCACAAATCTATCATTTCCTAAATTAATTTGTGTTATCTATATTATAAAATCAAAATACGAAACTATTATAAACACGTAAGATTCTTTTTAAAAATAAAACAATTTCTACTGCCCCTACTACAATGGAAAATTTAATGGGAGGGCCTGGCTCATCAGTAGTGAACCCTCCCAGCGGTTTCGCCTGTTTAATCTACCATACCGCTGTTATATTGCATATTTTCGAACTTCCTTTTATAGTGATACTGATGCTAGACTCTTGGAATGGGTATTTTAGATGAACTAAAGACATAAGCTTTGAGGACAGCAGAATTACATACAATTATAAATATATAATATGCTTCGAGCAATCGCTTTATAGCATTAGTTTTTCCATTACAGTAAGGACAGTAGAAATTGTTTATTTTGAAAAAGAATCAAACACGTCTAAAATAGTTTCGAATTTTGATAACAGATGGCGCGCTAGTGCATCGTAATATTATAAAGGATCAAATTAAACAAGATCATGAAAGAAAACGGTATTTCTTTTTATGTCAAAGAAGAAATCTACAATTTTGTAGAGATTAGTAGATTAAGTATTTCGTAAATTAAATTTAATTGCCATCTATCGTTAAAATTTTACACAAATAAATTTACTGGCAATGCGCTTCTTTTAAATATCATCAAATATTATCTCTACAGACCTTACTGAAATGATATGAGTTATTGAATGAGAGGGCTTGGCTCATCAGTAGTGAACCTTCTCAGCGGGTTTCGCCATAATTAGAGATTAATTTGGCGAAACGGCTGAGAGGGTTCACTACTGATGAGCCAAGCCCTCTCATTCGATAACTCATATCTCATTCAATAACTCATATCATTGCAGTGAGGTCTGTAGAGATGATATTTGATAATATTTAAAAGAAACGCATTGCCAGTAAATTTATTTGTGTAAAATTAAGTATTTCCTCTGGTCACTTATGGATGTGACAATTGACAATTAAACAATTTTTATTGTCATCTTAGACAATCGGCAAAATCCTAAGAGTTAAGTAACAATTTACAGTTCAAAGGCGGTGTCCTCACCGAGGGTCGTCTGGACTCAAGCAGGTAATAATTTCCTGAGTGCGGACATACTTTCAAATACAAAAGGATCGAATTCCCGAGCGCGCCTGATGGCGGTGCTCATGAATCCACCGAGGGTGTACCTATCCCGAGTGGGTAGGCGCTTGATGAGGGGCTCCCTATCCCCGAGGTATAGGATTGCTCTTATGATGTCATCCACGTCAACCCGCGATTGGAACCGGTGCTCCAAGTCGAGTTCGAATTCACGATTCAATCCATGTATTAAATCTCTTAGCGCCTCCCAGCGCTTGTCCATCAGAGCTCTATCCATTTGGGTGGATAGTGGAGGCGGAGGTGTCGCCATGGCCGGTGTCGTCGTATCCCCATGGGGGACGGGTGGTATTGGCCCAGCGAGCCGAGGCGCAGGCGGTGGGGATGCACAGCGCTCTTCCTCCGTCATTGGAACGTCCTCCTCTTTCTCCGTCGGGGCGGGCAGCGGGGGTGTTCTGAGAGCAGGTGACAGTTGTTTCCCGTGGGAAGTGAGCGGCGCCGGCTCAGATGGTCGAGGCGCAGTCAGTGGAGGTGTAGGCACTGCGGCCGGTGTTGTCCTCAGCTCAGCATTGACCTGTCCGAGGACTTTGTAGATATTGCTGCCTGCTCCGGGCCTCAGATCCAAGATTTGTTTGATCAGGCCGGCGAGAGCGTCGCCCTGCGGAGGTGACAGGAGGGGTCCATTCCTCTGCGCCTTGGATGTGAGATATGAACTCTTAGACAATTGACAATTAAAATAATTGACATCTTGTCAATACATGCAAAGTACACAGTCTGCACTATTTAAAAATAAAAATATAATATGGATTATATTAACTATGTACAATGAATATGGCGCCTCTACCAGCGCTGCAGAGTTTGGTGGAGAATCACCAGTGGGTCTCCAGCGACACCACGTATTTCGCGATCTACGAAGAATACGTAGATCGCGTACTTCGCCGCTGAGGAGATGGCGTGGTCCCCGAGACCAACTATGAACTCTTAGAAAAGAAGTAAAGAAAAAGAATTGAAATTTTTGAAATGTGGAGATGGAGAAAGCCCACTCAGAATATCATTGACAGATAAAAGGACAAAATATTTCAATCTTAACTAGAATTACAAGAGGAGGAATCGCCTGACATCATTTAAAGAAGAAACAAAAGTTAACGGCGACGATTTATTACAGTTGTAAATTCGGCAAGCTTTCGGACTTTTACGTCCTTCGACAGCCAACTTAGACTACTAGGCAACTAGAAAGTTGCCTGTCGAAGGACGTAAAAGTCCGAAAGCTTGCCGAATTTACAACTGTAATAAAAGAACCTCGTCGCCGTTAACTTTTGTTTATTCTTTAAATGAAATTAATCATGGTAGATTCCTAGAATCCCAAACAAAGACTGACCTACTTCAGACATATAATGATAGTAAATGGATTAGAAAAGCTGTTGATGTGGGGAAACATTGAAATGTGGCTGGCTGGAAGGGTCAAGAAAGCTATCAGAATGTCATTGAAGAAATCATTTCGACTTTTAAACTTATAAATGTGACAGAAAGCTCTGTTTGATTATTTGCACTAAATTGTTGAAGCATTTTTTGTTGAGAAAAATATTTCGAAAACGGGATACGAACTTGGTTTATATTTTCTAATTCTCTCATTTAGTACAAATACTCCTTCTAAACTCCGCCTTTGCCGGTCCCAAGCCCGGATGGAGTAGGGGGAGCAGTAACAAGCTCACTAAACAACCTGGGCTCAGCTGGCCATGCTGATAGTACCCTGTAAAGACTCCAGGGATACAGGATGTACTCCATGTTAGGAGCGGCTGTACATGGTGTCTGTTCCTCATGTCAGACATTACATATTGGAGCTAAGTCAGTGGCCTGCTACTGAGTCCCAGTCTTAATGACATTCTACTTCACCCAGCCATGCTGATAGTACCCTGTAAGGACTCCAGGGATACAGGATGTACTCCATGTTAGGAGCGGCTGTACATGGTGTCTGTTCCTCATGTCAGACATTTCATATTGGAGCTAAGTCAGTGGCCTGCTACTGAGTCCCAGTCTTAATGACATTCTACTTCACCCAGCCATGTTGATAGTACCCTGTAAGGACTCCAGGGATACAGGATGTACTCCATGTTAAGAGCGGCTGTACATGGTGTCTGTTCCTCATGTCAGACATTACATATTGGAGCTAAGTCAGTGGCCTGCTACTGAGTCCCAGTCTTGATGACAATCTACTACTTCACCCAGCCATGCTGATAGTACCCTGTAAGGGCTCCTAATTCAAGGATACGGGATGAGCAGCGTTTGTACTCCATGTTAGGAGCGGCTGTACATGGTGTCTGTTCTTCATGTCAGAGGCGGCCATTTCTTTTGGAGCTAAGTTGGCCTGCCACTGAGTAGTGCTCCCAGTCTTGATGACAAAGGCAGACACATTCTACTTCACCCAGTGTGGAGATAAGAAAGAATAATAAGAAGAAGGAACTCTTGCTTCTTTCATAGAGGTCTTACAATCCACTTATCCAGTGTGTTATTGCAGGTATCTTTATTTTGTTGAGAAAAAAAGTTTCCAATACGGGATTCGATCTTGGTTCATATTGTCTTATTGATTCAGTAGAAATACTCGTGTTTCTTCCATAGAAGTTTTTCTATCCACTTATCCAGTGTATTGTTACAGTTTCCTTTTTTGTTGAGAAAAGATTTTCCAATACGGGATTTGACCTCAGTTTCATATTGTTGCTTCATGATTAATGCGTCTATTTTTTAAAAATTATTCATAATAATATTTTTCATATATTTCAAATTTAAATTTTATATTTATTTATTTTTATAAAAAACAGAATATTACTATAAAATATTATGTACTATAAAACATTTGTATTTTGATACACAGGTTACCTGCTTTAAACTTTGATGTGATAAATAAAGAGATTTTCTAGGTGCTACCGAAATATGTAGTTGTCTATCTATGTTGGTGAGACGGGTAGAACAGTTGCCATTAGAGTGTCGGAGCAATATATCTAACTGTGACCCTAGATCCCTAATATACCAGCATATAGCCGATACTGGTCACGCCTTCGACTTTCTCCATCCCACTGTTCACTACCTACACATTCACAACCAGCATCAACGATTGGTGCTGGAATCTATTATCTCTAAAAAACTCAATAGCATAAATAGGAAAATAGACATTCCTGACATCTATGGTGTTTTCCTTGCTGGTATCTCTTAAAGCTTTAATATAATAGTTTCTGTGTTATCTCGAGCCGTTTCTCCATATATATTTATTTAATAGCATTTTTGTTTATTTTGCATCTTCTCTCTTTTCACGCTGTTTATACAAATTACCCCTACTATATATATTTGAGAAACTCTTGCCATTAGTGTCCATCTTGCTATGTGATAGCCGCCTGTAGAAGGGTTTTTACCCGAAAGCTTGTGCTAGTTTTATATAAAAAAGACACCCATCTTCCTTATCGCCTGGTTCATTTCAAAGTTGTCTTATTATGGTTGAGACACGTTCTGGAAAGATGCAAGACGCGTCTGAGGAGAGAATCAAGACTGAAGAATCTGCCAAACCGCAGCCTGGTGTAACAATATTTTCTAATTCATTCACTTATCAAAATTCAAAACTATTTTAAAGGCGTAAGATTCTTTTTAATATTAAACAATTTCTACTGCCCTTACTGCAATGGAAAAATTAAAAGGAGGGCATGGCTCATGAGTGGTGAACCCTCCCAGCGGTTTCGCCAGTTTAATCTACCATACCGCTGTTATTAAGATGAGCCAGGCCGTTCCTTTAATTTTTCCATTGCAGTAAGGGCAGTAGAAATTGTTTAATTTCAAAAAAGAATCTTACGCCTTTAAAATAGTTTCGAATTTTGATAACAGATGGCGCGCTAGTGCATCCTATTATAAATTCATTCAGTAGACATATTATTGTTTCTTTCTATCGAGGTTTTGTTATCCACTTATCCAGTGTGATGTTGCAGGTTCCTTGCGGTAGGAGGCCGTGTAGAACAGCGTAAAGTGACATCAATAGAAGAAGTAGGTAATGTCCAGTACTTATAGTTCCTTGTAACATCTGTGTATCCGCAGTTATCACCGGAATACGACGTTGTGGTAGTTTGCGGAGGAGTGGAGTCAGCTCGTCTTACCGGTGACCCTACAGTCTTCCCAATACGCGGCCAGGTCTTCAAGGTTCGTCAAAATTTTCTTTGAACTACTCTTTATATATTGAAGTTTGCAAAAAAGCGATTGCTCTCGAAGCATATTATATATTTATTTTAGTTATTTATTTTTTATTATCCCTAGTACACGTGGTACGGGCCATGATAATCATGGTGGGTAGTTAGCGACTGTCTTTTACTGTAAATGCACCACATGTCTACACATTGTACAGGCCATGATAATCCTGGTGGGTAGTTAGCGACTGTATTTTACTGTAAGTACACCACATGTCTACATATGTGAAAAGCAGTTCGACTTTGCATTTACAAATGTACCAGAGTCTTATATATTTATAATTGAGTAAAATTAATAATGCCTCCAGGGAAAAGTGTCTTTCAAAAACATTTATCATTATTCTCTAGCTTTCAGGTATGGGCTCCTTCTACCGGAGAACACATGGTATCAAAACTTCTCTTGTAGAACGGCGTCCAGGCCCGAAAGCTAGACAATTGTGAAAAATGTTTTGAAAAGACACTTTTGCCTCGAGACCTGATTAATCCTGCTCAATATTGATACAATAATTTCATAGAACATTTATAATTGTATGTAATTCTACTGCCCTTAAAACTTAGTTCATCTAAAATTCCCATTCCATGAGTCAAGCAACAGTATCACTATAAAAGGAAACCGAAAAAAATGCAATATAAAAACGGTATAATAGATTAAACTGGCGAAACTGCTGGGAGGGTTTATCACTGATGAGCCAGGCCTTCCCATTATTTTTTTTCTTCCATTGCAGTAAGGGCTGTAGAAAATATTTTAATTTTTAAAAAGAATCATACGCGTCTATAATAGTTTCAATAACATAATTTCATAACAGATGGCGTGCTAATGTATCATAATTCAGATTGGTATCTGTTTTTTAATTATCTATTCCGTCTCAGTTTCCAGGTGTTCCATTCGAGTCACTCATGGACAAAACTTAAATATAGTTGAGAGTCTTCCATTTAACTGGTCAATTTTTTTGACACTTGGTTATCTTGTCTATCTTCAATAAAGGTCACTGTAATATCTTTCAGAGTTATTGTCTGAATCCCGATATACATGCTAAAACAGACAGCTTCCTTAAGTTTTTCCCATGACTGTATCTTTCAGAGTTATTGTCTCAATCCCGATATACATGCTAAAAGGTACAACTTCCTTAAGTTTTATCCATGAGTGTATCTTTCAGAGTTATTGTCTGAATCCTTATATACATGCTAAAAGGTACAACTTCCTTAAGTTTTGTCCATGAGTGTATCTTTCAGAGTTATTGTCTGAATCCCGATATACATGCTAAAAGGTTCAACGTCCTTAAGGTTTGTCCATGAGTGTATCTTTCAGAGTTATTTTCTGAATCCCGATATACATGCTAAAAGGTACAACTTCCTTAAGTTTTGCCCATGAGTGTATCTTTCAGAGTTATTGTCTGAATCCCGATATGCATGCTAAAAGGTACGACTTCCTTAAGTTTTGACCATGAGTGTATAATGCCTGATGTAACCATGTTTTGAACATCAATGTTATGTACCCAGGTGAAAGCTCCGTGGGTGAAGCATGCTATTCTGGATGACCATTTTCACATCCTACCAGGGTGAGTGTCTTAAATTGCCGAGTGTTTATTGGAGATTTTCTTGTGTCAAACATTTTGTCTTAATATTGAGGAGGATCTCTAGAATAAAATATAACATACACTCATGGATAAAACTTAAGTAAGTTGTACCTTTCAGCATGTATATCGAGATTCAGACAATAACTCTGAAAGATACACTCATGGACAAAACTTAAGGAAGTTGTACCTTTTAGCATGTATATCGAGATTCAGACAATAACTCTGAAAGATACACTCATGGACAAAACTTAAGGAAGTTGTACCTTTTAGCATGTATATCGGGATTCAGTCAATAACTATGAAAGATATTACAGTGACCATTATTGAAGACACACGATACAACCAAGTGTGAACAGCCTCTATCTCCTTCAAAAATACAGATGACCGTCGATATCAAAGACTTTCTACTTCCTTAAGTTTTGTCCATGAAGGTATATAAGTTTCTTTATTACAAAACCACAAGCTTTCTAGAACTTTCTCTTCAACAGGTGATATTACAACTTCGATTGAGAACAAGGGGAGCGATTAGATAGTATTAGATCTATTTGGTGTTTTCCTCGATTTAACGATAACGTTTGTTAGTGTTCTAATTACCGTTTGGGAATATATGTGGACGTGTGTACAGAGCAGGAGAATGGGTGACCTTGGGTGGGACCAAGCAAGAAGGAAACTGGAGTACTGAAGTGGATCCTGAAGACTCTGAAAGAATCTGGAACGGTTGTCTCAAACTTGTGCCAAGTCTAAAGGTATTAATTGAACCCTATATTATATGCAAATCATAGTAAATTGAACATAAAACACAATCGCGCCATTTATATTCAAGAAAAGAAACTAATGATAAGGTACAATTTGGATTAAAAATTATAAACACAAGGTAATAAGACCACATCCATGATAAGGTACAATTTGGATTGAAAATTATAAACACAAGGTAACAAGACCACATCCATGATAAGGTACAATTTGGATTATAGATTATAAACACAAGGTAATAAGACCACATCCATGATAAGGTACAATTTGGATTAAAAATTATAAACACAATGTAATAAGACCACATCCATGATAAGGTACAATTTGGATTGAAAATTATAAACACAAGGTAATAAGACCACATCCATGATAAGGTACAATTTGGATTGAAAATTATAAACACAAGGTGTAATAAGACCACATCCATGATAAGGTACAATTTGGATTAAAAATTATAAACACAAGGTAATAAGACCACATCCATGATAAGGTACAATTTGGATTAAAAATTATAAACACAAGGTAATAAGACCACATCCATGATAAGGTACAATTTGGATTGAAAATTATAAACACAAGGTGTAATAAGACCACATCCATGATAAGGTACAATTTGGATTATAGATTATAAACACAAGGTAATAAGACCACATCCATGATAAGGTACAATTTGGATTATAGATTATAAACACAAGGTAATAAGGCCACATCCATGATAAGGTACAATTTGGATTGAAAATTATAAACACAAGGTAATAAGACCACATCCATGATAAGGTACAATTTGGATTGAAAATTATAAACACAAGGTAATAAGACCACATCCATGATAAGGTACAATTTGGATTATAGATTATAAACACAAGGTAATAAGACCACATCCATGATAAGGTACAATTTGGAAAATAGATTATAAACACAAGGTAATAAGACCACATCCATGATAAGTCACAATTTGGATTATAGATTATAAACACAAGGTAATAAGACCACATCCATGATAAGTCACAATTTGGATTATAGATTATAAACACAAGGTAATAAGACCAAATCCAAATAAATAAATAGTGTGTGACGTTCCGGTAACAGCGTTGTTACCATCTTTAAACAAAAGTACTGAATGAATCATTCATGATAAATTTCATAGGGTAACAACGCTGTTACCGAAACGTCACACACTATTTATTTATTTGTATTTGGTCTTATTACCTTATTTTTAAAAGAAACTATTAAAACACGTATTTTTTAATCATATACTACATATAAATTGCATAGTATTTGAGATTAGAATATATTCTTTTTCTGTATGTATTTGCATATTGACTATTGTTTCATTTATTTTTAGGACTATGGGTCATTATAAAACATAAATACAAAATAAAATTTCAAGCTATATGATAATTCTTAAAATAAATCAAACAATAGTCAATATATATATATATACAAATACATCTTCTTTCTTATCTCCACTCATATTAGGGTATCAAGCTCATGACTGGGTGAACTAGTCTGCCTTTGTCATTAAGACTGGGAGCACTACTCAGTAGCAGGCCACTGACTTAGCTCCAATATGTAATGTCTGACATGAGGAACAGACACCATGTACAGCCACTCCTAACATGGAGTACATCCTGTATCCCTGGAGACCTTACAGGGTACTATCAGCATGGCTGGGTGAAGTAGAATGTCATTAAGACTGGGACTCAGTAGCAGGCTACTGACTTAGCTCCAATATGTAATGCCTGACATGAGGAACAGACACCATGTACAGCCACTCCTAACATGGAGTACATCCTGTATCCCTGGAGACCTTACAGGGTACTATCAGCATGGCCAGCTGAGCCCAGGTTTTTTAGTGAGCTTGTTACTGCTTCCCCTCCTCCTTTGTCATCCGGGCTTGGGACCGGCAAAGGCGGAGTTAAATACATAATACAATATAATGCGGCTTATGATTGCAGAACGACATTTGAAAATTATCCCGCATGTGTTTCTTTTGAACGGAAAATCGAAATTTATTTTAAGGAGAAATAACGATTATTTCTAACCTTAGGGATGAAGTATGAATTGTGAAGAGTAATGATAAACGGAAAAATAAAAGGATAGAAATAATCGTTATTTCTCCTTAAAATAAATTTCGATTTTTCGTTCAAAAGAAACACATGCGAGATAATTTTCAAATGTCGTTCTACAATCATAAGCCGTATTATATTGTATTATAAATTACTTTATATAATATTTACAAACGGAAAAATATGTCCAGGGTAGCCTAGTGGACATGGCATCTTCTCGGTAAGCTGAACACTGTGGGTTCGATTCCCATCCCTGGTCACTTTTATTTTTCCTTTTATCATTACTATTCACAATTCATTCTTTCATAATTCATCCCTAAGGTTAGAAATAATCGTTATTTCTCCTTAAAAATAAATTTAGATTTTTCGTTCAAAAGAAACACATGCGGGATATTTTTCTAATGTCGTTCTATAAATATTTTAAAAAAATAATAGAAAAAATAAAAAGGTCAGGTGTTAATATTAAAAACCTTTGGTTAGGATATGTCTTCTTTGTTTTTAATATAAATATTTATAGGATGCATTTGCCCGCCATCTGTTATAAAAAAATTAAACTATTTTTTGACGTGGATGATTCTTTTTTTTTCTAAAAATAAATCAATAAGAATCATATGGGTAAAAAAAATTATAATACAATATAATGCGGCTTATGATTGTAAAATGACATTTGAAAATTATCCCGCTTGTGTTTCTTTTAAACGAAAAATCGAAATTTATTTTAAGGAGAAATAACGATTATTTCTAACCTTAGGGATGAAGTATGAAAGGATGAATTGTGAAGAGTAATGATAAACGGAAAAATAAAAGTATCCAGGGATGGGAATCGAACCCACAATGTTCCGCTTACCAGGCAGATGCCATGTCCACTAGACTACCCTGGACATATTTTTGTGTTTGTAAATATTATATAAAGTAATTTATAATACAATATAATACGGCTTATGATTGTAGAACGACATTTGAAAATTATCTCGCATGTGTTTCAAATTTTTACATATAAATATATAATAATATAAGAAATTAAAACATTAAAGCACAGATGTTTCTTTTAAACACAAAACAAACTTCTACTGTCCTTACTGCGATGAAAAATATTGGAAGGGCTTGGCTCATCAGTGGTGAACCCTCACAGCGGTTTCACCAATTTAATCTACCAGATCGCTTTTTAGATCTCTAATACTGTATTGAATCATTCTGTGTATATATGTTACACTGAAGGTTGATTAAACTGGCGAAACCGCTGGAAGGTTTCAACATTGATGAGCTAGGCCCTCCTCGCAACATATATTTTTCATTTGGCCACTTCTGGAATAATTAAAAATCAACGAGAATAGTTGATACTTATTCCGAGAGATGGCGCAAGCCATCAGCAACTTTCAGTTGCACGATAAGGAGATGCCTTTTTCTTAATATATGCATCTTATTCCAGTACAATGTTACATTTGTACTATTTTTTCACATTGTGTAGCGTCCTCACGCAATTCTGGCCTTAACTACCCGTTTCATAATTTCCAGGATGCCTAAATGACCAATTTTTGGGTCGTTGAGGTACAGCTTGCACCACGCTGATGAGGGCCAACAGCCCGAAACGCGTCCGTGGTTAGCTTTTTCTTGATTAATCAAGAATGGGTATTTGGCCAATTCTGGAATAATTAAAAATCAACGAGAATAGTTGATATTTATTCCGATAGTTGGCGCATGTCATCAGCAACTTTCAGTTGCACGATAAGGAGATGTCCTTTTTCTTAATAATTAAAGATAGTTGTGGACCTTTTAATTTGAGAAAGATATTTTTTGTTGTTTAATAGTTTTATTAAAACTACAACTGATAAGCAACCATAGAGATAGTTTCCATCATTCTTGGTACCAGGTAGAAAACCCCAAAAAACAGACCCTCCAACTAAACAGAAGGAAGTCGACACAGTTGGCCAGATGGAAATCTGATCACCTGCGCCCTCTAGTCTATAAAGAGGGAGCCAAAAGCTTCCCCATGTGCACTAGGTACAAAACCAAAGAGGCCACTCCCCAACATATACTAAATTGTATTAGAAAGGACAAAGGATCCCTGTACAGAGAACCAAGAAGAGTTCTTGAACTTCTTTATGAGCACGACCTCCAAGATCTTGTCTAATTTAGACTAATAAAAGGATAAGAAAATTTTTTTTAGTAAATGTGCCTTTTAAACATACCTGACTGAAATTTGTGCTATATTTTAAAGGTACCTATGCACTAAACGGTATATATACGCTTTATTTAACCAACAGAACATACCTCAATGTTTCTTTTACACATGAAACAAACTTCTACTGTCCTTACTGCGATGAAATAATACTAGCCGAGTGACCCGGGCAACGCCCCGGGTTTACTCGAAGGGCCCGCAGGTGAGAAACTATAGGCATTGGTTACTATGCCTAAAAAAATATTTAAAATGAAAAAAGAAGAAAAATACTAACAAATCAGAAAATAAAAGTGCAAACAACACATCTACACTACTTCAAGAACATGAGAGCACATGCACTGTGTCACCATACGTGTACCATTCGTAAAGACCCTGCTTAGGATTAAAATATCTCCGAAGCATAACAATACAACCAACTCATGTTTGGTAAGTAATTTCAGGAAAGAAACTATAGGCATTAGTTGAAGAGTTTAAATAAATATATTTAGAGTGAAAAAATGACACAAATCAGCAAATAAAATTGCAAAAAATGCTACTATATCGCAGATAAGACAACATATAAAAGGAATGAAATTATTTAAAGGACCTCATTAAAACTACATTTCTAGTTTTATATCTACAATATAACCTCGATAATTCGACCATGTTTTGTTGTCCTGACCTACAGCCTATCATATAACAAACTGTAATTCAACACTATCGATAATTCGACCATTTTAAATTTCAACAATTGTTTGTTGCTCAAAGATAACTTCACTGCTAAAAAGGTATTACAGAGAAAACGGCTGACATTGTAAATGTAAAAAATGTATGTATAGAGCAGGGGAATAATAAATAAAGACCAAAATCAAATTAATTGATAATAAATAGATTATTGCCAAAAAAAAAAATACAAAAGTATTTTTTTCTCCTTTCTTATCTTCACTCAATCATATTAGAGTGTCAAGCTTGTAAAGCTTGAAATTAACAACCATCATGATTGGGTGAAGTAGAATGCGTCTGCCTTTGTCATCAAGACTGGGAGCACTACTCAGTGGCAGGCCACTGACTTAGCTCCAAAAGAATGTATCCCTGGATTAGGAGCCCTTACAAGGTACTATCAGCCGGGCCAGCTGAGCTCAGGTTTTTTTAGTGAGTTTGTTACTGCTCCCCCTCCTCCTTTTTCATCCTGGCTTGGGACCGGCAAAGGTGGAGTTTTTTTTCTTTCAGGTGAGAAACTTTAGGCATTGGTGAAAAGTGTAAATATATATTTTGGAAATGAAAAAAAAAGGATAAAATAAATCAGAATATAAATTTACAAACTATATTTCAGAGGAGACGATTTATAATAGGAATTCATTTAAATGACCTCATTAAAAACTACATTTTATATATACTTGGATTCAACTTTACATGTATGCTATCCAAAGTTCGCACACTTGAAAAGTCACATAAAGTCGTCTGTGCGTAAACACAGGCTCTTGTTGCAAAGGTTTGGCCTTGAGCCCTCTTTATAGTCATAGCAAAAGCCAACCTTAGTGAAACATAAAGCCTCTCTAGAATGAAGCGAAAGTTGGTATCCGAAGGGGACAAAGATATTTCAGACATTATACAGAGTGTTCAACTTTGGGTACTGTCAGTATATGTGCTTCAAGGACATGAAAGCACATGCGCTAGAACACCATACCTACACTATCGATAATTCGACCATTTTAAATTTTAACAATTGTTTGTTGCTCAAATATAACTTCACTGCTAAAAAGGTATTACAGAAAAAACGGCTGACATTGTAAATGTACAAAATGTATGTATAGAGCAGGGTAATAATAAATAAAGACCAAAATCAAATTAATTGATAATAAATAGATTATTGCCAAAAATAAAATACAAAAAATTTTTTTTTCTCCTTTCTTATCTTCACTCAATCATATTAGAGTGTCAAGCTTGTAAAGCTTGAAATTTACAACCATCACGATTGGGTGAAGTAGAATGCGTCTGCCTTTGTCATCAAGACTGGGAGCACTACTCAGTGGCAGGCCACTGACTTAGCTCCAAAAGAATGTATCCCTGGATTAGGAGCCCTTACAAGGTACTATCAGCCGGGCCAGCTGAGCCCAGGTTTTTTTAGTGAGCTTGTTACTGCTCCCCCTCCTCCTTTTTCATCCTGGCTTGGGACCGGCAAAGGCGGAGTTTTTTTTCTTTCAGGTGAGAAACTTTAGGCATTGGTGAAAAGTGTAAATATATATTCTGGAAATGAAAAAAAAGGATAAAATAAATCAGAATATAAATTTACAAACTATATTTCAGAGGAGACGATTTATAATAGGAATTAATTTAAATGACCTCATTAAAAACTACATTTTATATATACTTGGGTTCAACTTTACATGTATGCTATCCAAAGTTCGCACACTTGAAAAAGTCACATAAAGTCGTCTGTGCGTAAACACAGGCCCTTGTAGCAAAGGTTTGGCCTTGAGCCCTCTTTATAGTCATATATTTCAGACATTATACAGTGTGTTCAACTTTGGCTACTGTCAGTATATGTGCTTCAAGGACATGAGAGCACATGCGCTAGAACACCATACCTGTTCCATCGCAAAGATCCTATAGGCATTGGTGAAAGTGTAAATAAATATTTTGGAAATGAAAAAAAATTGCAGATATGACAACATATTAAAGGAATAAATTCATTTAAAAGACCTCATTAAAAACAACAATTCTATATTTTTATATATACAATATAATCTAATTAATTCAACACACGATAATTCGACCATTTTTGGAAGTCTCGACCTACGGCCTATCATATGACAAACTAATTCGACACTTTCGATAATTCAACTATTTTGGAAAATCAAATTTCAACAGTTGATATTTGTCTAAAACCCCTATTATTAACAACATATTAGACTGCAGAGTGCAAAAATGTAGAAAAGTGTATGTATATAATTGTATGCATATATTTGTATGTAAAAAATTGTATGCAAATAATTGTATGTATAGATCAATGAGTAAAATAATTTTTTTTTTGCTTATCCCTAGTACACGTGGTACAGGCCTTGATAATCATGGTGGGTAGAGTAGGCGACTGCTTTAACTGTAAGTACACCACATGTCTAAACATGTGAAAAGCAGTTCGACTTTGCATTTACAAATGTGCCAGAGCCCCGTTTGATTACTTGCGCTTGCTGGTGGGGTTGGACTTTTGCAAGAATCGGAAGCCATTGGAGCATTTTTTTTTAATTTTTCAGAAAAAAGTGCCCAATGCGGGAATCGAACCCGGGTCGTAGCGGTCGAAAACCAACGGCTTAGACCATCCTTCCACCAACCCCCAGTAAAATAAGTAAGTAAAAAGAAGACCAAAAATAAGTGATAATAATTTATTGAATAACAAACAAAATAAAAAATCTTTCAGGTGAAAAATTATAGGCATTGGTAAAAAAGTAAACAAGAGAAATAGCAATTGGGGTTTTGTGTCTGCGGCGAGTCATATTAGCACGCCTAGCTGTTAGGGGAGTGAGTCTTCCACGGCCTTTTCGAGGCATGACAGAAGACGCTGAAAAAAAAAAGGTAAAATAAGAACCAAGCAGAGGAAAACTATAAAACTGAAAGCCAGGACAGGCATAAAAAGAAAATTCCAAGCATGTGAGGAAACAATTGATGAAAAAAAAAAAGGATTCCAAAAAAATACAGCAAAAAAGAAACCAGACACAAAAAGCAACAATTGAGTACACAAATACAGCATCAGCCTATTTATGAGAAGAAAAAAAACAACAGACACAAAAATGGAGCTAAATTTAAATGAAAAACTATAACAGATCAAGTAATCAAATCAGGCATTATGAAAGATACTGTAAAAAAGAAAATCAGACACAAAAATCAGACAAAAGAATAAATGAGATTTTATTCTTTAGTTCATTTATTAAATAAGACACAAAAATGGAGCTAAATTCAAATGAAAAACTATAACAAATTAATAAAAAAAAATAAGACCTAATCCAAATGTCACCATCATCAGACAAAAGAAAAAATGAGATTTTATTCTTTAGTTCATTTATTCTTTTGTCTGATGCTGTTGCTGAAACGTCACACACTATTAAATTATTTGGATTAGGTCTTATTAATGAGAAAAAAAAAAGATGCCAAAGAGAGATGAAAAGATGCCAAAAAAGATAACCAGATACAAAAATTGTGCTAAATTCAAATGAAAAACTATAATAAACACTTATAAAAGATAATTATTATAGAATAAAAGTAATAATTCAATCTACAATTCGAAAAATTTATATATTTAAATGAAAAACTATAACAAAGTACTTACAAATTAAAATCATAATCAAATGAATAAGAAATATATATTATTTCAAAACACATTTTTACGCATTTCAAAACAAAGTAATTGATGATGATAAATGCAAAAAATCTACGATTGTAAAATAGAATAAATTAAAAAATAAAAATAACTGTTAACATTAGGAAAATAAAAACAGGCCTATCATACGAAGAAAAAAATAACGAAATTTTTGGTATATAGATTGCTATGTGTAGTTCAGAATCTTCGGAGGAGATAGCTCAGGACTTTACAATGGAAAACTCTGTTACGGTATTATCTATATATGTTGTCTTTGTCTTAGATTTGAAAAAAGAAAGACAATACAAGGTCCCGATGGCTTAACCTGAACTAAAACGTTCCTAGCTTTACAGTAACGCTGGAAACTGATTTGAAAATTATAAATTGGTAAATCAATACCTTTGTTGCAGGGATCAGTAGAAGTGTCACAACGTTGAATGACGAGGCCTAAGTTAGTAAACAGTGATGAAGAATTAATACTTATTGAAAGAAATATTTATTTAAAAAATCACACAAATTAATATCAATACAAATGTTATTCAAAAAGCAATTATTAAAATTTATGAAGGGATAGTTCCTTTTCTGGCCCGTCAAAACCAAACGTTAAGTCGAAAAGCAGCCTTTGTTTACCGGAAGTTTTAGGGCTAAGTCTTTGTTCTTGCTCGCGCATGCGCGGGCGTCGGCAGCCGGCCGTGTTGCCACTGTTCGGTTGGTCCAAAAAAGTACCTATTGTCGCGACACTCTCCCACCTTGACCTTTTGAACTTTGCTATAAGGTCAATACTAATTTTAAAAAAACAAAGAAGGAATTATCTCAAATCTAACAGAATGTTTTATGATTAAATTTTCTCTCAAACTTCAATTAAACCTAATCGGTAACTTGATTCTCTTCCAGAACGCGTGTAAACTTTCCCTACTTTTACTGGGGTAGTTTTCTCTTGCGCTGACGTGGACTCCACACCGGATGTTTTCTCCCTGACGATCTCATCCTCCGCTGGCTTAAGCTCCCCGTCGCCTTGCTCTACGTCCTCAGATGGTACTTCAAGTGGGAACAATCGTTGCACTGCACGCTTCATGAATCCAGACTTAGTCTTAACTTCCACAAGTCTTCGCACATTGTCAGTTCCAGGAAACACCTTCGTAATCTTTCCCATAGGCCAGTTTATTTGCTTCCTGTTTTCAACCTCCACAAGGACGATATCTCCAACTTTTTACTGTCGTTGTTTCTTGCGATTGTCGTGATGCACCAACAATCCTAGGTACTCGCTTCTGAACCTCTTACGGAAATCCTTCAGGAGTCGTTTGCGTTTCTCATAGCTCTTCCCAAAATTACACCTGAATTCATTTAGATCAATCTCTCCTTCAGCACTTGGTTCTCGGAGAAACATCTCTGGGGTTAATGGCACAAGATCATCATTGTCCTCAGCAATGTAGGTGAGTGGTCGCGCGTTGATAACTCGTTCACAGTTTTCGAGGATCGTCACCATTTCTTCGTAGTTGACAACACGTTTTCCCAGCAATCTTCGAAGCAGCTTTTTGGTGAGTCCAACAATTCTCTCGATCCAACCTCCCCACCACGGTGCTGCTGGAGGATTTAGCTTCCATTTCACTCCAAAATTAACTCGATAAAGCTCATTCCGGAGTCCAACTAGATTCGTCCCATTATCTGAGTAGATGACTGCAGGGCAACCTCGTCTTGCTACGAACCTCTCTACTGCTCCCACCAATGCTTCCGTCGATAAGGAATTTACCAATTCGAGGTGGACCGCACGGTATACGCCACAGGTGAAGATGACGAACCAAACCTTCTGTCCATCTTCCAGATATAAAGGTCCTCCGAGGTCAATTCCTGTCACCTCAAAAACTACAACATCTCGTACGATGTTGAGGCAACGATGCCTCTGGTACGTCGACTCGCTTAGTTTCAAATCGTCGACAGCGAGGACATTTATGAATTACATGACGAACTAGCTGTCGAGCTTTTGGAATCCAGAACTTCTCTCTTAGTACTGATCGCAGCGTCTGGGCTCCACAGTGGTACATTTTCTCGTGGACTGATTTCACAATTAGCTCTGTGACCAGATGATTCGTTGGGATTAAAATTGGCAATCGGAACAGTTCATCGTCATTTCGATTCACTATCCTCGTTTTCACTCTCCATAATCCTTCTTTATCTTGGAACGCGTGTAGCTGCTTCATCTTGGGATCTTCCTCACCGATCGATTCACTCTGTATTATCTTAACTAGGGACTTTTCAGCACAGTCTAGCTCCTCTTGTGAGATGACATCTCCTTTGTATTCAGAGGGCTTGAAACGTAGCATCCACGCGATTACTCTCAGTATTTGTGTTAGAGTCACTTCACGTTTTCCCTCGTATAGATTCAGATACCAAGGATTCTCCTCGGGCTTTTTGGCTACAAATCCAGCCACCACAGTCTTCCTCCTCTCTTCTTCAATGGCTTCCAGATCATACTGTACTTTTGATACTGGCCAGTCTTCTTTCTTTTCCTGAAGCCATTTTGGTCCCTCCCACCATCCGGATTTTATGAATTTCGATGGGGATTCACCACGGGATGGAAGATCTGCTGGATTGTGTTCCCCTGCGACATGGTTCCAATCTTCATTCTTCGTAAGTGTTGTGATCTCCTTGACACGGTTGGAAACGAACTGAGCCCAATTCTCTTGTTGTTGTATCCAGTATAGGGCAGGACTGGAGTCTGTCCAACATTGAATCTTCTCCGGACTTTCTTCTAAATTTTCCAGAACATGCACCAACAGTCGTGCTCCAATCAAACAGGCTAATAGTTCCAGTCGTGGAATCGTGATCCTCTTAATAGTTGCCAGTCGATTTCTTGCTTCAACGAATCGCACAACTATGACTGACGCATTCTCTATTCGCATGAAGATCACCGTTGCGTACGCTATAGCTGAAGCGTCACAAAACACGTGCAATGTTGTTCTTCCTTTGATAGGTAAGATCCATCGAGGTATCTTGATCTGATCCAATTCTAAAGCTTGCTTCCTCCATTTTATGAACTCGACCCGTCTGTCTTCGTTCAGCGGTTCATCCCATGATTTATTCTCCTTCCAAGCATCTTGAACCATCTTTTTAATCTTGATTGTAGCTGGACAGGTAAATTGAATCGGATCAAAAATGCGATGGCAGGCTGACAAGATACTTCTCTTTGTGATTGATTTTTCTTCATCTTTATTTTTCAATGACTGCACATTAATGGCAATAGTGTCAGTCTGAAGGTGCCATTTCATACCCAAAATAGAGGCTGGATCTTGTTCTGTGATTCCAGATTCATTCCACATCCAGTCTCGTAACTCAAATTTGGCTTGCATCATGATGTCGGAGGATTCCTTGATAAATTTTTTGACATCATGTGTAGATGACAAACTAAGAATGCAGTTGTCGACGTAAAAACTTCGGGCAAGAAGTTCTGCGCACCTATTATCTTGAAACTGCGGCAGGCTCAAATGATACTTAATGGTTGCAGCTAGCAGAAAAGGACTTGAGGTAAGGCCAAAGACTACTCGGCAATGCCTGTAAAATTTTAGTGTCTTCTGGTCCTTTTTCCACCAAAGGAACCGAAGGAATTCACGATCTTCTTCTCGAACCTGAATCTGGAGAAAAGCTTTTCGTATGTCTGCAATGATGCCATACTTTCCAAGTCTAAACCGCAAGAGCAAATCAGGAATGAGCTCAATCAGGTTGTCTCCTTTTTCCAGACATTGATTTAATGATGGGAGCCCCTTTTTCTTGCAACTTGCGTCGAATACTGGACGAATAGGAGTGGTGTGACTATCCTTGAGCACTGGGCGATGAGGGAGATAATTGCACTCCTCCCATTTATCCTCAACTTCCTCGATGATTTTCTCTTTTTCCCACTCCTCAAAAATAGTATCATACTCCTCATACAGCATCTTGCCCTGGACATTCCTTGTTGTAGTCAGCAATCTATTTTCTGTAGTTCGGCGATTGACTGGAACTGGTGGATGTCCAGCTATCCATGGTAGTGACACGATGTACCTTCCGCTTTCGTCTCGTTTCACAGTCTCCTTGAAATGAGTGTTGGAGGCTTCGATTAAATCTTTCCTAGATTTTGTTTCTGCTGCATCCATGATACCAAGCACATCTAATTTCCATAAATCCTGTACGTCAAAACTATTAACGTGAAGTGAAGTCACGATCAGGCATGAATCTTCCATGTCGTTCCCTATTGCTGGTCCCATTACTGTCCACCCCAGCTTGGTTTCTGTCGCCACAACTCCACTTTGCAATATTTGCATTCTGCCTGTCAGAATGCCGCTGAGCAAGTCCGAACCAATTAACATGTGGATCGGTCTCTCTTCGCCTTGGTATATGTCAGTCAAGTTGATCCCTCGAGCTTTTAACTCATTGAGTATAGTATGATCCTGTACTTGACTGATGTGTCCGCAAATTACTTCCTGATCCAAGAATTTGAGATCATCCATGTATTCGTTGTTGAGGCTGGAAACATTTACTTTGTACACATTGTGCTTCTTTTGACGAATTTCTCCGCCTCCAAACAGATTGTGGGTAAGTGTAACTTGCTGCACTCTCTTTAGGCCCAGTGCGTCCACCATTCTCTTTGAAATATAGGACCGCTGGGATCCACAGTCAAGCAACACTCGAACATTATGCTTCCCCTTTGGTCCGCTTATCTTGACTATCAGAGTTTGTAGATAGACTCCTCCCACGGTAGCGTTGTTCAAAGTTGTTGACGTGAATTGATTGGCGGCCTCTTGCTCTGTTGCAGGACTTTCCCCTGAAACCTTTAGTTCCGCTTTTTGGAGATGAGAAGTCTTCTGGGCTTCCAAAGTAGGACACATAATGGCGTAATGCTTCCCTCCGCAGACAGGACAACGTGGCTTAATCCGGCATTTCTTGAATGCGTGGCCAGGAAGCAGGCACCAAAAACAAACATTCTTCCCTTTAGCCTTATCTTTCTTCTCTGGTAGATGCATCCGCTGTCCACTGTAGCATTCTTGACTCGGGTGACCATTCCCACAAAAGATGCAGTTGTTTCGCATCCGAGTGGTGTTGGCGATCTGAGTGGTGTTGGCGAGGTCAGTAGCCGACGGCATTTTACTTCCAGTATTCTTCTTAGAAAGAGATTTCCTGTTTGATCGATCATCCTTCGCATCTTGATTGTTGTCGATCTTGAACGCTGCTTTGGCCATATTCACTCGACTCTCGCCCTTCACTTCTGTCTTCAAAAACGTCATGAGTTGTGTCAACTTATCCTGTACTCCTCTTCCGCTCACCGTATATTGACTTCGTTCCCATACTCTCAGGGTGTCCTCTGGTAGCGCTGATTCGACGAGTGGGTACAGCATAGCCGCAAACTTGTCACGAGCGACGCCCAATGTTTCTAATGCTCGCAGTTGTGTCTCCAGTCTATCGTAAAGCTTCACTACAGACATCTTACCTTCGGCTCTCACATTCTGAAGCAGGTCACGTACATAAATCTCAACAAGCATTTCATCCTCTCCAAAACGTGATTTGATATACTCGATGACTTTAGGGTAGTTGTCGGCACTCGGTGGAAAACTTTCAACTGCTTCTCTTGCCTCGGAGTTCTCGGCAGTGGCTTGAAAGAGATACTGAAACTTAGTTTCTGGAGGCATCTGTGGATCCCGGTCAATCGTGCTGAACTGACTCCAGAATGTAATCCATTCTCTTGGTTCTCCCCCAAACTTCTTGAACTCCAGCTTCGGTAGTCGATAGTTCATTGCTGCTGTGCCGCTGATTGTACTAGTACTAACATCATCCTCTTCCGCAAGAGCCTCGTAATCAGTCATAATGTTACTGAAATTATCTTCGTACTCACAAACGGATTCGTACTCAGCAGTGAAAATGTCTTCAGACGCTGATTCTCGTAGCAGAGCTTCTTCCATCCTCATGTTCAATATTAAAAGCTTTTTATGGTGGGTCTGGAGTCGGCGGAGGATTTTCTCTACATCTGCTTTCTTGACTTCCTTCTTCTTGATCTCTGTTTCGAGCTCATTGAACGCCTTGGTGAACATTGCACGCACTGGCGTCCTAAGCTTTTTTCAGTTCAGCACTACTAACTGGTTGGTCAGCCATCCTGAGAAGTAATCACTGGTTCACAGTTGCACCTTGGTGTAATCAGTAATTCTTCAATCTTTATCCTGTCGGCTGCGCCAAAATGTTGTCTTTGTCTTAGATTTGAAAAAAGAAAGACAATACAAGGTCCCGATGGCTTAACCTGAACTAAAACGTTCCTAGCTTTACAGTAACGCTGGAAACTGATTTGAAAATTATAAATTGGTAAATCAATACCTTTGTTGCAGGGATCAGTAGAAGTGTCACAACGTTGAATGACGAGGCCTAAGTTAGTAAACAGTGATGAAGAATTAATACTTATTGAAAGAAATATTTATTTAAAAAATCACACAAATTAATATCAATACAAATGTTATTCAAAAAGCAATTATTAAAATTTATGAAGGGATAGTTCCTTTTCTGGCCCGTCAAAACCAAACGTTAAGTCGAAAAGCAGCCTTTGTTTACCGGAAGTTTTAGGGCTAAGTCTTTGTTCTTGCTCGCGCATGCGCGGGCGTCGGCAGCCGGCCGTGTTGCCACTGTTCGGTTGGTCCAAAAAAGTACCTATTGTCGCGACAATATAGATATTGGGAGGTTTTGGTTCATCAGTAGTGAACCCTCCAAAACCGCTGGAACTGAAGTTAGTGATGGCTTGCGCCATCTATCAGAATAAATATCAACTATTCAACAACAACAAAAAGGCTTTTATTAGGGCCCATTGCCCTGTATGGATTCGCCATACAACAACAAAATAATACAGTAATTTTTCCTCCCTTTCCCCATGTTCACGTGAACTTTTGTTTGAAAAGGGATTTATTTACACATCTGTTCGAAAACTTTCCTCACTACCTCTTTTGTGTATGAATCTATTTACAATTGATCTGTAGAAATTATAGAGTTCTATTGCTATATTTTTCTTTTCTGAAATAGTTCTCAGCGTCTTCAGTGGGTTGCTAAATCTCCAGAAGGTGTTTTTAAGAGTTTTTTTCTCTTTCTTCACCTAGATATTAATATCAACTATTCGTCGATTTTTAATTATTCCAGAGTTAGCTAAATACCAATTTTGGCTTAATCTGGAATAATTAAAAAATCAACGAATAGTTGATATTTATTCCGATAGATGGCGCTAGCCAACTTTCACTTGCACGATAATGAGATCATTTTTTTTCTTAATTTATGCAACTTATCCGATTACAATATCACATTTGTACTATTTTTACACATTATTAAGATTTTTAGATATTTTTTTATAAAGGTGTACGCAATTTTCTTATATCTGAGAAATAATTGTTAAAAAATGTAAAATAGGTCTAATGGATGCGGGTGCAGGATGCGGAAGTGGTTAAAGAATGGGTTGGCCTACGTCCTGGACGGACTAGCGGTCCTCGGATTGAGATGGAATCCAGGAAAGGAAAAGACGGCAAGCCGCTTAAGGTCAGTGTCTCTTTACAGCTCACTCTTGTCATTGAGTTAGTGTTTTCTGGGATGTTACTTGGCTAGATAGTCCTTGTACATCATGGTGGGTAGTTAGCGACTGTCTTTCACTGTAAGTACACCACATGTCTACATATGGTACAGGCCATGATAATCCTGGTGGGTAGTTAGCGACTGTCTTTTACTGTAAGTACACCACATGTCTACATATGGTACAGGCCATGATAATCCTGGTGGGTAGTTAGCGACTGTCTTTTACTGTAAGTACACCACATGTCTACATATGGTACAGGCCAAGATAATCCTGGTGGGTAGTTAGCGACTGTCTTTTACTGTAAGTACACCACATGTCTACATATGGTACAGGCCATGATAATCCTGGTGGGTAGTTAGCGACTGTCTTTTACTGTAAGTACACCACATATCTACATATGGTACAGGCCATGATAATCCTGGTGGGTAGTTAGCGACTGTCTTTTACTGTAAGTACACCACATGTCTACATATGGTACAGGCCATGATAATCCTGGTGGGTAGTTAGCGACTGTCTTTTACTGTAAGTACACCACATGTCTACATATGGTACAGGCCATGATAATCCTGGTGGGTAGTTAGCGACTGTCTTTTACTGTAAGTACACCACATGTCTACATATGGTACAGGCCAAGATAATCCTGGTGGGTAGTTAGCGACTGTCTTTTACTGTAAGTACACCACATGTCTACATATGGTACAGGCCATGATAATCCTGGTGGGTAGTTAGCGACTGTCTTTTACTGTAAGTACACCACATGTCTACACTCGGCCGTGCGGCCACGCGTCGCGCGAGCTCCCGAGTTTTTCGCCTCTGGCGAGCGGAATAACGTCGCGGATGGCGACGAATTTGGCACGGGCTGAAAGCCCTTCAAACGCCGAGCAAAAGCCTGTAAGGCACGGCGCAAAAGCACAACCATGTGCTGAACTATCTAAGAAAGAAGATTTTCAGAAGAAAACTTCAAATCTCTTCAACAAAAATCAAAACTATGCAAATCCGCCCGCCGGCGGACATCATGCAAATCCGGCCACGCCGACCGACTTCGTTACTGCCTCGTTTTCCGAGGCCGCTGCCCAAGCCAATAGGAGCTGGGCAGACTTAGCGGAGGACAACAATCAAGAATCTGAGGACCCTTTCATCACTGTCCAAAGAAAGAAAAGACGCCGTGGCTCGGCGGAATCACCTGCGGCGGCTGCACCTTCCTCTAACATCAGAGGCGCAGGAGCCATTCGCCGGCCGCGATCATCCACGGGATGGGCACCGCGGGCGGAGGAAATCAGGACCACCCGAGCTCACATCGTGGAGGCCAGGGCGCGGCAGGCGTCTTCCACCGAGGACCACTGCGTTTATGTAGAGCGCAGCCCTGAACTGGAGCCCTTTCACTACATGAGGGCAATTGAAAGAATGTTCGGAGGGACCAGGGAGGTCTTCCAACTAACAAAAATGAACGGCCACTTCCTGGTGGGACTGGCTAACAGAGGCATGGCCGAGCGCCTCGTCAACGAGGGCCTCGAGGTGGAGGGCACTCTCCACAGGGCCTTCCCGTTCCGCAAGAGGGCGGAGCGAATTACAGTGGGCAACCTCCCCTTCTTCGTGGGGGATGCAGCCGTCATCAGCGCCCTTTCATCTTTTGGGCGGGTCACATCTATCGCCCCCAAGCTGATGAAGGCTGGCCCATACATCTACAACGACGGCCGCCGAGAGGCGTTTATCATCCTCCGCGAAGGAATGACCATCGAGAGGCTGCCCACCCGCCTCGACATCACCATCAAAGGCGAGGCCTGGCCCGCATACCTGTCCTCCGGGATTAGGTGCTCCAGGTGCCGTGGCCAAGGACATCGCAGGGCCAACTGCCCCCTGCTTGCAAGGCGAACCACTGCTCCTGGACCGGCCACACCAACCTCTCCAACCAGCGTCCCACCAGCGACTGCGCCTAGGCTGCCCCAACAACCATCTGCCCAGCCTCCACCTCCGGCATCCCCCAGCCCAACCATGGAGGTCTCCGACGTGCCTCCCACAAGCCGAGCTGCGCTCCATCCACCTGCAGCACTCCGGAAATCATCACCAGCGCCTTCGGCCTTGCCTGCGGAAGATGCGCCTCTTGCCCCTCCACCAATGACCCCTGCTCCGTCCCTGCGAACACCTGGGAGTCGCGAGCCTGCGGCCCCAACACCGGACGTGGAGATGTCCATCGTGGAGGAGACCTCTGCGTCCTTCACGTCAACAGCAAAGAACGCAACGAGGATCGACCTCGATGCGTTCATCGAGAGGCACCCCAGCGTGTCCTTCGCTGAGACGGACGCCCTTGGTCTTGGGCGGGAGGAGGTCCTGGACCTCCTCTCCTCGAGGACCAAAACGCAGAGGAGTGTACCCCTCCTGCCGCTTTCGCAGTGCAACGCCCTCGCCGGACTTATCAGGCAAATCTTAGATTTGAGGCCCGGAGCAGCCAGCAACCTCTACAAAGTCCTCGGGCAAGTCAAAGCTGAGCTGAGGACTACACCAGCTGCAGTGCCTCCAACTCCCCCACTGCCTGCGCCTCGGCCCGCTGAGCCTATGCTGCCCACCACCCACAGGGAGGAACTGACACCTCCTTTGATGACACCTCCGCCGCCCGCCCCGACGGACATGGAGGAGGACGATCCAATGACGGAGAAAGAGCGAGACACACCCCCACCGCCTGCGCCTCGGCTCGCTGAGACAACACCACCCATTCCCCACGGGGAAAAGACGTCGCCGCACATCGCGACACCTCCACCTCCACTGTCCTGCCAATTCATTGATGACCGCTGGACGGAGGCAGACGACATACTATATGAATTAAACCAAGAACGCGACTGGGGAGTGGGGATCAGTGAGAGTGACATCACAGAAGCCGTCATATACCCCGAGGATAGGGGGCCTCTCATCAGGCGCCTGTCCACTCGGAGGAGGAGCCTCCTCGCTGCTTTCATCAGCGCCGCCATCGAGCGCGCTCGGGACGCCGATCCCTTTGTGCGTGAGGGCATGTCCGCGCTCAGGGGGATGTTGCCCTCCTGATTGGGCCCAGACGAGCCTCGGTGGGGACACCGCCTGATTTGTTTTGAATTGTAAATATTTGGTTCCTCCTGCTTAACTCTTAGGAGTAATGATTGACTATGTAGTCAATAAAATATATTTAATTGTCAATTGTCACATGTCTACATATGGTACAGGCCATGATAATCCTGGTGGGTAGTTAGCGACTGTCTTTTACTGTAAGTACACCACATGTCTACATATGGTACAGGCCATGATAATCCTGGTGGGTAGTTAGCGACTGTCTTTTACTGTAAGTACACCACATGTATACATATGGTACAGGCCATGATAATAATGGTGGGTAGTTAGTGACTGTCTTTTACTGTAAGTACACCACATGTCTACATATGGTACAGGCCATGATAATCCTGGTGGGTAGTTAGCGACTGTCTTTCACTGTAAGTACACCACATGTATACATATGGTACAGGCCAAGATAATCCTGGTGGGTAGTTAGTGACTGTCTTTTACTGTAAGTACACCACATGTCTACACATTTAAAAAGCATTTCTTTGTCTGAATCCCGATATACATGTTAAAAGGTACAACTTCCTTTTGTTGTACCTGACAGGTGGTACATCACTATGGTCACTGTACCAATGTGTTGACAGGTGGTACATCACTATGTTCACTGTACCAATGTGTTGACAGGTGGTACATCACTATGTTCACTGTACCAATGTGTTGACAGGTGGTACATCACTATGTTCACTGTACCAATGTGTTGACAGGTGGTGCATCACTATGTTCACTGTACCAATGTGTTGACAGGTGGTACATCACTATGGTCACTGTACCAATGTGTTGACAGGTGGTACATCACTATGTTCACTGTACCAATGTGTTGACAGGTGGCACATCACTATGTTCACTGTACCAATGTGTTGACAGGTGGTACATCACTATGTTCACTGTACCAATGTGTTGACAGGTGGTACATCACTATGGTCACTGTACCAATGTGTTGACAGGTGGTACATCACTATGTTCACTGTACCAATGTGTTGACAGGTGGTACATCACTATGGTCACTGTACCAATGTGTTGACAGGTGGTACATCACTATGTTCACTGTACCAATGTGTTGACAGGTGGTACATCACTATGTTCACTGTTCCAATGTGTTGACAGGTGGTACATCACTATGTTCACTGTACCAATGTGTTGACAGGTGGTACATCACTATGTTCACTGTACCAATGTGTTGACAGGTGGTACATCACTATGTTCACTGTTCCAATGTGTTGACAGGTGGTACATCACTATGTTCACTGTACCAATGTGTTGACAGGTGGTACATCACTATGTTCACTGTACCAATGTGTTGACAGGTGGTACATCACTATGTTGACTGTACCAATGTGTTGACAGGTGGTACATCACTATGTTCACTGTACCAATGTGTTGACAGGTGGTACATCACTATGTTCACTGTACCAATGTGTTGACAGGTGGTACATCACTATGTTCACTGTACCAATGTGTTGACAGGTGGTACATCACTATGTTCACTGTACCAATGTGTTGACAGGTGGTACATCACTATGTTCACTGTACCAATGTGTTGACAGGTGGTACATCACTATGTTCACTGTACCAATGTGTTGACAGGTGGTACATCACTATATTCACTGTACCAATGTGTTGACAGGTGGTACATCACTATGTTCACTGTACCAATGTGTTGACAGGTGGTACATCACTATGTTCACTGTACCAATGTGTTGACAGGTGGTACATCACTATGGTCACTGTACCAATGTGTTGACAGGTGGTACATCACTATGTTCACTGTACCAATGTGTTGACAGGTGGTACATCACTATGTTCACTGTACCAATGTGTTGACAGGTGGTACATCACTATGTTCACTGTACCAATGTGTTGACAGGTGGTACATCACTATGTTCACTGTTCCAATGTGTTGACAGGTGGTACATCACTATGTTCACTGTACCAATGTGTTGACAGGTGGTACATCACTATGTTCACTGTACCAATGTGTTGACAGGTGGTACATCACTATGTTCACTGTACCAATGTGTTGACAGGTGGTACATCACTATGGTCACTGTACCAATGTGTTGACAGGTGGTACATCACTATGGTCACTGTACCAATGTGTTGACAGGTGGCACATCACTATGTTCACTGTACCAATGTGTTGACAGGTGGTACATCACTATGTTCACTGTACCAATGTGTTGACAGGTGGTACATCACTATGTTCACTGTACCAATGTGTTGACAGGTGGTACATCACTATGTTCACTGTACCAATGTGTTGACAGGTGGTACATCACTATGTTCACTGTACCAATGTGTTGACAGGTGGTACATCACTATGTTCACTGTACCAATGTGTTGACAGGTGGTACATCACTATGTTCACTGTACCAATGTGTTGACAGGTGGTACATCACTATGTTCACTGTACCAATGTGTTGACAGGTGGTACATCACTATGTTCACTGTACCAATGTGTTGACAGGTGGCACATCACTATGTTCACTGTACCAATGTGTTGACAGGTGGTACATCACTATGTTCACTGTACCAATGTGTTGACAGGTGGTACATCACTATGTTCACTGTACCAATGTGTTGACAGGTGGTACATCACTATGTTCACTGTACCAATGTGTTGACAGGTGGTACATCACTATGTTCACTGTACCAATGTGTTGACAGGTGGCACATCACTATGTTCACTGTACCAATGTGTTGACAGGTGGCACATCACTATGTTCACTGTACCAATGTGTTGACAGGTGGTACATCACTATGTTCACTGTACCAATGTGTTGACAGGTGGTACATCACTATGTTCACTGTACCAATGTGTTGACAGGTGGCACATCACTATGTTCACTGTACCAATGTGTTGACAGGTGGTACATCACTATGTTCACTGTACCAATGTGTTGACAGGTGGTACATCACTATGTTCACTGTACCAATGTGTTGACAGGTGGTACATCACTATGTTCACTGTACCAATGTGTTGACAGGTGGTACATCACTATGTTCACTGTACCAATGTGTTGACAGGTGGTACATCACTATGTTCACTGTACCAATGTGTTGACAGGTGGTACATCACTATGTTCACTGTACCAATGTGTTGACAGGTGGTACATCACTATGTTCACTGTACCAATGTGTTGACAGGTGGTACATCACTATGTTCACTGTTCCAATGTGTTGACAGGTGGTACATCACTATGTTCACTGTACCAATGTGTTGACAGGTGGTACATCACTATGGTCACTGTACCAATGTGTTGACAGGTGGTACATCACTATGTTCACTGTACCAATGTGTTGACAGGTGGTACATCACTATGTTCACTGTACCAATGTGTTGACAGGTGGTACATCACTATGTTCACTGTACCAATGTGTTGACAGGTGGTACATCACTATGTTCACTGTACCAATGTGTTGACAGGTGGTACATCACTATGGTCACTGTACCAATGTGTTGACAGGTGGTACATCACTATGTTCACTGTACCAATGTGTTGACAGGTGGTACATCACTATGTTCACTGTACCAATGTGTTGACAGGTGGTACATCACTATGGTCACTGTACCAATGTGTTGACAGGTGGTACATCACTATGTTCACTGTACCAATGTGTTGACAGGTGGTACATCACTATGTTCACTGTACCAATGTGTTGACAGGTGGTACATCACTATGGTCACTGTACCAATGTGTTGACAGGTGGTACATCACTATGTTCACTGTACCAATGTGTTGACAGGTGGTACATCACTATGTTCACTGTACCAATGTGTTGACAGGTGGCACATCACTATGTTCACTGTACCAATGTGTTGACAGGTGGTACATCACTATGTTCACTGTACCAATGTGTTGACAGGTGGTACATCACTATGGTCACGGAGGATCAGGAGTCACCTTGTTCTGGGGCTGTGCGGGACAAGCAGCAGGACAGGTCGTGGAAGCTGTACGACAACTCCAGCAACCACTAGCTCAATCCCATCTTTAATATATCTACAATCATCTACCTGACCTCTACAAAAACATCTACATTATTATTATAATCCCTTACGTGAACTAAGTTCAGCTAATCAGAATAATGTCCGAGAAAAAATATATAGCGATAGAATTGTTTAATTTTCATAAAGCGTTAGAGAACAAAGTAATCTCTAAGAACTAAAATTACAGAACAATTTCCTTCCATAGTTGTTGTTTCTTATCCCATAATTATCTCATGGAATAGAGTGTAGGGGTTCAGCTTTCATTGATCATGGCACCATGATCCAGGTACACTTTGGTGAAATTCTGACTTTGCCTGCCTTCCATAGTTAATTTGTATAGTTATGTTGAATACTTTGATTTCCTTTTCCCTTCTCTCCTTTTTTTTTTGTTTTTTATTTCATGAAAATGATGTATGGCGAGTCCTTACAGGAGGGAAATGTCCTAATAAAGCTGTTGTTGTTGTTTATTTCGGTAAAATTATAAATAAAAGACAAAACGATGAGGAAAGAGTTTTCTAAAATATAACATTAATATATATATATAGATATGTAAATTTAGAGGAGTAAATTGATCTATAAAAACATCGGATACCTCTCCCGTCAAAATAGACATTAAAACTAGACGCTATCTATTGACTGTCGTCGCGATAGCGTCTGGTTTTGACGTCTATTTTGACGTCAATGCTTTTATGGATATATTCACTTCCTTAAATTTATATATATATATATCACATTTGTACTATATTTTCACATTGTGTAGCGCTCTCGCGCAATTCTGGCCTTAACTAACCGTTTCATGATTTTTCAAGATTCCTTAATGACCAATTTTTGGTCGTTGAGGTACAGCTTGCACCACGCTGATGAGGGCCAACAGCCCGAAACGCGTCCGTGTTTAGCTTTTCTTGATTAATCAAGAATGGGTAATTGGCCAATTCTTGAATAATTAAAAATCAACGAGAATAGTTGATATTTATTCCGATAGATAGCGCAAGCCATCAGCAACATTCAGTTGCACGATAAGGAGATACCTTTTTTATAATATATATATATATATATATATATATATATATGGAAATTTTGATGGGAGGATATTGCTCTAAAGAGACAAGGGTCGCCTCTCCCGTCAAAATAGACGTCAAAACTAGAAGCCATCTATTAAAGTAATGTTATATCTATAATATATGAAAAAAATTGTGAGTATAAAAAAGATAAATAAAAGATTTATATGTTAAGTGTTTTTGTTATATATAATATAAATTTTGAAAAATTGTTGACTATAAATAAAGATGTTTTATAAATAAAGACTTTTAGTTTTTATTCAAATATATACATTGTAAGTGCAAAAGTCGAACTGCTTTTCATATATGTAGACATGTGGAGCATCTACAGTTAAAACAGTCGCCTACCTCTACCCACCATGATTATCATGGCCTGTACCATGTGTACTAGATATCTGGTTCAACTATTAACATTAATAGGTACCGCTCAGCAAGAGCAACCTAGTTTATGATAATTGAAACAATGAATAATATGTGAAGGTTATTCACATATTAAACTAAATTTTAACACGGGATTCAATCCCGGTTCATGACTGTCGGGAATCGAGCGTGTTACCCTCTTACCCACCGATTTTTTGTACTAGATATAAGCAAAAAAAAAAAAAACTTTTCATATCACATCCTTACCAATCATAACTCATCAATGAGGCACACTAATTGAAACTTAGTTTTATAGTTTATTGGTATTAAAGGTAAGCTTAACAATAATCTCAGCAATTTTTCTTTACAAGGAAAGACACATTACAATATACGAGAGGTTGATTTAAATGAATACACTCATGGACAAAAGGAAGTTGTACCTTTTAGCATGTACACTGCTGGTCACCCAACACCAAGAAAGACAGGAGATATCACAACAAAATTTATTTTGTAGATAACATGATGACCAAGTATCAAATGAGCGAGCGCGGACAAAGCTTTACTACACATACGGGCAGTAGTATAGCGACCTCACTACACCTCGGCAACCGCGTGGCTGGGAGAACACCTCACTACGCATGCGCGCGGGCGGCATCCGGGACTCTCTTGCCACGCGCGTCGTCAACAACAAGGCTTGCTTCCAGCGGCCGTTACTTCTTTCCTCTCTATATATTTCTGGCTTTAAATAAATTAACTTATTTTATAAAAAATAATTATAATTTTATCAGCGGCCTTTCCACAAGCCACACCAACACGCACGCAACCATCCCACATATTTATAGACTTCTGCGAAGTGTGGTTCCTGCCTGAATCAGTAGCCAGAGTATCCCCCATTGTTGAAGATCACCGCTGCCACACCCCTCGGTATTGATTCAAAGACTCTTTGGATGTGTTCTTGGGGTATAGCAGACCAAGCAGCTTCCACACGTTGCCAAAGTTGATCTGGTGTGGCAGCTGGGGATGTAATCTGGATCAATCGTTGAGCAACCATGGACCACATGTTTTCTATTGGCGAAAGTTCCGGAGAGCGAGCCGGCCAGGGAAGCAATTCAATCTGGCGATTGACGAAGAACCTTTAGACAATGCGTGCCACGTATGATCGCGCATTATCCTGTTTAAATATGGCTGTGGGCAAGCCCTGAAGGACAACTGGCTCCAACACCTCGGAGATGTAGAGTTGGCTGTTCAAAGTACCGGCAATGCGTACTAGAGGAGTGCGAGAGTGATATCCAATACCGCCCCATACCATAACACCCGGTGTAGTGTGGCGGTGCATAACGCAGCTGTTCAGCATTCTCTCTCCACGGTGTCTCCAGACTCGACCATCGTGGTGTTGCAGACAGAAGCGTGACTCGTCAGTAAAGGCAATTTCATTCCATTCTGCCGTCCACATCCTTCTTTCATCGCACCATTGGCGGCGGAGACGTCTGTGGTTCTGCGTCAAGGGTAGACGAAGCAATGGACGTCTTGCGGTTAGACCACTCTGCTGTAAACGGCGTCGAATGGTACGCGCAGACACTGGATGATGCGTTACATACTGAATGTGCTGTGCTACGGTTCGTGATGTGACTGAGCGATCTGTCACTGCCATGCGCACAATTTGCTTGTAAGCACGTGAAGTGTGCATTGAGGTGGATGCGATCGAACACGTCGGTCCGTCGTACCTTCCTGCATCCAACGATCACATATCCGCATTACAGTTGTTTGGTTTCGTCCAACACGACTACCGATTTCCCTGAAAGATAATCCACAATCTCGGTAGGCCACTATCCTTCCTCTGGTGAACTCTGATACTCGTATTCAGACAACAACTCTGAAAGATACACTCATAGACAAAATCTTAAGGAAGTTGTTCCTTTTAGCATGTATATCGGGATTCAGACAATAACTCTGAAAGATACACTCATGGACAACACTTAAGGAAGTTGTTCCTTTTAGCATGTATATCGGGATTCAGACAATAACTCTGAAAGATACACTCATAAACAAAATCTCAAGGAAGTTGTACCTTTTAGCATGTATATCGAGATTCAGACAATAACTCTGAACGATACACTCATAGACAAAATCTTAAGGAAGTTGTACCTTTTAGCATGTATATCAGGATTGAGACAATAACTCTGAAAGATATTACAGTGACATTTATTGAAGACAACACGAGATCACCAGGTGTGAAAAAAATTTTGACGACCTGCGATATTAAATACTTTCTATTTCCAAAAGATTTGTCCATGAGTGTCGAAGATCCATCAGGGAATAAGTTACTTTATCAGTTTTTATTAACTTAAGCTTTCGGACTTATCTCTTCAACGGGAGTAACACAATAACCAAATAAATGCCGAAATATATATATATGTAGTAATGTAGATTGTTGTTTATCCTGTAGGATGACTGTAGTGTGGCATGTTGGTTGCAGTCGTGGTGGCCACAATGTGTAGAGTGGGTTCAGGTGTGATTGGGATTACACAAAAGGACATTTAAACAAAATAAACAAGACAGGAGAGGAGCTTCTTAAAATTTAATAATCGCGAGCTTTCGGACCGTGACGTCCTTCAACTGGTTATAGAATGAAAGTGTGAACAACTATATATAGAGCTAAGAAATACTAATTTACATATTGGAATTTAAAAGTATATACAACTAAATTAACATACTGCAGAGATCAACCAAGATTGCATATTTACATGTGAATTAAAATATAACGGCGTATACTATTGTGATTATGAGGGATAAGAAAGAAAGAAAGTAACTATGTATTTGATGTTGAAGGCATGATGACGGGAGGAATTTGGATAAGGTACTATTTCAACAGAATATGGTATGAGTCAGGTATATCGATATGTCTGTTGATACTATTGCATTGTAATGATATCATGGCCTCCAGGATCAATCTTTGATATTTGCTATTGATGTTCTTATAATGGATGGTTGGATTGGATAAATTAAACGAGTGACCTGTATTTGAGATATGGGTATATATTTGGGATGTTATGTTCTTATTGGTTATGTTCCTGCTGTGTTCATTCATTCTGATGGCCGCAGATCTACCCGTTTCCCCCACGTAAATGGCGGAGCATTGACGACATGGGACGGCATAGACCGCGCCTTCAGAATTACTATTGTTGGTGGGTTTGTTAGATCGGGTTATAGGGTTTCTGGTTATGGAGGCGATGTTAGGGTTATTGTAGTAGAATGTATTGATGCCGTATGGTTTCAGTATTGAAGCTATAGCAACTGACTGTGGACTGTAGGGGAGAGTGCAGTGACCTTTGTTTATTTGTGCCGGTTTTGTATAATTTGGGTTGTAAAAGTGTCTGTTGATGAATGAGATTGGGTAATTGGCTTTTGTCAAATGGGCTATTATCTTTGATTTCTCTATGTTTTGGAATATGTTAAGTGAACAATGTGTGAAGATCCGCTTGGTAAGGGTCTTCACTAAGCTTATTTTATGGGTAATGGGGCAGTGGGAGCTATAATGTGTGTAGTGTGGGGCTGAGTTGTTCTTATAGTAAACGGTAGTGTGCAAGAAGTTATTGGTACGGATTATTAAGATATCAAGGAAGGGAAGGACAAGAGAGGTTTCAGTTTCATATGTGAAAGAGATATCGGGATGAAATGAGTTTAGGTCCTTAAGTATATGGCTAACTGAGTCTATTTTTGTGATGCAGAATATATCGTCTATGTAGCGTTTCCAGAAGTATATGCTAGAGGATTGCTGTTGATTGATCCTTTCATCCAATGACACCATACAATAGTAATTCTGAAGGCGCGGTCTATGCCGTCCCATGTCGTCAATGCTCCGCCATTTACGTGGGGGAAACGGGTAGATCTGCGGCCATCAGAATGAATGAACACAGCAGGAACATAACCAATAAGAACATAACATCCCAAATATATACCCATATCTCAAATACAGGTCACTCGTTTAATTTATCCAATCCAACCATCCATTATAAGAACATCAATAGCAAATATCAAAGATTGATCCTGGAGGCCATGATATCATTACAATGCAATAGTATCAACAGACATATCGATATACCTGACTCATACCATATTCTGTTGAAATAGTACCTTATCCAAATTCCTCCCGTCATCATGCCTTCAACATCAAATACATAGTTACTTTCTTTATTTCTTATCCCTCATAATCACAATAGTATACGCCGTTATATTTTAATTCACATGTAAATATGCAATCTTGGTTGATCTCTGCAGTATGTTAATTTAGTTGTATATACTTTTAAATTCCAATATGTAAATTAGTATTTCTTAGCTCTATATATAGTTGTTCACACTTTCATTCTATAGCCAGTTGAAGGACGTCACGGTCCGAAAGCTCGCGATTATTAAATTTTAAGAAGCTCCTCTCCTGTCTTGTTTATTTTGTTTAAGTATCTAAATTTTGGAGAGTTGATTGTGTCGATTTACAAAAGGACATGTTGGATGTCACCACAGAGATGGCAGGAGAGTAAGTGAAGCCGACACCGGTCAGGGGAGATCTGTCTAGAGGGGTCTGTCAATCCTCGTGTCTCAAAGCGGACTAATCTGTTTGATTAAGAAGGGGCACACCTGGGAACCCGACTTGTTTTTCGGACCTTTTTCCTCTACAGGCGCCGACTGTCAATACCTCGAAATTTTATTTTTGTCACCTTGGCAATTACACTATATAACACATGGGGATATATACAGGGTGATCCAAAAGTCCCGCACAACTTTAAAAATTAATAACTCCCCGAATATTTGCGCTAGAGCAATGCGGTAAACACCATTGTATTCAGGATGCAATGGGATTTTTTATGGCAAATAATGAAAAATTTGAAATTGATTTTAGTTACAATTTTATTCGCCAGATGGCGCTCTACCAGAATCAGAGATTCAGCGGCCAAATTGTTTGATAAATTGAAAAATATAACTGATCGACACGTATTTTTCCTTTTTGAATACTAGGAAAGAACCCTATAATAATATCAAATAACAAATTAATAAAACACCACTTATCCAAAAGTATGAAGAATTGGTTAACGATTTTCAAATACAATCAGAGATATGTAAAATAGGTAAATGCAAATTAAAACATGTAGCAAAAAGAAAATTGATATTTTAGATACGGTTTGTTTCCGGAGATAATAAATTTCTAATATTTTTAATTCAACTCTCACTCAGTGTCGATTATGTTTATTTTAATTCATTTGAAAAATATGTATCTATCTCTCTCTCTCTCTGATAATTTATTTTACTCTGGAATGTCGTTGTTGTTTTTGTAGTGTCCAATAAATAGCCTCAGATGTCTCCATGCATTTCTATCACAGCAGCAGCAGCAGCAATGTCCACTATCTTGGATGTATAAAGCTGCTGCTCTGGGTCTATGTCAATTTTCTGCAAGGCTGCGGGCATGAGAATATGTGGGTAGGTGTTAGTTCCACACCAGGACAGTTGTTGCATGTTCTATAGGTTCTTGTGCAATCTGGATGTATTTTCATTCCTTTTTATTTTTTGTTCTAAGTCTTGTTATAGTTTTTGTCAGTTTTCTCTCAGAGTTTATTTCACATATTTGATCTTTTCTTATTTTTTGTTTAATTATCTTGTATTTTGCCAAAGCATCAGCGTCAAATACTGACATTTGTTCTTTATTTTGGCTCAGCTTTCTGGCTTCCTTTGCCAAATCAACTGCCATTTCATTACCCCCGATCTCAACACGGGCAGGAATCCATTGTAGAATGCAGTTATTCTCCAATGATTCCAGTTGGGTAAGTAACGAGTTTATTTTCTGTGTGATTCTAGTATTGCCCTTCTGAATTGCTTCTAGAGCGGATATGGAGTCGCTGTATATTAAAATTCCTTCTGCTTGATGCAGGGATGGTTGGTTAAGGCATAAATCAAGAGCTTTCCAGATAGCTGTCAGTTCACAAGTGAAGTTTGACGAAATCTGTCCTGCTCCTTCTTTGATTTTGATGTTTGTTCCATCTTGCAGTATTATGTTAATTCCGGCCCCTCCATTACTCAGGGTAAGGTCTGAAGATCCATCTGTATATGCTGTTAAAGGGCGTGGCCTAGAATTTTTAATCAAGAATTTGTACTATGATGACATAGCCGTTAATATTACAAACACATTAGACCTCGAAGCCCAAGGTATCAAAGTCTACCTCAATCAAAACAAAGCCATCAACATATACAATATGTATCACCCTCCAAACAATACATTTATTGACGATGGAACAATGGCTCAATTTCTTACAGACAACACTATTTTTGTAGGTGACCTTAATGCCAAACATCAACTATGGGGATGTTCTACGCCAAACCCAAGAGGCAAAATACTATCAAACATATTTGACGACAATGCCTTCATGTGCTTAAATGATGGGAATCCTACCCATCATTCCTACAAGCTATAATACTGCATAAGCCCTTGATATAAGTTTTTACTATCCTGACATTTTCCACAAATGCAAATAGCAAATATTAAAAAGTCTTGTAAGTGATCATTTGCCTAATTTGATATAAATTAGCACCAAGACCAAAACTAGCTCAATTAAGAAAAATTCTGGAATTTCAAAAAGGCTAATATGGTATCTTTCGAAAACACCATTATTAAAGCAGCCAAAGTTTCAATACCAAGAGGTAATATTAAGAAATGGATTCCAAATTATACACACCAGGCAAAAACTATTCAAACACTTATAACTAAAAGAAATGAACTACAAAAAAGTGCACACAAAACCAAACAAATTGTATAACTGAACTGAACATTGTGATTGCAAAAATAAAAAGATTATACGTAAATGTAAAAAGGGAAACATGGAAACAAACTTGTGAAAACCTGAACCCAAGAAACCCAAATACAAAACTTTGGAATTTGGCAAAACAAATTGACAGAGCCTAGCCACAAACTGAAAACATAAATATGATTAAGAATTCAGATAGTACACCAGCAACTAATTACAAAATTGCTGCCAATCTTTTAGGTAATTCATATCAAATAACTAGTAAAATCAAGGTTGAAAAAAGAAAGATTATTCATGACTGTAAAATATCACCAGCACTCATAATATTTTCCATGAAAAAAATCAATATGAAAAAGCTAGCTTATGCATAAGAAAACACTGACCTAAACAAGACTCCTGGGCCAGATGGAATCCATGGCCGAATGATATCAAACTTGGGCAAAATTGGCAAAGAAAGACTTCTTAATATTTTCAATAACTCCTGGAAAACTGGAAAATTGCCTCAAGACTGTAAAAATGCAACAATAATTCCCATTAAAAAACTTGACAAATCTGCTGATGACCCAAAAAACTACCGACCTATCTCCCTAACAAATATTTGCTGCAAATTAATGGAAAAATTATACTCAGACGACTCACCTACCACCCCGACACAAGAAATCTCTTACCAGAAGAACAATATAGATTTAGGAAAGGACATGGGACAATAGACCAACTCTTATTTTTCACACAAAAGGTAAAAGATGCACAAAACAAACAAACCAACTAACCACACCATAGCTGCTTTTTAGACCTTACACAAGCTTTTGATAAGGTATGGAAAAACAAGTTAATTACAAAATTATACAAACATTTCAAAATTGATGGAAAAGCTATCACTTGGATAAATGATTCCCTTAAAAATATATAAATCAGGGTCAAATATAATGGCACTCTATCTAAAACATTCAAATTGTACCAAGGATTACCACAAGGATCAATCCTTAGCCCAACTCTCTTCACCCTATTTATAGCAGGCATAGAAGAAAAATTTTCACATATAACCAATATTGGACTTTTCGCTGATGACATTATTCTATAGAGTAGCAACACTAACTGGAAAAAAGCTGAAAGAGATTTGAACAAGACTCTTCTCCACCTAGAAAAATTTGCTAATAAAGATAAATTAGAATTTAACCCCCAAAAATCTGAAACCTGTCTTTTTAATACCGATAAGAAACTATACAAAATAAGACCAAATATTATTCTGAAAGAACAACAATTGCAATATAATAAACATCCTAAATATCTCGGCTACACCCTGGATCCAGAAATTAACTCCAGTAAGCATATTGAAGGAGTTGTTAGAAAAGGAAGAGACCGACTAAATATCTTGAAATATATTTCAGGAAAAGTGGGGAGCTGAAGCAACAACACTAAAATTAACTTACACATCTCTAATGAAACTTATCTTGGAATATGGCTATTAAATCTATGGTACAGCATCTGAAACAAATCTAAAAACACTGGAAAGGATACAACTAAATGCAGCTAGAATTATTGCAGGTCTTCGAAATACCTGCCCTAATGATATTGTACTTTACGAGGCAGACATTATGCCCTTGAAGGATAGAATAAGCTACAATCTGCCAAAATATATAAACAAAATCAAGAGTTATGAAAACAAACACAGAACTTTCAATTACATACTTAATTGGGAACCCAATATAAGACTCAAAAAAGAAGGCCTTCTCCACCTGGCCAAAAGAAATAGATTTTTAAAATATAAAGCGGAAAAATATTATTTAGCTGAAAAAATATCTCCATGCGAACCACTAACAAAATGTTATTTTTAATGCCACTTCAAATGAACCCACCAACAGACAATACCAAAATCCAGAATACTTAAAACAATTATCATTAGAAATAATTAATAAAATTCCTAAAAATGCAATAACTATCTATACCGATGGTAGCAGAGACGAGTTGGGACACACTGGCAGTGGCTCTCTCATTAAAACCACAAATGGCATTGAGAAAATAAACAGAAGGAACCCAGAATTTTGCTCAGTCTTCAGATCAGAACTTATAGCCATCTATGAAGTCTTAAAATCCACCAGAAACATTAAAAATCACGATATATGGATTATTACTGATAGTAGAAGTGCCATACAACACTTGAGTCACACAGGGGATCTTAGAGACAAATTAAGCAGGAACATAATTGGCTATCTCCAAAAACTCTCAATACCTAAAAAATTCACCTTCAATGGATACCCTTACATGTTAGCATTGAAGGCAATGAAGCTGCTGATGCGCTAGCGAAAAAAGGCACAAAAGAACCCTTGCTACAGAAAAATAAACTTACTTTTAAAGAAATAGAAACAGTAGCCAAAATAAAAAAGAACTGGAGGATCCCACCTTGGTATTCCCTAGAAGCAGATGGCCACCCAGACCTTTAGGTCCACAAGCCGGCATCCGAAACATGCCCTTCGCTGCTATTCTGTTCAACTCATAAGCCAAGTAACGGTATCCAAGCTAGTGCTTGGACATTGTACCTGGAAACACCACCTCCCAGACAACGTGTCTGGAAGGATTTCTATACCGGTGGCCTTTAATCATAGCAAAATAGGAAACTATCTACTGTGTCCAGCAGGGACCGCGGGGAGGCAGCCCCCGGTCGACTCTGTTCACTCACAGCTGAGGAAAAGCTCAGCTGCCACATCGTGGGCTTTCTCAAGAAGCTTGCTGTGATTTCTCAGCAGCTTACTCTTGATCGCGCCACTCGCCCTACTTCTCTCTTCCTGCACACCCACTACCCTTGGACAATCCAAGACGTAGTGGCGTGCATTCATATCCCTTTCTCCATAGACGCAATCAGGGTTTCTCTTAATTTTAAATCTGTGGAGACTTGCGGAAGAGCCCATGTCCCGAACTACCCTAATGAGTTTGTGGGACATTACCTTACAGAGGTACTTGGGTGTTGTTACCCCATTGAATACCTCTCTCCCCTTCACACTGTTCCTCCATCTGTCCAACCATAAGTCCTGGACGTGCCCCCTGATCCTCCTATAAACTTCTTTCTTGGTCACTGGGGTCCTCAGTGATCTACCTCTAAAGCATCCCCTGCCTTAGCGAGCCTGTCTGTGAACTCATTACCTTCGATGAGGCTGTGTCTCCTAAACCAAGGAAGCTCCGGAGCCCGCGTCATCATCTCCAGCTCCTGGATTATTTGCCGCGCGAGTTGCCCTTTCTCCAGATTGATGGCGACGAGGGCCGACATACAATCTGAATAGAGGCGGTCCGGGCTGAAGTTCTTCTCGGCACACACTCTGAGGGCTACCCTGATCGCAACCAGCTCGGCTGAAAAGACCAATTCGTCCACTCTGAGTGTTAAACTTTCTTGGAAGATCAGCTCTCCATTAGTGAATATCACTACCCCAGCTCCAGTATTGGTTCCAGACTTACTACAATCAGTGAAAACCTCCGTGCCAATCCCTGTCTGCCCTCCAGGACTCCAATTCCACTTTAGCAACCACTGCGGAGGCTTCGTTGGATCCCTCTTCGATTCCAGGGCCCCCGCTTCAAGTCCCAGGGCATCTTCCCTGTTTTTCCAGATCTTCTGTCTGATGGTCTCCTCCTCTAGTTTCAATCCCAGGGGAAAAAGCCCAGCGAGGACCAAAAAGGCCTCACTGCTGGTAGTTCGATATCCCCCTGTGATTCTGAGTGCCGCTGTCCTCTGCACTCTCTCTAGAGTTGTTGCCACCTTCGATCCCTGTTTCGGCGCCACCAAGCCCCGGAAGCATATAGCAAGATTGGCTCGACACAGGAGAGGCAGAGGTTCCTAAAAATAGCACCCTCTTTCTCTCCCCCCCCCCCCTGTTGAGAGCCAACCAGGACAGGCCTGCACAACGCCTCCCTGCCTCTCGCCACCATCTCCTCCGCCTGGTATTGCCAACCCATCTTGTCATCAATGACCACCCCCAGAATGGTCATCCTATTGACCACGCTACCCTCCGTCCTTCCATCCGGATAGCCGGCTTGTGTTCCCATTTGATCCCTTTCCTTTTAGTTCTTATGTCCCTAGGCTTAAAGCTGAGGGCTTTAGTTTTGGAGACATTGAACTTAAGGCCCAGATCGAGAGAATTTGGAGAGAAGTTCCAACACACTTCTCAGCCTTCGCTCTCGAAGCAGCCTCAATGATGAGGAACTGCTCGTCAGCATAGAGAACCAGCCTGGCTCCCTCAGGGAGCTCCTCCTGGAAAACGGTGTTTACCAGGATATTCCACAGAATAGGTCCGCAGCAAGAGCCCTGGGGGCAACCCCTAGCACAGTTTCTTTCCAACTTCCGCCAACCAAAATTGAGGCTAATCCGTCTATCCCTCAGGAAGTCACGAACCAAGCTTCACAAATTATCAGGACAACCCATGTCCATCAAATTTCTCATCAGCTTGTTCCAGCTCATGGAGTTGAACGCGCCATCAATGTCCAGGGCCACGAAAAGAACCAAGCACCCTTATTTAAGCCCATCTCAACCCCCTCTAACACCTGGTTCAGAGCTGTTGGTTGTGGACTTTCCTTCCCTAAAACCATGTTGGAAAGAGGAAAGGAGCTCATTACTCTCTAGCCAATGCTTCAGTCGCTGAGCTAGTAGGCTATCCAGGACCATACCTAGACACACTAGTAAAGAAAGCGGACTATAATCATTAGGAGAATTACCCTTTCTACCAGACTTTTCGAGAAGCACTATTCGGGCAACCTCCATGCCTCAGGAAATGTACCAGTGTCCAGGCACCTATTGAATAACCTAGAAAGAAGCGATGGGTGCATCCTTACCAGGGCTTTCACGACCGTGTTATCGATCCCTTCGGGACCAGGAGATTTCCTTTTCCAGAACTTGAAAGCCGTCAGTTTCACCTCATTCTCAGAAAAGAGCGTATCTACCAAACCACAAGTGGTCAGAGATATCTCGTCCTCTGGTTCCTCGTTTCCGAAGTGCCGATCCAAGTTGTTTTTATTTTGTCTTCTGCTTTCGAGCGAGTAGGTCTAGAACACATTCTCTCTGAATTTTCTCATTGTTGGTGGATGAAACAGCACCAGTGATTATTTTGGCCGCTTTTGCTTGAACACTGTCTAGTCTTACTTTTAGTTATGAGCTTGAGGGAGCCCAGACCGGTGTTGCATATTCCATTATCGGCCTTATTAAGGTGGTATATCTTGTTCTGAGAATTCTGGGTTTTGCTCCCCAATTTTTTCCACATAGCCTTCTCAGAATGTTTAGTTTTCTGATAGCTCTATTTGAGGTGCTAATTATGTGTTCTGAAAATTCCAATTCCTCATCAATAATAATTAAAATAATTTTGTTGACATCTTGTCAATACATGCACAGTCTGCACTATTAAAAAAAGATAATATGCATTATATACACTATGTACAATGAATATAGCGCCTCTGCCAGCGCTGCAGAATTTGGTGGAGAATCGCCAGTGGGTCTCCAGCGACACCACGCATTTTGCGATCTACGATGAATACGTAGATCGCGTACTTCGCCGCTTAGGAGATGGTGATGGTGTGGTCCTCGAGACCAACTTGAAAGATCCAGGACTGCAGTATCACACCTAGGTATTATGGATTTCTAATTTTATCAATTATTTGTTTGTTTATGCTTATTTTGTGGTTATATTTATGCCTTTTTCCCTGTGTGTGGAGAAGACGCATAGGTTTGGTTTTATTGGGTTTATGGTCATTTGGAGTTCCATTGCCCACTTCTCCAGTCCTCTCATTGATGTGTTCAGTATTTTTTACGATTTTTCTATGCTGCTACTTGTGTGCCATATGGCTATATCATCTGCATAACAGGCAACCTTTGTGTCTTCAGTGAGGTAAGGATGGATGTCGTTAATATATAGCAGATAGAGTAGAGGACTGAGCACAGATCCCTGAGTTACACCAGCCCATGTTCTTCCTTCCTTGGAATATTCTCCATTGACCCGAACCTTTAACTTTCTTCCCCTTAAGATGTCTGCAATCCAGATTAAGGTTGTTCCTCTTACTCCGATGTTGTGCAGCTTTTCACGTAATTTATCCCTCCACACTCGATCAAAAGCTGAGGTCATATCAAGGAATATAGCCGTGGTCTTCTTTGGCGGTTTTTCCTGGAAAGAATCTATTATTGATTGACAGAAGTAGAACAGTTGATCAGTCGTACAGTGCTGGGATCTATAGGCAGTTTGGTAGAGGTTTATTTTATTATTGTTAGTGAGCCAGACTATGAGCCTAGAGTGGATAATTCGTTCTGGTATTTTACAAAGTATGCTGGTGAGAGCAATTGGCCGATAGTTCTTGTATTCCTTGGCATCTTTGTTTGGCTTCAGTATTGGCACTATAATTGATATATTCCAATTCTTTGGTAGTTTACCAGTTTGCCATGAAATGTTCAGTATTCGTAGGAGTTGATTATTAGCTTTGTCTTCAAAGTGTTTAATCATTTGACCAAAGATTAGATTATCTCTTGGTGACCTCTTGGATTTTTTTATTGATAAGTTTAGCACATTCAGTGTGAAGTCTCTCAAGAAAATATATTGTTGATGGAAGTTTCTTGCTTGTGTTTAACTAACTGGTTTATATTATTTTTAGAGTCCTGTCTTCATTCGTATAGTTGAGTATGGAAGTGCTTGAAAGATATTCAGCAATTATGTCAGCCATCTGTTTGTTCTCGTTCTCGCTGTTTTATTCATATCAGTTAGAGTATTGTAGGATTGGTGTTTGTTTTGATTGTTTTCTAACACTCTAATCATATTCCAAGTGTTGGCTGTCCTTTCTTGGGTCCATTTTTTCGCAGAATTCTGCCATTTTTCTCTTTTTTACATATCCAAATTTCTTGTTCTATTTTGTGACTAATTTCAAAGAGTTCATTTCTGTTTTCTTCTGTTTTATTTTTTTAAGAAGTTCATTGATATTGTCTCTCTCTCTGAAATCATTGCCTCGATGTTGTGGTCCTTCCAGTAAGGTATCCACAGGTCTTTACGTCTACTTCTAGGTATCGATGCTTTTGCAGCTTTTGAAATGTTCGAAGAGAATTTTTCCAAGTTTTTGTCAAGCGTTCTGTAATTCAATTTTTCGTTGCACAGTTCTTCAAGCTTTTCTGTGAATTTTTTTCAAGTCGGCTTTCCTAAAGTTCCATGTTCTTTTATTCAAATGGACATTCTCAATTTTGAAGTTTAGGGTTGTTAAAATTGGTCTGTGGTCACTTATTGCACCTCTCAGGATTTTTCATTGTGTTGTGGGTGCGATGTTGTAATTTATCGCTGTGATGTCTATTGCGGATTCTGTGCCTGTGGACTTAGATAGGTAGGTGTTCTCTCCGTTATTTAACGGTGTAAGGTCGAGGTCGGTTAGCATGTCCTCAACCTGCTGACTTTTGTTATCCAGGACAGGTGATCCCCAAATTGAACTTTGGCGTTAAATTCGCCGAGTATGATTGTGATATCCGAAGACGCTTCACTTAATGTCTCTATTGTGTGTACCCATACAAAATTCAAAGATTTCACGAGCTGAAAGTTGGCGATTTTGAGATGCGTCAAGAATTCGCTGTATGGATTTTCCGGCAAATTGATATTGATGAAAACTGGCTGTCGAATGTTCTGTGGACAGATGATGCTCACTTTTATATAAACGGAGAATTTAACATTCAAAACTGCCTCATTTTGGCAACAGAAAACCCTAGGATTTTTACAGAAATGCCACTTTACCAGCCTAGAGTTTTAGTTTTATTTTTGTGTGGGTTCACTTCTTTTATTATTGGGCCATTTTTCTTTGAAAAATCAATGGAAGAACTTTTAAAACCTTTTTTGTAACTCTCTCTCTCTCTCTCTCTCTCTGCTCTCTCTCTCTCTCTCTCTCTGCTCTCTGGTGAACGTTATGTTCAACTTTTGAGAGAAAAGGGTATTCCCATATTGCAGGGCAAAAGCACTAAGCGAAATAACATTCATGAAAGATGGAGGACCTCCTCATATCTCCCGAGGTGCCAAACAATTGCTGAAGGATACGTTCGGTGAAAATCGTGTGATAAGTCGCCACTTTATATACCAGTGGCCTTCAAGATCACCAGACTTGACGCCTTGTGATTTTTTTCTATGGGGGTACATTAAATCGTGTGTTTATCGATGCTGGCCTACCACATTGGCCATGTTGAAGGCTTCTATCAGATGGCACGTTTTATCAATTTCAACAGATATGTTATTTAATGCTGTCCATTCTGTCATTTATCGTCTGCAGGCGGTGATTGAGAATAAAGGGTGCCACATTGAGCAAGGATTGTGACCTAATACAAGAGAGAAGGCAGTCACCTCATGTATTATATTATCTACCAATATTTTGCAGCTCTTTGTGTTGGGATATGGGGATAATAAATGCTTGCCTCACATCTTGACTCTTTTTTTATGAACATTAATATTTTGTTTGTCATTTGCTCACATATTATGTCGTGCAAACCAGAGTGTTATAACTTCTCAAATAACACTGGTACACACAATTTTTCCCCCTTATGTTTAGTTTTCGCTTTTCGCTCATTAGAAGAAATAGCATAAGGAATATTTTCTGTACACCAATAATTTTAGAAATTTTGTGAAAAAAAAATAATACAAAATGATTTTACTGCCACGTTTTTCAACGCAAAAGGTCGATTTAAAAATTAATTTTATTTGAGGGGACACATTTTTTGAAATTGTGTACAGTATAATAAACAATGATAACATTTGACAAGCCCATAGGATATTTGGAATAAAGTACGACAAATATATTTTGTCACTCCCCTCTATATTTCATTTGTTGGATCATGACAAATATCCAGTTTAACATTTCAAAAATTCGTGTATTGATATCAGCAGTGTTTTTCAAGCATTCAATCTATTTCACAAAACCCCATATAAAATATAAATATTTTTGCTACATGTTTTAATTTGCATTTACCTATTTTACATATCTCTGATTGTATTTGAAAATCGTTAACCAATTCTTCATACTTTTGGCGAAATGGTGTTTTATTAATTTGTTATTTGATATTATTATAGGGTTCTTTCCTGGTATTCAAAAAGGGAAAATACGTGTCGATCAGTTATATTTTTCAATTTATCAAACAATTTGGCCGCTGAATCTCTGATTCTGGTAGAGCGCCATCTGGCGAATAAAATTGTAACTAAAATCAATTTCGAATTTTTCATTATTTGCCATAAAAATTCCCATTGCATCCTGAATACAATGGTGTTTACCGCATTGCTCTAGCGCAAATATTCGGGGAGTTATTAATTTTTAAAGTTGTGCGGGACTTTTGGATCACCCTGTATATTGGAATATATGACAACATACATTATATAAAAATAAAAAAAGTATATCCTGACCAGGAGCACATGTGCTTCACAGAAGGCAGAGCGCCATCTGGTGGAACAGAATTCAACTAAACATTGATTTAACCTGTTCCCTTATATTTGGCCAACCCAATTTCTTGATAAATCAAGAAAAGCCATCCACGAACGTGTTTCGGGCTGTTTGCGCTTGTCAGCGTGGAGTAGCGTTTATTTTTAATATAAACACCTGAACCACATTTTTTTCTATTGTTTTTTTTTTCATATTATATATTAATTATAATTATATAATTCTAAAACACAACTTTGAAAAGTCGATCACCAGATGGCACCACCTTACATTCTATAAATGAATTGTTGTTGTTTCCTTTGGCCGGTACAAAACCTCTTTTGTGAATACATGTGTCAATGAAACTATTATAGACACGTATGATTCTTTTGTGAATACATGTGTCAATGAAACTATTATAGACACGTATGATTCTTTTGTGAATACATGTGTCATTGAAACTATTATAGACACGTATGATTCTTTTGTGAATACATGTGTCAATGAAACTATTATAGACACGTATGATTCTTTTGTGAATACATGTGTCATTGAAACTATTATAGACACGTATGATTCTTTTGTGAATACATGTGTCAATGAAACTATTATAGACACGTATGATTCTTTTGTGAATACATGTGTCAATGAAACTATTATAGACACGTATGATTCTTTTGTGAATACATGTGTCAATGAAACTATTATAGACACGTATGATTCTTTTGTGAATACATGTGTCATTGAAACTATTATAGACACGTATGATTCTTTTGTGAATACATGTGTCAATGAAACTATTATAGACACGTATGATTCTTTTGTGAATACATGTGTCAATGAAACTATTATAGACACGTATGATTCTTTTGTGAATACATGTGTCAATGAAACTATTATAGACACGTATGATTCTTTTGTGAATACATGTGTCAATGAAACTATTATAGACACGTATGATTCTTTTGTGAATACATGTGTCAATGAAACTATTATAGACACGTATGATTCTTTTGTGAATACATGTGTCAATGAAACTATTATAGACACGTATGATTCTTTTGTGAATACATGTGTCAATGAAACTATTATAGACACGTATGATTCTTTTGTGAATACATGTGTCAATGAAACTATTATAGACACGTATGATTCTTTTGAAAATTAAATAAATTTCTACTATCCCTTACTGCAAAGGAAAAAAATTAAAGGGAGGGCCTGGCTCATCAGTGGTGAACCCTCCCAGCGGTGTCGCCAGTTTCATCTACCATACCGTGTTTCCCATAAATTTTTCCATTGCAGTAAGGACAGTAGAAATTGTTTATTTTTAAAACGAATCATACGTGTCTATAATAGTTTTGTATTTTCATAACAGATGGCATTCTATGCATCATAATATATGTCAATACATATTAATATCTTTTATGTTCTTCATATCTCGAGTCGGGTATTTCATTCTTAAACATTTATATCAATTTAAAACAATAATGATATGTTTTTATTATATTTTAAGAGATGTATCACGAATGTATAGCATTGGCATAATGCGTATAATTAAAATTAGCAAATAATTTCGCATCTCATCTCAATTTATATGTATATTTACATATACAGTTAAACCTGTCTATAGCGACCCCTCTTGGGACTCACAAAAATAGGGTGTTATAGAGAGGGGGTGCTATAGACAGGTCACTTTTAATGTAAATCGCATCTTACTACGTATTTAAAATCGGGCGCTATAGAGAGGAAGGCGTTATTTAGAGGGGGCGCTATAGACAGGTCACTTTTAATGTAAATCGCATCGTACTACGTATTTAAAATCGGGCGCTATAGAGAGGAAGGCGTTATTTAGAGGGGGCGCTATAGACAGGTCACTTTTAATGTAAATCGCATCGTATTACGTATTTAAAATCGGGCGCTATAGAGAGGAAGGTGTTATTTAGAGGGGGCGCTATAGACAGGTCACTTTTAATGTAAATCGCATCGTACTACGTATTTAAAATCGGGCGCTATAGAGAGAAAGGCGTTATTTAGAGGGGGTGCTATAGACAGGTTTAACTGTATATATATGTCGAATCCTGTCGACTCAATGTCGAATCCTGTCGACTTTCTGTGATATGCTGGCGACCTTATTTCTTTGCTGTGGTATTTTGGTTTACTGTATTGAGTCGTGGGGAAAGATGGTGATTGCGCAGTCGTGATGGTGGTGAATGGTAAAGCACACAGAGACGACTCAAAGGGGAATCCGAGGCATCAGAGAGAGAGAACGCAGCGACCAGTTGCGGACGGCGGGCCACTTACAAACGATCTGTCTGCTGCTGTCTGCTATCTTGCAACACTGAACTGACTAACTCCCTATTGGCTGCGGGGCATGCCCTTTTTATATGCTCAAGCGTGACGTCATCGGACGTACGGCGCCGCGGTGTCTGAGCGATTGATCTCAGGTTTTGGTTTTGGTAGTTTAGTTTTGGTTTCTACGTTCTCTCTAGATGTACCTTTGTATTTATTTGAACACACAAAAACGATACATACAAAGTTAATTGATCAAAAAAGGATTGGGTACAATGATTTAAAGTCCATATTAGAATAGGGGGTGTAAGAAGAGGTGGTGAGTATTTACACAGGTATTTATGATTCTTAAATTACCACAGATGGGCCCCCTGCGTTGAAGAGTTTAAAAAGGGGCAGCCTGAATTAAATTCTGGTAGATGGGAAGTAATTTTTGGGGAAAATTAATTGGGTAAACAAACAAGGCTATTTACAAGGTGGTAAGAAGTTGCGGTCGACAAGGTGACAATATGGTGATGAATTTGGTTGACAGCAGGATCAGCTTGAGAACATGGGTTTGCAAGGCGTTTTGCTAGGACGTCTTGTAACTAGTTAACAAGGGATCAAAAACAACTATTGTTCTCCACTTAGCGGTCTTGGGTGGGGATAAAAAAAAAAGAATGAAAATAGCGCGATGGTGAGTGAGTGAAAAAAAAATGCCTGCAGAGTCTTCAAGCTTGGTGTATGGACAAACTACATCAAGGGAATTTCTGCAAGTCTAAAAAAAAAATGAACATAAAAAAAAACATAAAGAAAAACATCACATTAAAAAAAAACTGACAAAGACATGGGTCGCGCTGGTGATGAAAAGAGCCGCTAAGATGGTAAGGTTTGGTGAAAGGCAAGGTAATTTCGTGGTTGTTGAGAGAGGTTTGGTGAAAGGCAAGGTAATTTCGTGGTTGTTGAGAGAAAACAATTGCAGAAGTTGAGAGGTGTGAAAAGAAAAATGGTGAAACAAAATTAAAATATAATGATATTTACAAAAGTGGGACAATGGTACTCGTCTCGAGTACTTGGGTGAGAGAGAAAAAAAAGGAAAAACATTGATTAAAATTTGTAAACAAGTCCACTTTAGGTTTTAAAGATCGCTTGAAAGATGTTGCAGTGGTTACATAGGGTGAGAAAAAAATGTGTGGGTACATAGGTTGACAAACGAGTCAATGTGCAGCATTGCGACAAGACATTGATTTTAAGGGAGATAGTTGCGGGGTAGTATGGTACAACACGTGGAGTACAAAAAAACATAAGGTTGGGATAAGCTATCTGTAATGTAATGGAAATAGTTGTCAGGACGTAGGTGGTGGGGAAGTTCTAAATAGACGTTGAACGGTTTCTCCTATCAAAATCCAGAGGATGGTAAGCAGTTGGAAAATGGCTTCTTGTAGTTGAAAAAGTCTATCAGTTTCTTGTGCGTATTTTCCTATGTAGATAAGCGTGATTAGCGGGACGGTCGAGAAGGGCATTGTTAGCGTGTAAATTAGGAGAATTAAGTGGAAAATGAAAAATGTTTTCATATTGTATCCTATATGTTTTATGAGAGAGATTAGTTGTGGGCTGAGCCATTTATGTTGGAGGGTTGATGACTTGACTTGGGACCGGGTTGGTTCATGATTGAATTGTAGCTGGGGAACTGGTGAAAAATTGTTACTTGAAGTCGATTCTACTTGGATTAGGGTAAAAAGACTTGGGGTTAGAGGTAGAAGAGGTTGGCTGCTGGATGGTTTGATCGGGAGTTGGTATTCTTGGAACAAGTCCGGTGAGAGATGTCGGAACGGAAACAAGTCATTGTCTTTGGGTTGAACAATATGTGCCTGCATGGTGGGGGGTGCTATATGAGGGACGCTTTCTGTGTAGGGTCTGAGTTTGTTGACATGTATTGTGTCGTGTTCCTTATCGAGCGGTTGATTTGGTCTATTAATCTTTACCACATTGGGAGAAATAATTTCTAAAATTGTGTAGGGACCTGTTAAATAAGGGGTAAGCTTTCCAGTGTTAGGATGGTGGTACACTTTGACAAGAACGAGGTCTCCAATTTCGAAGTTAGGTGTTTTGTGATTAAGATCGAATTTTTGTTTATCTTTGTCGTATTTCAATTGTGTGCGTTGGTATCGCTAAGTTTACATTTTGGCAGAAACGCTTTTAGATATTAACACAGTAAATAAGCAATGGAGTTTTAAAATGCAAATTAAAAAAAAAAAAAAACATTAAGTAATGAAGTTAAATGAGAAAATATCAAAATATTAAAAGTTTGGGAATTTAAACACAAGATGGAAATGTGAAGCCATAAGGTATTGCGGTCATATCGAAAATATAGTGGAAATATGATTTTTAAAATGTTAAAGATAGTTTTAACAAATATTGAAGATGTGATAAAATAGGTAAATTTATTTTGTTGTTGTCCTCTTGGCTGACTGTTCTACATATGGTGTAAAGAATTAATAGTTGTAAATGGTTAAACCTAATTGCAAATTTTCAAAAGTAAAATATGGAATGTGTGATATATTTTAGGTACAAATTATGCAGAGCAAAATAATGTTTAAAAGGATTAAAGGTGTGGTGCGATTTAAAAGGCAAAACAACTATGGCAAATTTGATATTTAAAATTATTTGAGAAAAAGGGCTATAACTAAGCAAATAGGCATTATATATTGTATACGAAAACTAAAATAGCAGGAAAGTGAGAGCATGGAAGACAGGTAGATAGATATAAAGTACCTTGGAAAGGATGATTCCGGCTTGAGTTGAAAACTTCGGGAGATTTCTGGCGTTGAGCGGAAGATGTGATGGCTGGAGATGGAAGGGAGAAGACATCAAAGGCTGTAAGATCCATGTCTCGGGGATGAAGGGGTTGCTGTCTTTCTAGGATGGTTGCCAACTGAAGGATGATGATGCCAAGAAGGGGTGGTGGTGTGGTCGGTCCGTGGTCGTTGTTGGGTAACTCTCCGATCTCCTGCACTCGGGCTTCTTTTTCGTCTTTGTTCATCCTGTCGGCTCTCTGTCGATCCTGTCGACTCAATGTCGAATCCTGTCGACTTTCTGTGATATGCCGTCGACCTTAATTCTTTGCTGTGGTATTTTGGTTTGCTGTATTGAGTCGTGGGGAAAGATGGTGATTGCGCAGTCGTGATGGTGGTGAGTGGCAAAGCACACAGAGACGACTCAAAGGGGAATCCGAGGCATCAGAGAGAGAGAGAACGCAGCGACCAGTTGCGGCCGGCGGGCCACTTACAAACGATCTGTCTGCTGCTGTCTGCTATCTTGCAACACTGAACTGACTAACTCCCACTAACTCCTGTTGGCTTCCGTAGGCGTTTCTTACTGGGAAAAAGAAAGAGAGGATCCAATAAAATAATTTAGTAGTGTTTATTAGAACAAAATCATAATAGTGAACAACAAATATAACAGAGAGTACCGTCGTCTTCCGGGTATTCCTTCTACTGGGGAGCTCGGATTCTATATTCTGTGCGTTTATAATCTGTTTATCTGTGGCTCTCTGGTCGGGATGGCGCCTACATTCGGCCATTCCTGGATTTCAATCGTCCTCGATTGAACCTTGCGTTGCAGGAACGTCGTGGGTTGCGTCGGGGGGTATCTTCTACTTCTGGCTCCTCGTCCGGACTTTCTTCTGTAGCTGTAGTCGTTAATTCTATTTTGTTCTCCTACTGTCCTATCACACGGGTCCTTTCGAAAGATCTGGATCAGGTCTCTCAATTCAGGGTCGGAATGCTGAATCATCAAGATTTGTTCTTCCAGTGTGATTGTGAGGCACACTTCAAGGTTTTTCTCCACGATTTCCTCCATCGTGTCTCTAGGGTCGTCGACTGGAGCTCTACTCATTCCGTCTACGTGGGCCATCTTCTCCCCTGGTTTATGTCGAATTTCGAAATCGTATTCCTGAATCAGATTGTACCATCGCGCTATCTGAGGATTTGTAGTCTTCTTCGCGTTCATGTAGACCAGTGCTTGGCAATCTGTAACCACTGTAAACTTGATTCCTACGAGGAACTGACGTAGTCGATCCAAGGTCCACACTATCGCCATCAGCTCCAATTTGCTTGAGTGGTACATCTTCTCGGCCTCTGTTGTCTTCTTGCTCACACAGTAGACCAAGCGCCATTTGCAGTCTTCGTCCATCTGTAGCACCATTCCTGCTAATCCCTCAGCACTCGCATCGCAATGTACTTCTGTCTTGAGTTCAGGGTTGTAATGAGCTAGTACCGGATATTCGACCAGATCCTTTCGTAGTCCTCCAAATGACCTTCGCTGTTCTTCCTTCCATTCAAATTGTGAACCTTTCTTCGTAAGTCTGCTTAGCGGTTCTGCTTTCCTCGCGAAGTCCTTTACAAATCGTCTGAAGAAGTTCGTCAGTCCCAGAAAGCGTCGTATGTCGTGGACATTCTTGGGTTCTGGAAATTCTTCTATCGCCTTGATCTTTCTTGGGCCTGGCTTAAGTCCGCCTGTACTGATGACATACCCTAAGAACTCAACTTCCCTCCTTCCGAACTCACATTTGGAGGGTTTCAGTGTCAATTTCGCTGATCTTATTCTTTCGAGGACTTCCCTCAACCTTTCGATCATCTCCCGCCAATCCTTTGCCGGGATAATCACGTCGTCGAGATAGCAGAATGCCTTCTTGTTCAGCAGCGGACCTAGGACAGTGTGCATCAGTCTTTGGAATTCAGCTGGTGCGTTGGCGAGTCCAAAAATCATCCTTTCGAATTGACCTGTATCATCTGGGGTGATGAATGCTGTCTTTAATTTTGCCTTATCGGTCAGTGGTATCTGCAGATATCCATGCGCCAGATCCAGAGTGGTGAAGAATTTCGCATTCCTTAGGCCTTCCAGAAGGTCGTCTATCCTTGGTAATGGGAACTTGTCCTTAACTGTTTGAATGTTGAGTCTCCTATAATCTACCACCAGACGATGATCTCCAGTTTTCTTCCTCACAAGTAGGACGGGACTAGCGTAGGGTGATCTAGTTTCCGTGACTATTCCATTGTCCTTCCACTCTCTGACAATCTCCCTGATTGCTTCGCGTTCACTTGCAGTCGTCTTATACGGTCTCAGACAGACTGGCTTGCTTCCATCAACCTCCTTAATGTCCATCTTGGTGACATCGGTGCACCCTAATTCCTCCATGCCAAGAGCGAAACAGTCTCTATACTCGTTTACTACATCTAGGATTTCTTGTCTCTCTTTCGAAGTCAGAGAATGATTGACGTTGATGTCCTCAGGCAGTATGGGGCGCTTACGTTTCATTTGGTCTTGTCCTTCCCTCTTCTCTTCATTTTTAGTCTGAAACGAATCCTCTGCGACGTCCAGGTTAACAACAATATCATCAAGGTTCAGTAGTTCAACTCGCCCTACACATTGGTTCTTCCTTACTCTCAACTTGCCCTTGCCAGCTGAGATGATGGGTACGGTCGTCTTTCCGTCGACCACTTCCAATAGGGAATCGACACAGGCGTCATCTACTCCTGTGAACAATACATATCCGTCCTTTACCTCGTCTGTGATTGCACTTGTAAAGTTAATGGAGTCGCTCTCCAACTGAACAGTTTCGGTTGCTCTCAGTTCGATGCGACGCGACTTGATTTCTTCTTGCAGATTAGCAAACGGAAATTCGGATGAATAGCCAATATGCAAGTTTTTACCAATTCTGGCGAAGGATACGTAGGGCAGATCTGTCCATGTTCTTCCAATTAATAGGTCATAGGGTTGGGCATCATCGTTGACAATGAATACAGTGATTTCCCTTCCGACGATGCCATCAATCTCCAGGTCGACTGTCGTCTTCCCAACGGTCCTGGCAGCTGGTGCAGTCTGGTTACCGATGCCGTACAGACTAGTCGAGTCTGGTTCGATGTCGACGCTGATCCTCCTTGCGACCGATTCTCTCATTAGACAACTGCTGCTCCCGGTGTCTATCATTGCCTTCACGGTTTCCTTGTTGTCGATCTTGACATCCTTCAAATATACATCTGGCGGGACAGTCTCCAGTCCTTCGACTTCCAGGTTGGCTACTTTTAGTCCTTCTTTGGGTCTTGTGCAATTCCTTTCCTTGTGTCCCGTTTGACCGCATCCTCGGCATGTCAACGTAGTCCTGGGTGCTGGGCAGTCTCTGGCAATGTGTCCAAACTGATTGCAGTTGAAGCACTTCGGTTCTCCCTTGTCGTTTCTGATTGCACGGTTGACCATTCTCCTCAAGGTGTTAGGGTACGTTTCACTGATTTCGTTCCTTGCAGCGTCTTGACCCGAAACATTCGTTCCTTGTTTAGTCTCTTTAACTTCGCTTTGGTTGGGGAATCTCGCAGATTTCTGCTGAAACGACGGTGGTATGAGGTGTTTCGCATTCCAATGCGGAGGTCCCATCTCGGTGCGAACATTTTCGTACTCGTCCAGTTTATCCGCCAACTCATCTGGGTTGTTTAACTTGGTCCAATCGTCAATGAGATGATTACGCAGCACATTTGGAACTTTTTTCTTTAGTTGGTTAGTGACGGACAAATCCTTTAGGGCGTCGAAATTTTCCACGTTCATTCCTTCGATCCATTCGTTGAAATATCCTCGCAATTCGAAAGCGAAGTCTCTCCAGGAACCCTTTTGAGATCTCTCGTGCTTCTCGAATTTTTGTCTGAATTGTTCGGGGCTCAACTTGTACCGTTTTAGGAGCAACCTTTTCACGAACCTATAATCGCCGCTTTGTTCTTCTGTTTCCCGAGCGATTAATTGAGTCATTTCGTAAGGTAGCAATCCTAGGAGGCTGAACGCCCATTGGTCTTCATCCAATCCTAGTCGCTTTGCCTGTCTTTCGAAAAGAATTAGGTAAAAACTCAAATCATTGTCCTTCGACTCGTACTTGGGCATCAGTTTACGTATCTCGTAATGTGCGTCATTGCTGGTACTTCGAGACGTATCGTTGTTTCCGCGTGTAGTCTGGATGCGCAGCTTCTCAAGCTCGAATTCCATTACCATTTGTTCTTTTCGTTCGATTCGTTTCCGATCCTCGATTCGTTCCCGTTCTATACGTTCTGCTTGCTCTGTTTGTGCTGTTTGTTCCATTCGCTCCCGTTCTGCTCGTTCTGTTTGTTCCCGTTCCTCGATCAGAGTCTCCAACAGTTGCTTTGCGAATTCTTCTTCGTAAGATTGACTATTCAGGATAAGGCGTTTTAAGTCGACGATCCTGCTCTCTGGCGGTACTACCTCGCCGAGTTCATACGCCAACTTGCTCAAATCGCATTTCCTTACTTTCGCTAAGTAAGTCATGTTTTTCAAAAGGAAAAATAAACAAGGCAAAGTTTTTTTTTTTTTAAATAAACAAATAAAACTGACTAAACCAGATACGTACTGTTTCAATTATTTCTTTAAACGAAATCAACTTTTCTTTGGTAATTTTGAGACAATACTTTTTTTTTCTTTTTACCGCGATACTTTGCGATAATACTTTTTATTTGTTTCTTCAATTTACTTTAAAAATACTTTCTTTAGAATACTTTACTTTACTTTAAAATACTTTCTTTAGAATACTGTACTTTACTTTAAAATACTTTCTTTAAAATACTTCACTTTACTTTAAAATACTTTCTTTAAAATACTTCACTTTACTTTAAAATGCTTTCTTTAAAATACTTTCTTTAAAATACTTCACTTTAAAATACTTCACTTTACTTTAAAATGCTTACTTTAAAATACTTCACTTTACTTTAAAATACTTTCTTTAAAATACTTCACTTTAAAATACTTCGCTTTACTTTAAAATGCTTACTTTAAAATACTTCACTTTACTTTAAAATACTTTCTTTAAAATACTTCACTTTAAAATACTTCACTTTACTTTAAAATACTTTCTTTAAAATACTTCACTTTACTTTAAAATGCTTTCTTTAAAATACTTTCTTTAAAATACTTCACTTTAAAATACTTCACTTTAAAATACTTCACTTTACTTTAAAATGCTTACTTTAAAATACTTCACTTTACTTTAAAATACTTTCTTTAAAATACTTCACTTTAAAATACTTCGCTTTACTTTAAAATGCTTACTTTAAAATACTTCACTTTACTTTAAAATGCTTACTTTAAAATACTTTCTTATCGAGATGATTTTGCAATAATATTTTACCGAGGTGACTTGTAATAATACTTTTAGGAATAGGTAATTAAATTTCGTACATACCATGCAACTCCTCTTACGTTGATCGGTCACCGCGCCACGTCCTTCTCGTTTCCAAATTATTCCAGTGAATCTTCAATTTTCTTCAGGACTATCCCACTTCTGAATTTCTGTTGGCTTCCGTAGGCGTTTCTTACTGGGAAAAAGAAAGAGAGGATCCAATAAAATAATTTAGTAGTGTTTATTAGAACAAAATCATAATAGTGAACAACAAATATAACAGAGAGTACCGTCGTCTTCCGGGTATTCCTTCTACTGGGGAGCTCGGATTCTATATTCTGTGCGTTTATAATCTGTTTATCTGTGGCTCTCTGGTCGGGATGGCGCCTACACTCCCTATTGGCTGCGGGGCAAGCCCTTTTTATATGCTCAAGCGTGACGTCATCGGACGTACGGCGCCGCGGTGTCTGAGCGATTGATCTCAGGTTTTGGTTTTGGTAGTTTAGTTTTGGTTTCTACGTTCTCTCTAGATGTACCTTTGTATTTATTTGAACACACAAAAACGATACATACAAAGTTAATTGATTAAAAAAGGATTGGGTACAATGATTTAAAGTCCATATTAGAATAGGGGGTGTAAGAAGTGGTGGTGAGTATTTACACAGGTATTTATGATTCTTAAATTACCATATATATATATACACACACACACAAGCCTTTTTATTGGGGCATCCAGCCCTATACATGATTCCCCTCTACAGGATTTAGCAAAGGAAGATATTTCGAAAGTAAAAACTAGAATACAGGAAGTAATAAGGAAAAAGAAAAGCGAGAAGAAAGAAAAAAAAAAAACAAAAATAAATATAACCATATATACAAAAAAAATAAACATACAGAGCAAAAGGAACCATACATGATTAAATATTTAAATTAAAGTACCAATGTTTAAAATATGTCAAGGCTAGGATATCATTGAGAGGGCTAGTGTTGAATCAGCCGCATTCAATCTTCGTTTTCTTCCTCCAAGCAAACCACGACATTCGGCGCATCCATTGTTCTCCAACGGACATTGACTGCGGCCTTGTAGAATTTATATAAACCGAGGGAGAGACCCTGATCAACCATCAGTGTGTTCATCCAGCTGCAAATTTGTTGGCAGTCAGGTTGAGACCAGGGTAAGTCACCCAAAATTTCTTTCCTCTGTTTCTCTAAGCAAGAGCATCCAAATATTATATGCATAATTTCGTCTTGGATTCTGTTTTTACACAGATCGCAAGTTAGAGTCAAATCAATTTTCCAGCGATTTGAACGATTTTCTAGGAAGATCGTCCAAAGGAGTCTCAGTTGTGCAAAAAATCTTTTAATTGCTAGAGGAATAGTTGTGAATAAATATCGTTCTGCTGTTATTGAATTTTTTAGGTATTTGAAGTGACTGTAATGTGAAGTATTTAGGATTTTCGCCATGTCGTTTTGGATGCTTTGTTCGGTTGCTATTCGAATAATACCAGGGATTTCAGTCATTATTGCAGCGTAATCCGGACAACCCTTCAGGAACGAAAAACCGTTTGAGTCTAAAATGGTTGACAGGTTTTCGACAAAGGTTAAACCAGCCCTTTGATTGCTGTGTAATGTCCAGAGGTGTGACAAACATGCCCGGGGCAACCTACTCTCTTCCATTTTCATAATCCTCACCCAAAATCTCAGGACCTGTTTAATTATGATAACTTCCTGTGATACTCGTCCACACTCCATTCTTAGCATAAAGCCCGGAGTATACTTTGGTAAATTTAGGTAGCGTCTTAAGAAAATATTCTGAACCTGATCAACTACCTTTACTTGGTTGAGTGCCCAGCAGGGTGCGGCGTATAGCATGTGAGGTAAGACCGTCGAATCAAGTAATCTCATTGCCGCATTTAGAGAGTTCATCTTGGATTTTGTCAGAACTTGCCACACAGCGCCAATTGCTGCCAGGGCTTTGCCCTTGTAGTGTGACGCTACCTTGTTTAGTGAATTTCCACTTGTAAGCGGATATCCCAAGTATAGATATTTCGTAGTAACAGACAGTTGCCTCTCACCCCAAAACCATTTGTCATTTTGTGCTAATCGACCGCCGTTTCTGAAAACTACAATTTTTGACTTATTTTCATTCAGGGTTAATAAATTTGTTTCAAAATATTTTCTCAGCATATTGATTTTTATTTGAAGGTTATTTTTGGATTCTCCAATCAAGACAATATCATCTGCGTATAGTAGAATATGAACATATCCGTAATTTGGGAGGTATATTCCCGGTAAATCTGAATTATTGTAGAGACCGATTAAATCATTTAAAAAAAGTATAAATAAATAAGGTGACATCGGCTCCCCTTGTAAAACTCCCGAACGCACCTTTATTGGCGCAGTGAATGAATTATTCCATCGCACTACCGCTGTCATATTTGTGTAATAATCTTTAATTAAGTTAACAAAACGGTGGTTAAGACCTGCATCTACCAGTTTTCTCCATAATAATGAGTGGGGCACTGTGTCGAAGGCTTTTTTCAAATCCACGAAGAACATGTAGCATTTTCTTCTCTTTCGGCTTAGAGTCATTTGAATCAGGGATAATAGAGTGAATATATGGTCTTGACAAGAGTGGGCAGCCCTGAATCCCGCCTGATTCTCAGGAACTATATTTCTCCTTTCGATCCAACTGCCTAGACGAGATTTGAGTATTGATGTAAATAATTTTGCTATATTGCTTAAGAGCGCAATGCCTCGATAATTAGAGGGGTCGTCTGGATCACCATTCTTAAAAATTGGTTGAATAACTGATTTCAACCATGTTGTCGGAAATTCAGACGTTCTCAAAATTCTATTAAATATATCCTTTAAGGAAATTAAATAATCTTTTGGGAGGGCCTTTATTGCTTCATTCATTATGTCGTCAAAACCAGTCGCCTTGCCATGCCTTATTCGAGAAATTTCTTTGCTTATTTCATTAAGAGTTATGCATTTAGTTAGCTCATTATCTGTATTTAGGAAAGTCATAGTAACGGGTTCGTAATCTGGTATTGATTCTGTATCCATGAGTTTATTGTAAAATTGCTGCCAGTCTGATATTGAGATATTGCCCTGTGTATAGTTTCTTTTTCTGAAGCGAGCTATTGTTTTCCAGAATTCACTTGAATCGTATGTATTATTTAATTTTTCTTGTATTTCACAAAAATATTTTTTCTTTTTATTGTTCAAAATCGATGTATAATTGTTCCTTGTTTTAACATATTCCAAACGATCTAGATCCCTATTAGATTTGATATATTTTGTTAGAGTTGCTTTCATAATCTTTTTCGCTATGTAACACTCATGATCAAACCAAGGCTTCGACAGTAAGTTATTCGCTTTTGTTTCAATTTGCATACCATTTTGTACCATTGCGCTTTTAATCTGATTAACCATGTTGTTCATTATATTCTCAATCGAGTTATTCCAAAATCCATAAGCTCCTCCTAAGTCCTCTACAAATAGCGTTGCTCTTTCGGGAAGCCAAATATATTTTTTCTTAACCCGTGAAGTCGGGTTCGACACTTGTTTCGGTCCCCATCTCATATCCATTTTTATAATTAGAGGTAAGTGATCTGAGTGCGGTAAACCCTCGATGTATAGGTCATGTACGTAACCTAACAGCCCATGGGAAACAATACAGTAATCTACCACCGAGGATCCCCGTGCTGATATATATGTGTAGTTACCACTTCTGTCACCCCTTGTTCTGCCGTTCAATATTGTAAGAGTATTATTATCCAATCTATCTATGAATTGTTCTGAATGCGTAGATATTACAGGATCTTTAGAAGTGCGTCTAGTAGTTAAGTAGCAAGGAAGATGTAATGTATTATGAAGAATTCCCATTGCACCCGTTCGTGTATTCAAGTCACCAGCCAGTAAAACTTCATATCCTTCAACTATTTTCCCTTCTATTTGGTCGACTAAATCTTTGCAGTTGGTCAAATAGTGTTCGTTTGGTGGCAAGTAAGCAAAGATCATACACACTCGCATTTCACCGTCCAACCTCAGACAGATCATAATCCATTGTTTTCCAATTTCAGTCCTTTCAATCTTGTCTTTTATAGCTTCTCGAATCCCAACAATAATTCCCCCCGATGATCTACCCTTCTTGTGGTCTCTCTGAGCAAGTGATTCATAGAGATGAAATCCTGTTGGTTTAATCTTCAGGTGTTGATCCTTCCATGTTTCTGTGAGTGCAAAAATGCTGCACTTTTCTAAATGTGTGAATAGGTCGAATTGCAGCAACATCCTTTCCAAACCATTAACATTCCAACACAGCACTTGTGTGTCGTTTTTGAACGAAAAACAAGATTGTCTATTTACAGTAGTTTGCGCATAAGTATTTTTATTTACAGAGGATTGTGGATTTGTCAGTGGCTATAAAGCATTGTCGCCACTTTGGCTCATTATTCTACCATTTGTAACATAATAGTCAATCCCACCAACTATGAGCCTGTTATCCCGTAGTTTCGTGGCAATACCGTTTCCCATGAGTTCTTTCCTTTTTGTGATAAGTAGTTTCCGTTGTTCTCTAATCTTTACCGAATAATCTTTATTCAAATAGATCCTGGTGTTTTTTAGTCTAAACATGTTTTTAAAGAGCATAATACGCTCGTTGTGTTCCGGCACTTCGATCAGAATCGGCGAGTTTGCTTTTTTTGTCAATCTGCGACATTGCTGGATCGTGATGTTTTCTTGAATTTGCATTTTCTCAGAAAACAGATTCATGATTATTGCACGAGTATCCGTTGGAGCCTCGCACTCCTTTCCCTCAATTCCGTAGAAAATCAAATTGTTTTCTCTTTGCTTCATCTCGCAAAGATCTAGTCTTCTTTCAGAACTGTCTATCCTCTCCGAGTTAATACTCACTGCTCTAGCAGTTTTCTCAAGGGATGTCTCAATATGTTGGAAACGTTGATTTAATTCCTCCATCCCGCTTTCCAGCGAAGATAGTCGGGTTTCCAATCTCTGACCTAGATCGTCTATTTTAGTTGTTAAAGTTGCTATCATTTCAGCTAGATCTTTCTCTCTATAAGATTCCATTGTCATTTGTTTAGCTGACCTAGGGCCAGGGTTTTGCTCTATTCCTGAAATTATCAATAGCATAAGAATAATAGATCTTCGATTAGTTTTTGCAACAAAAGCAAGGTCTTTCATATCAGGAATTTTTGCCGGGAGAATTTGCATCTTAAAATTTGAATAACTAACAATGAAACTACTTTCTTTTGTCTTCAAAACTATGCAAATTATGGCTACCAAAAATAAAAAATTCATTTTAAGCAATTTTACCAGAACCTATCTGAAGTAATCCAACAAGTTAGAAATAAATTCCAATATTAAATAGATAAGGAGTAATAAGAAGAGAAAGTATTTACTTATCTGAGAAATAATTGTGTGTAGCACGGAGACGATGTTGTTTGCGACTTGTCTCGTTGGCCACCTGGCGGAGAATCCCATATATATATATATTATAATACATTAGCGCGGCATCTGTTATCAAAATACGAAACTATTATAGACACGTATGATTCTTTTTTAAAAATAAACAATTTCTACTGCCCTTACTGTAATGGAAAAATTAATGGTAGGGCCTGGCTCATCAGTGGTGAACCCTCCCAGCGGTTTCGCCAGTTTAATCTACCAATAATGGTAGTATATATATACAATACCTGTAGCATATATATACAAAGGTAGGTGAAAAATAAATATATATATAAGAAAGTTCAAGTGTTGAGAGATATTAAAAATAATTTTCAAAAAAGGCATATCCTGACTAGGAGCACATGAGCTATTCTAGATGGCAGAGCGCTATCAAGTGGAACAAAAATAAACAAAATGTTTATTTAACTTGTTCCATGATATTCGGCTAACTAAATTCCTTGATAAATCAAGAAAGTCTGCACCACGCTGACAAGGGCCAACAGCCCGAAACGCGTACGTGGTTTACTTTTCTCAATTTATCAATAAATTGGGTTGGCCAAATATCATGGTGAAAGTTAAATAAGCGTTTAGTTTATTTTTGTT